>JAHHUM010001498.1:0-517164 GCA_036173005.1 Crenichthys baileyi
TTAAAAAAACCCCTTGAACACACTTCAGAGTGATCTCGTCTTCCTCAAGCCATCCGTCAGGGCCCACCCTGGAGAAGCGGAGGAACCAGTGGGAAGGCGGAAGAACATCATTTGATCCCTGCTCCAGAGAGCGCGGGCCTACACATCATGTATATCCTGTTTGGGAGAGCAACTGTTTGAAAGTCATCTCACTGGTCCCAACTGTATCATCAAAGACGGATACGAGACAAGAGCAGAGAAGAGGAAGAGGCCGGAAACCGGAGACTGCTTTTTATGATCGGAGATGCAGAATTCGTAATCAAGACACTCAAGGACAACGTTTTTGAAGAAGATGAAAAGCTTAATTTTAAATAAATATCATCAGTTGAAAAAACTGAAAGTAAATAGATAAAAGGAAGTTCTCATGAGCCACAAAGCTCACATCCTCCCACTATGATCATATATTCAGCTGTATTTTCAGGGAAATCCAGGTCAAATAACAGATGATGCCTAGATTTAGCCTGCTTTATTGTTATTTGTCTTTCATAAGTGTCCCCAAGAGTCTAAAGAAGTAACACTAGCTCACAGAGAAAAGACAGTTAAGATACAATTAACTAACAGGCAGATCAAGTGGTTTAAAAATGGGAAACTAATTGAATTCAGATAGCAGGAGAAAAGGCCTCAAAAATATTAGTGGAAAAACAAGATTACTCCCAGAAACAATTACTAAGTTTGAATGCCCACTTTAAAAAAAAAAAACAATAACAAAGAAATAGATTTAAGTTTAGTTAAAAATCTTCGAAAGGTTTTTATTTTTTTTACCAATGAAAAATGTAAAACAAGCCTAATGTGTGAAAGAAGGAAAAAATAATCTTTGTGAATTATATTTTTAAAAAACAAAAAACAAAGATAAAAAGCCTTTTTACAATAATCGTTACGTCCTGCTAATATGCTTTAGTTGCACCAAAAAAAACATTTTTGTATCGTTTAACTGCTTTACCCTGAAAACGTGGTCTGAGGGAACATTTTCACTGGAGATTTGTGGCAGTGCAGAGCCATAAAAAGTTTTGTGACCGAAATAAAAAAAAAAGAAAAATGACTGTCAAAGTTGTCGAGACACATAATGTTGACTGTTAATCAGTCATGGAGTGGAGGGATGTGGCTCCCTCAGGAAGCAATTAGCTGTGTTGGACCAGTTGCTAATAAAACACTTGGGTTACAAGCTACCCAAAGCCCAGCCAGGCCAGGGGGGACCCACCATGCACTTTGTTGCTTTTAATACATGTGTGTGTGATTGTGTTTGTGCTTGTTTGTACATGTGTGTGTGCATACTGGAGTCTAAGAGGTATAGTCAAGGAAAGGCACTGGTAGCAACTGGTCAAGATTGACATGCTGTTACAGCAACCTCCTAGGATTACGTTTAAAGAATCAAATCTTACGCCTGTTTTAAAACCCTCTGTAATGATTAGGGGTTGTTTGGTTTTTGGTTTCTGTTTTTTTCTTTATGTTTTCACAGTTAAGGTTTTGAATCATGTTTCTGTTTGTTTTTCTTATATTTCTCACAGTTTTTGAATCATGCTTTGTTTATTATTTTTCTGGTTATGTTTTAGTTTTTGTTTATATTCAAGAGTTTCTGTTCTTGCTCCAGCCACGTTCTGTTCTGTTAATGATCTTTATCCGGTTCACCTGCACCTTGTCAATCTGTCTTGCTCCACCTGGTTTTCACTCCATATATACACACCTGTTCTGTTTGTCATTGCGGAATCATTGTGTTTCCCTACTCATGTCTTGTTTTGTGGACCATGCCATGCCTGTCAAGCCAGCCTACTTCTGTTTTGTTCCTGCCTCTCTTAAGAGTGAGTTTGTGTTGATTAAATTTTCACTTACCATCACGCTGCCTCCTCATCTGCATCCTGGGGTCCAATATCTCGCAAAGTCGTAACACCCTCATAAGCAGTGAGCTGTCTCATGTGGTTAATAATTAATGTCAGTTCATCCAAATGTTAGCATTGTTAAAAACAGCTAATTATTTTACTGGCATTTTGCCCCCATGTACCCCAACCTGTATGGGACCATTTAAAAATAAATGAAACTAAATTGCACATCAATTTTAGCATACCGTACACTTTTAGCGGTGTGGTTTAGTGATTGGAGAACGGAAACTAATAATATAAACTTCTCACGCAATGGAAGGAAACCTACAGGGAAATAAAGGCTTTAAATCAATCTTAGAGATGTTGTGTATAGTAGTAGATTGTGTATAGTAATAAATAGTAATCCCTTCCTCCCTGTTACTAACTCTTCTGCAAGTCCTAATCATTTCTGTGCATGTCTTCCTGGTTTCTGCATCCAAAGAGCTGTATTTAAAATCCTTCTATTGAAATGTGATTAAAATGGGTTCATTCTAAATTTAGATTTAATTTCAAATTAAATTACTTTCATGAGTAATACTTGCCATAGACCTTAAATAAATCAGCAGTCTTGTACAATAAAAAATTTGTGGCAGTTCTTTGTGTACTTTGGAGATTTTGTTTAGCTTTATCTCCTTCAAGCACTTGGCATACCTCTTGCTTTCTGTTGGAACATGCGAACCTACACTTGCTCCTGATTATACTACTATACTCCTATGCTTTATACTACACTCCTATTAACACTATTTGTACCAGGGGTGTCTGAAGTGCAGCCCGGGGGCCATTTACGGCCCTTGGAATGATTTTGTGGAGACCCCGACTGCAGTTCAAGAATGATACAAATTTGGCCTGCCAACGGGGATTGATGCAAATTGAGATTTTTTATTAGGGCAGAATTATCACCAACAAATAGAAATCTTTTCACAATGGGAAATGTTAGGTACAACACAAGGTATTTGTCTTTAAATAACCATGCTTTTTGCATTCTCTTTAATTTCATGATCAGTAGGACCAAATCTGCCCAGGAAAATTACTGTCTGTGCACACACAAATTTTGGATTCAAGGATCCACCCTAGTGGGTGTTTACAGATGACAAACTTTTTTTTAAACACAAACCTAACAGTCAAACGAACAGTATACCAGACTAAGGGTTATGAATTAGACCCTGCTGTCCTGCTCACTGCATGTGATAGCGATAAACAATTGATTCCTCATTGAGGCTTATTTGACACTTTTCCAGTTGTTTTATTAATAGCTCTGATAGTAGATACGGCTGACCTTAGGTTTGTGCTATTTTCTGACTCATGAAGGTCAACACACATCTGTATTACTTGAATGGTATATTGTCCTGTCTTTCGCATTTTGAGAAAAGGGTCTGTGTATCAGGAAATACAAGATGACATATAGATATTGTTATTTTCTGTATTCTAGTTTCTTTTTCACAGTGTCTGAAGGAATATATATCAGCAATTTTTTGTTCGTGCCACTTTCCCAGATCACATTTTAGGATAAATGGAAATGAGTAAAACATCAAAGGTTTAATGTCTGTGCAATAAATGTGGAAAAATGAACTGGCCTTCAGTAAGAATGAGAGACAATGTACTGAAATGCATTTCAAAAACATTCAGAATGAAGCAGAAAACCAACTTCTTCTGTAGTTGGGAAGCCTTTGACCTCAGTATGGAGGAGTCCAGAAAATAGCAACCAGCAGCTACCAAGAGAATCTAAAAAAACACTTATTGTGGTGTGGTGAAGTGCAACATTAGATTTGAGTTAGAATCAAGGCCCTGGTAGAACTCAGGCAGCAGACATAACAAAACAAGCAAATCTGGCAAACAAAGCACATGAAATGCCTATTCATATTCTCCCCCTGGGAGAGAGATAAGTTCAGAGGAGAAAAAAAAGTATGGAAAGAAAGACAAAGTGGAGAGAAAGAGGAATAGGAGGATGTAAGTGGATGCATATTGAAAAGCTGTACTAAGAAGGCCTTTCGCTGCAAGTTTAATGCCCAGTGGCACTTCCGTTGTTTATGGCCTCTTCACACCAGACTAAAACTGTCCCACGGTCTTCAGGACCGCCATGACGGACAAGCTGGATCGAAGCTAACCTGGAATTTTTTCAAGAATAAAGGCAGTGAGGATAGAACGGCTGTCTGTAATGGCCAAATAGGCTTTTCCATGTAGTTTCCCTGGACACAGTCCCATACTGCTACCACCACAGCTATCACATAAACACACTACAATGTCTTCTAATAATCTTGATTATTTCCCTACTCACAGTGCTGTAAAAAGTACCTAAAGCTGATAACTGGTTTTTCTACACTTAGTGGCAACAACTGCCATTAAGCGTTTGAGATATAAATTATGAGTATTTTACATCATTGTGCATAAATTGTTTTTAATTTAGCCACATTGGATGGCTTTTCAAGCATGAACAGCCTGTGTCACAGCATTTCAATCAGATTTTACTCTGAATTTTGACTATGCCACACCAAATCCTTCATTTTGATGCTTTCTGAGTCAATCAATTTTCACTTGTTCACAGGTTTCTCTAAAAAAAAAGGGGAAAAAAGGGGAGGCATGTTTACTTTAGATTATAGGTATGGTGTGTTGCTTTTTGATATCTTTTAGCCTGTTGTCAGTCAGGTTTTCCTTAAGTGATTTTCTGATTCTGCAGGTCTGGCAGTAATCACTCCTTGGTGTTGCTAGAGAAATTTAACTCAGATTTCCAAGAAATGTGATTAATTACGGTTAATTGATCATTAACTGTGAGTAGGTGTCCAGCACATACGGATTTTTTTGTAATGGTGCTGGTCCTAGTTTGTTTAAACTACTTTGCAAGATCCTTTGTTTGCTGCTGGAGCTTTGGATGGATATGATGTGCAAAGCAGTCATACTGCTAAAACTTTACAGTTAATTTCTCTGAGTGCTGCTGTTGTGAGGATTTATGAGGTTGCAGTCTTGACTTGAGGCCACTGTGGTCAGTCCCCCACACTAGGGCAGTCCACATGTTGCTGGCAAGCTGCCACCGTTGCTACCAGGCTAGTCCATGCTGAAGAAAAGACAGACATGAGGCCAACACTATAATCGGTCACAACAGCGTCATCACAGGTATTTAGAGCATCCTCCAAATAGTTGGAAGAACTTTAATACTCTCTCACACATAAAAGGGAGGGCACTGCATGTTTGACCCCTTCAGACCTCTCCAAGACCCAAGAAAGACCATCCATGATAAGTTAATTTTAAATGTCCTGGTTGAATTTTAGTCTGGTGTGAAGGATGCATTAGGACATTTAAAAAAGTCAGGAAATGTCAGTTGCAATATGGCTTTTTTCAAGCTAAATCAAACTTTATCACACCTGGCCTTCGGGGTCATTATGTTAACATGCACCAATAAGATCACTGTCAGAGTGGCCCTCCTCCACTGAGAGAGCCCAGTAGTAATACAACTTGTACAGATCAAATGAATAAACAAATACAAAAAGAAAAAGAAAAAAGATTACATTATTACAAAACTTTAAAATATACAAAACAAATAAAAACACTTTTTTGCTGTGTTTTGAGCTGTTTTTCTTAGAATTTGCTTGAAATTCGACAGAACTGGGGTGAAGACTAATGATATTGTGGCATCTAATCAGATTATTAAGTTAAATCAAATTTATTTATATTGTTTTTGTTCAGGAAAACGCATAAATGTCTGTTTGTGAACGCGTAGCAAAAATTGTATTCATTACATTTGCAAAGAGATTTCTGTGTCTCAGCGTAATATTCTTCAGCCTCACATCTTAGTTTATCTTGAAACATTCAAGATCTGTTTTTAAAACAAAGCAATAATCTGAATGACCAAGCAGCAAGAACCATTGGTGTGGAAGGTGTGTGAATAAAACGAGACATTAGTAAAATTAGATTAGGTTTTTGACATCTCAAGAAATGTCTCAGTGGGGAATTCAGATTAATACTGACAAACAAGAAGCAGGTGGACACACGGACAAAATGCAATTAGTTGCACTTAATTAGTTGCTCAAAGGGAATTACAAAATCAAATCTGATTTTAGCCAGGCCAAATTTTTGGTTTCCATATCTGATGTCAATTTTAAATGTTTTTTCTGTTTGGTAGACTCATTAAGTGACATGGTGGTGCTGATGAACTGCAGGCAATTACTTTATTTGTTTGGAGTTGTTTAGACAGCACAACTCTGTCTTCAGTGGCTGCTTGTTTCCAGTGCTCTGCATAATTCGGCTAATAGTTCCATTCTGTAACAATGTGGCGATGTTTTTGCATCCCTCAGCTGAAGTGTGAAGCCATTTGTGGTGAGAAAACATGTATGTGTGTTTTATTGTGCACAGAAATCGAGGTGTGTCTGTGGAGCAGATTTTCACACACTGTGTGGTCTTGCCTCAAGAGGTGAGGAGAAGAACCTCACCCTTTGTAAACAGAAATGGAGAGAGGACTGGAAACTGTGGAAGTACAACTTTTTCCAAGAGAATGACTCAATTTAAAGTCAAAAAGAGCAAGATTTCAAATAATTAGTCTCTGCTCTATCCGACCTGTGGGAGCCAATGGCAGGACAGAGACTCCCAAGAAGGTGGGCTTACATGGATAGATGAGTCAGCAAGCATGAGTAAGCTGAAAGCCTCTTTGCTAACAATCAGATGATTTCAGAAGAAAAACAAGAAAACAATGTGAAATCTGAAGGTAGGAGTGCCTGGAAAAGGGGAAGACCCGAGGACCACTGAGGGCACCGGAATGTGGGAGAACTAGGGAATTCATCTACATCTTTGTATTTTTTTTAATAAGCAGATTAGATCAGATCCAACTCACCAATCCTTCCCACAGACTTACATATGTGCAAATTTTTATTTTTATTACACACAACAGCTATTACTCAATCCTTCCTGCCTGGCAGGTGCACCTTCACACTCTGAAAACCCGACTCCAGACCCTCGGCCCTGCCTAACATACAAAACTAGCATGATGTTCACTGTTTCTTTGTAGGGAGAAGAAGAGCCAACACTGCCCTTATCAACCCTTAAAGGAACAATTAAAACAACTGGAACTATGACAAACAAGGCTGGAAGAAAAAACAAGTGTATACTTGTATTGCCACCAGTAACAGTGAGAAGGATGGTAAGGGAGGTAAAAAAATCAACTCCAAAGCTCACTTTTGGAGAACTACCGCATAGAGTGTCATTTTGGAATCTTTAAGTCTCGATATCAAAAATTAGACATGCCATCTGGAAGATTGGGAAGTATGCCAGGAAAAAGCCTTTCCTGTCCTACCATGATAAATGTAAACGTGTGGAATTTACTAAACTCTACTGGGATTTTAACTGGAACTGAGTGCTTTGGTCAGATGAGACTTAGACTATGCTTTTGGCAATAGTCACTTCAGAGGGGTCCCTTATCTTCTCCTCATTTTTCATCCTTTCTGTGAGAAAACCAAAAAATAAATCATCTTTTGGTCCAGCAGGGTAATGATCTAAAACATATGGCCAAATCAACACAAAAGGTCTTTCACCAGACACAAATACCAAACTTCTTTCATGGACATGAAAATCCCATAGGAAACCTGTTTGGTGAGCCGAAAGAAATAAGCCTAAGAGAACATTCTGGACTCTTTGGAGAAGAAAGGTCAAAATCCGCTCTCTCTCTGTGCTTCAAATGTTACAGGAGAAGAACAAGTGCTATTGTAATAGTCAAAGATGGTTGAACAAAGGTTTAAGAGCAGCAGGCAAAGTGAGACACCAGGAATTTTGTAAAAAATAAGTGAAAATATATTAAAAAATCGTGAAAAAGGATATTTTCTCCACTGAATAGAAATTGATAAATGTTTTTTTTTCAGTAGGAGCTGATGCTACTTACAATAAAAGCTGAACTTATTTAAGGTTTTTTTTACACATCTCTCCCAATAAGTGTAGAAAGTCAGTCAGATCATATTAAAACATGTTTATTACACATGTTTATTTCACCTCCCAGGAAAGCTCTATGTAAAAAAGAAGACAAAGCTCTCTTTTGACAATATATATAATATATATACAATAATCAGTCATCTATAGGATGGACTGTGGTTATGCACAAAACACATATCAAAGGAAATTTTATTTAACTTGAAAGTATTTGTAGTGATCTAAAATCCTTGTTTTTGGGGTAAAAAGGAACCTTTTAGATTTGCATTTTACAATGAGAAAATGGATTCACAAAAATAAAAAACTATTTAAATTCTTAAAGAATTGCTCTTTGCTTTTACCTCTTTTTTACTGCTAATATCTTTAGTATAGTTCTTACAATTAGTTTCAGTCCCTATAAATCTGCTCTAGCTTTTTTACAGCCGTTAAAACTAAAGAAAAATTATATTCTTGGCACTGGCCGCACATGCTTTGGTCCATGGAAGTCTGATCGAAAAAACACCTCCAACAGCAGCCGCCTAATTGTTTGGCAGGCAGACAGGCAGCCGGTACAAGGAAACTGTACTATTCATTAAATACAAGAAAAGGCAAGAAAAGCAGACATTTTGCTTGTCTCCTTCGATGTTTACTGTTTTAGAGGCACTGTTAAGTGTTTTACACTGTGTAGTTACTGGCTGGAGAGGAATAGAGTGTAAAAAAAAATTAAAACTCAAGAGAAAGAATGTTTGACTGTTTCTGCAAAAAATGATGCATGCAACAGGTCAGATTGCCAAATGTGAAGTGATATCGCCATTTGACTAGTGAGCCTCGGCAGTTCTGAGCTGAAACTTTACTGTAATGCAAATGTGCAGCTTTGCATCCTGTTTTGCATTCAAAACTTTCCAGTTTGCTGTGACAGCTTGACGATGTATGGTGTGGTACGGGCAAGCAAGAGAGAGTGATGGCTTTGAATAAGCAAATAAGTTCAGTTTACCTCTTTACATTTTCCACATTGCCTGGGCCTTTTTTTCAATGCAAAGTGGCCCAATTGGAGTAACGCTTATCACGTTACTGCGGCCGCTGTAAAAATAAGGAAATGATGGTGTGACCATGACAGTTAACTGGCATGGGTGATGATCCTTTGCTTCCTCATTCTCCTAGAGTTCAGTTTGGTTGTTTGCATGTTTTCCTTTCTCACACGAAGCTTAGAAGTGAAAGGTGTCAAAAAAAGGAATTTGTCAAACCTTTACAGCAAATGTACAGTTCTGGACTACAGTAAGATACTTAGTTACTCTACCTACCCTGAAAACACACAGGGAATTATATTCTGCCTTGTTTGTGTTGTTTTCTAAACATAAAACGATTACAGAGTCCGTCCATCCTTTCCTGACCTCAACCCCCCCCTCCCCAGCTGTGTCCCAGGGAGGTGAAATCCAAACCGGAGTGCAGAGAGCTCTCTCATCTCCTCAACCTTTCAACACATCCTCAGCACTACCCTTTGAAAATAAACCACACCAGCAACCCCCCCCCACCCCAAATTTCATGCTTTAGCCTCATATGTGAGCACACATGCCGCACACTCCACTGGGAGCTCTTTGGAGACTTCCCCACTGCAGTTCCAGGAAGCAGATGTGAGAATGGCGGCAATCAGGCGTGATGCTTCTCAAGGCAATGTGCAGACCATAACTCTCACTGCAAAGACATGGAAGTGAGATGAGAAATGTCGCATCTTAAGGCGGTTGCCCAGAATCAGCTAACAAGCAAAGGGCAACTGCATCTGGTTTCATTTTGTCAAACTTCAGAAATATGGGTTGGACATATTTACAGGGTTTCAACAAATTCCTATTGACAAATGAATTGATGTAGATGATGGTAAATGACAATGATGGACTAGTAATTGGTCACAAAAAAACAGCCTTAAACAATAACTTCCACACACCCACCAGTGAGCAAAGGGTTGATGAAACATTTAGGGATTTGATATAAACCAGTGACAAGCTTTTGCAGCTTCCCACACTCTGAAACACAAGGAGACGTAGCTCCAGATGGCTGAAAGTCTGCATTTTTTAAAACGTCCACCTTCTAATGATGATTGCGCTCCCACAGAAACTATTATCTGAACAGCTAAGACACCTAGAATGATCCAGAATGTGTTGTTTCTTCAATATCACATGAACCAGAGTGACAGATAAGACAGTGAATAATAACCAGGAGCCCTGCATGAAGAAATGGAGCAATGCTTTTCCCCTGTGTGGGAGGGAGCAGTGAGCCTGCAGGGTGTGTGAGATGCAGCCATGATGAATGTGATATCATGTCACTAAACTTGAAACTATACATGTATGTAGGCTTGTTGGAAAGCGGGCAATAGTTATAATTTATATGGCAGTAGGCCCCGAACAAGTTTTCTATTACTTTTATACATGGGCAGAAAATAGAGAGTTGGCACTCCCATGTGTTGAATTGGTTGAGTTGCTTGCTGCTGATAGACGGAGACTAGGTTATGTGTAAGGGACTACATTGCATTCATCCCACTACAGAATCTCACATGGTTTCCACAGAAGAAGGGACTCACCCAGGGCACCATTTATGCAAGATCCTCCACTGCATGCATGATGTAGGTCTATGGAAGTAAAATAGTCTCATTAGAATCAGATATTTTTTAGACATTGAATTTATAACACTGACTTTTTATCCTGTGCAATTATGTATGTGAATTTTTTTTGTACTTTTTGCCACCAAAAATTCACCTGCAAGAATTCGCCTGCAAAAATTCACCTGCAGAAATTCGCCTGTAAAAATTCACTTGCAAATGTGTTGCCGCTTCTGCCAGTCACTTCAAAACAAGAGCATCTGCTGACAGGGTTGGGGCACTAGCTGTCATCAAGTCAGTCAAACATTTCTTTCAGTTCCATTAGATGAAAAAAATTCCGAATCTCAAATGGGGGTTAATTACCTGGCGTTTTGTAATAATATATTTTTGGCAGAAAAATCTCATCACTGATCTTCATTAAGCCACTATCCAGCAAACTGTTAAGAGACTCGCCTCTGGCCAAGGCAATGGTGTGTCACGTGATCAAATAAGCATAATCTGATTGGCTAAAAGACGCTCGACTCGATCGAGAGCTGATTGCTTTAACACCCATTTAAGATTTGGTATTTTTTTTCATCTAATGGAACTGAATTAAATGTTTGACTGACCTGATGACAGCTAGTGCCCCAACCCTGTCCGCAGATGCTCTTGTTTTGAAGTGACCGGAAGAAGCAGCAACACATTTGCAGGCGAATTTCTGCAGGTGAATTTTTGCAGGCGAATTCTTGCAGGTGAATTTTTGCTGGCAAATTTTAGGAAACAAAAAAAAATTCACATACGTAATTGCACAGGATAAAAATTCAGTGTTATAAATTCAATGTCTAAAAAATGTCTGATTCTAATGAGACTATTTTACTTCCATATAGGTCAACTGATGAATTAAATGAAACAAAAAATCACAAGTGGATTGTTTGTTGCTAGGTAAACTATCTTTTTGTTTAATTTTCTTTGAGTGATTCATATATCTGTTGGATTAAAGTGACAGTGTTACAAAAAGCAAAATGTTTTTTTAAGTAGGTGAAGCTATTTTGAAAAAAAAAAAAACTCTTATAAAACACAATTCGAGGTTTGTGGATCATTAAAAAAATGATTTGCATGCTAATGTTGAAACTCGAAAATGTCAAAGCAAAACACGAGGATTCACTCTGGAGCAGCATATGATCCTCAAGCGAAAAACAAAAGCTGACTGTAAACATTCTCACATTTTATTTGAAATAAGAAGAAAGAAAATATTATTTATCTCATTGCTGGTTTCTCTTTATTTAAAGAAATTGCAAAGCAAGTTTGTTTGCTCTGAAAAAGGCATGTGTGTATTTGCATGTATGCCTGACAACAAGAACTGCAGGAAATAGGAGCAAATAAAAACAAGTTACTGATTTTATATTAATGTATAAATCTCATCAACTGAAACAGGTAATATTTGCATTTTGTATTTAATACATTAACGCTTAAATTAAAATATATGGTCAATAAACAATAGGTAAAAGCTATGTGATGCTAGAAAATGTGGTGGAACTGGTTATAACTAATGGGTTTTACTGATAACAAATTGGAGACATGATTGAAATAAGTATCCCAAAGAAGTCTTTAAAAAAAGGAAATGGGAGGAGTTTGGAACTATGAACTTGGTTGGCATGCAGTTCACAAATGTAAAAGTCATGTTTCATCATTTTTAAGGGTTTTCCTCTTCAACTGTGTAAGGTTTTGTAGCTCATGACAGCTTGAAGTATAGATGTATGCATTTGTCCAGAGAGGAAGAGGAAGTCAGGAATAATATCTTAGCTTACAGTATCTCACAGACCTAAATGACCGGCAACCTACCCATCTTTTAAGAAGTGCGCTTAGGCAAGCCCAGTCTGTCTGAAATTTACCACAGTGGTGAATTACTACTTGTGTCCTAGAATTCTGGGAGCATTCAGGTAGACAATATGATATAAATGTTACAGTGACAGGCGTGAGCTCCTGCTTTTTCAAGAGAACATTTTTTTGCAAATACTATATATAAGCCAGCCATGCCGAGTTTTGTAAAACTTAAGAGCAATAAACGAAAGAAGATGGAAGTCTTACTTTTCCACATGTAATCAGTCCACTGCTTACTTGTGAGAATCTGCAGTGATGTAGCTGTCAAAATGATATTATGAAGATATCATCTGTTGCACACTTAAGCTCTATATTTCAGTCAACAGTTAGTTTTCGCAAAATGTGTCATTTGGTCCCAGATATTCACTTCAGGGTAATGCTAGACAAGTAGTTGACTGAAGGGAAGTGAAAATACTGATAAAATATATATTCTATCATTCATTTGGCTCAGATACTGACAAGGGATTTGTAAACACAACAGATGTTTTGTACTGACAGGGAACAAATAACTAAAAATCCCCAAAAAACAATAGATTGGTTGGCTAGAGCTGTATGTTGTCTTCTATACTAGTCCCTTAACCTTGGGTTGCTGTCTACCTTAAAACCAACAATTCAGATGCTCTACAATCCAAAAAGTATTCCCAAAAGAGAGACCTATGAAAATAGGTGAGGAAAAATCTACCCTCTTCACTTGTTTACTCATAAATATCACATATTTTTTTCCTGCATTGCAAGATTTTTGGAGAAAGTCAAACTGCATTCTTTATTCTGTTTCTGTGTTGCCGATAAGTGGATTGCATCAATTAAACATATTCCTGTTAGAAAGGTATTTGTGTCTGTTTTTAGTTTAAAACAAGTTAATTGCACTCGGCTGTTAAATACTGTGGATGAGGATGTCAAAGTGGGGCTGCACGGTGGCGCAGTTGGTAGCACTGTTGCCTTGCAGCAAGAAGGTCCTGGGTTCGATTCCTAGCCGGGGTCTTTCTCTTTCTCACCGGGTACTCCGGCTTCCTCCCACAGTCCAAAGACATGCCTGTTAGGTTAATTGGTCACTCTTAATTGCCCTTAGGTGTATGAGTGTGTGCATGGTTGTTTGTGTGTAGCCCTGTGATGGACTGGCAACCTGTCCAGGGTGTACCCCGCCTCCCGACCATAGACTGCTGGAGATAGGCACCAGCTCCCCCACGACCCACTATGGAATAAGCGGTAGAAAATGACTGACTGATGATGTAAAAGTACATCATCATCCACATATGAAATGATGATTCTATATTGGAGGGCCGTGCCTTCAAAGGCTCTTTTGTTTTACAAAAAATACACTTTAAAATTACTTATTTGCTTCATACTTTAAAGATTTTTTTTTATTTTTTGGCTCTAGGATATTTCCCCATTGAAAATGTTTTGCACAAATGAAATTAAGCGTTTATTATATATATACCAGCTCTACCTGTTTGTGAAAAGGATTCAGACATTTTCATTGAGAGACAGAAGGGGTTATTATCAACATAGCCTAATATTGGATTCATACAGGGGGATGGGCATACTTACGGGTTATGCATGTGTATCAAAATAATTTCCAAAGACACCGAGGGTCATTTATTGTTATTTAGTAATGCTAATCACATACTATTTGTTTTTTGATTACAAAAACTTTTTTATGTTGGGTTGTTACATCACAGTAAAAACATGTTGATCCAAAAATTATTTCAGAATTTCCTTAGTATTATAGATGAAGATTTAGTTTCACAGATCTTGTGAGTGTCTAGAGCTTTGCACCTAAACTAATAACAATTACATATAGGTGGACGGCATACCACTTTGATCCAATATTATGTTCCCTGCAAGGAGGATGATTAGACATATGAGCCCATTCAGCAAGCAGAACCACTCACCAGTACAACTTCCTCTCCGTTCTTTCATTCCTTTCCTCTCTCCATCCCCTACCACCTAGCGCTACAAAGCCGGATGAGGGTCAACTTACAAACGTCCCCCATTGTGATGCAGAAATCCAGCATTTTGGCAGCATCCTAGCCTGTTAAGATCTCCACTTCACAAAACTGACAGCATCTTCTTCTGCTTTCTTTCCTCATCCTTACTGCTGGTAACGAATATAGAGAACAAAGCAACTAAGGTTTAACTCAGAAATAGAATAAGCCCTTATAGGTACAACCAATTTTAGTGTTAGAAGGGTTTATTTTTGTGTTGCTAATTATCTGCCAACATTCTCGCACTGTTTGAATGATTCTTGTTAAACACGCTTGTATGAGTGGGCAGTATTTCCACTGAGGCAGCCCTTTTGACACGTGCATATTGCTGTATTCCCGTGTTGTGGGTGTAAACTGTGTTTGTGTTTCGACACGGCACCGCGTTTGTGTGCATATGCTGGTCAGGGAACAGCATAGCTGAGGATGTGTGTGCATGTGTCAGTGTGAATCTATGCAGGGGGGTAAAAAAAAAGGGAGGCACAGCTCTGCAGCCTGATATTCTGGGAACAGCAGGGTGGCGTTGTTGACCCACCTGCTCCCTTCTCTCTTCAGCTGGATCTAGTTGAATTTCAGCAGCTGCATCCCCTCACAAAGCACCTCTTTGTAATCTTCCAAAGGCGTACAAATACAACTGCAACCAGGAGAGGAGCTGAGAAGGAGGAGGGAAGATGGGCTGTTGAGACATAGAGGAAACAAAAAGGGCGTTAACTGTTCTGCATGGTGTGTACCAGTGTCATTGTAAATAAAGTGTGAATTGCTGTACAGTAGCAGGTACTAGTATAAAGGAAGCAAAGCTTTGAGGCGAAATGAGTAAATATATAATAAAACTAAGCTGCACACGCATTTTTGCTGTGTGAACATGCACATTAACCCAAAAACTTGAAAAAGAATAGCAGAAGATAACCTGCTCTGAAAAATAAGTTGCAGAGCAGAGAAAGTACCCCGATTGTTTCCCATTAACAACATTTTCTTCTGGTACGCTGACTTATAATGGACCTTACGCCTCTGGAATATGCAGTGTCAAATGAATGCCATTTGCACTTTACACAAAACTCAAAAAGAAGTCTCCAGTCTTATTCTACTCTTCTTACCACAAACCCAGATCAGGCTGCTCTCGACTGCCCAGAATTTGCAGTCACAAACAAGATCATGTTCCCTGTCCTCTTCTCAATTACTGTAGGAGTTGTTAATAGGATGTCAGTTTTAAAGCGCTAATTTCTGCTTCTGCATATATAGTGCTGTGATAAATGATTTGCCCCCTTAGAGATTTCTTCTGTTGTTGCTTTTTTTAACCACAATAAAATTCTTAAGATCATTTAATACATTTTAATATCAGAGAAATATGAACAGAATAACTGCGAAAAGGAGTTGTTAATTCTTTTTGTATAAAAAAGAGCAATCCAAACTGACCAAACCCCATTTGTAAATATAATTGGCCTCCTTGTTAAATCAGTGGAACAGTGGTGGGAGTGGCGGGCCTACCAAAATTACTCCAAGAGCAACACAACACAACTCAACAACTCAGTTTTGCACTGATTCAGCCAAGTATTTCTGTATATATACATTTTAACAAAAATATCCCTTCTTATATATTTATATTTAAAATGTTTTCATTGCAAGCAATGTGGAACTGAAGTCAAATTCCTTGTTTGCATACACAAACCTGGTAAATAAAGCTGATTCTGATTCAGCGAGGTCAGATTCAACTGCCAGAATAACAACTAAAACACTGCAGGCCTCACTTCCCTCAGTTAAGGTCAGTGGTCATGACTCAATTAATCAGAAAGAGACAGGGGAAAAATGGCATCTACGGGAGAGCTCCATGGCGAAGATCACAGCTGACCAAAAAGAACACATAGGCCCATCTCAAATTTGACCAAAGAACATCTTGATCATATCCAACACCTTTGGGAATACATTCTGTGGACTGATGGGACAAAAGCGATACTTTTTGAAAGGCGTGTATCAGTTACATTTGACATTAAACTAACAAAAGTAAAGAAAAAGAACATCTTACCGATAGTCAAACATGATGGGAGTAGTGTGATGGTCTGGGGTTGCTTGCTGGTTTAGGACCTGGATGACCTGTGGTAATAAAAGGAACCATGAAGTCCCCTCTCTGGCAGGAAATCCTTGAGGAAAATGTTCAGCCATTAGTTTGTGATGAGCACTTTTCTCATGCAGGCATGCAATGATAAAGCAAATCACCAATTCCCTCTGTAAAAGGCTCAAAAAATCTTAAAGTGCTGGAGTCAAAGTCAAGATTAAAATGTGATTGATATCCTGTGGCATGACTTTAAACACACATTTCATGCTCATAAACATCGTTAGAGGCTGATTTAAGAGAGGTCAACAAAAAAGATTTCCCTGCAGATAATTGCTGCCCCTTGCGATGCAAAAGACTCATTGCCAGTTATCACAAACGCTTAATGGCACATGCTCACACCAAGAATGGCACACCCAGTTTGGGGGGCAATTACTTATTCACAAAAGGCCATGATGATTTGGATAGTTTTTTTCTTGTTAATAATCAAATAATCATTTGAAAACTGAATTGTGTGTTTACCTTTGTCAGATATTAAAACTTTCTATGATCTGAAACATTTAACTATAAAAAACAAATAAAACAGAGGAGATCTGTGAGGGGGCAAATGCTTTTCACTGCTCTGTGCCTAAATCTGATGCCAAAAGGCTTAATTCGAGCTGTTTGATTTAGGACTGATCAGATTTGCATGCAAGCCTAAATTTGTTGGTTGCAAAAATATCAACAGGATGATTTATATGTGCAGAAATATCAATTAAAAAAAAGCTGTAATTTATTTGTCATGAGATGAATTCCTCTAAACCAATAAGAAAAATGCAGTCACTACCTGAAAAATAACATACAAAGAGTGTACGTTTTTACTGAGCAGCATAAACTACCTATATTATATATTATACAGGGGTTGGACAATGAAACTGAAACACCTGGTTTTAGACCACAATAATTTATTAGTATGGTGTAGGGCCTCCTTTTGCGGCCAATACAGCGTCAATTCGTCTTGGGAATGACATATACAAGTCCTGCACAGTGGTCAGAGGGATTTTAAGCCATTCTTCTTGCAGGATAGTGGCCAGGTCACTACGTGATACTGGTGGAGGAAAACGTTTCCTGACTCGCTCCTCCAAAACACCCCAAAGTGGCTCAATAATATTTAGATCTGGTGACTCTGCAGGCCATGGGAGATGTTCAACTTCACTTTCATCTTCATCAAACCAATCTTTCACCAGTCCTGCTGTGTGTATTGGTGCATTGTCATCCTGATACACGGCACCGCCTTCAGGATACAATGTTTGAACCACTGGATGCACATGGTCCTCAAGAATGGTTCGGTAGTCCTTGGCAGTGACGCGCCCATCTAGCACAAGTATTGGGCCAAGGGAATGCCATGATATAGCAGCCCAAACCATCACTGATCCACCCCCATGCTTCACTCTGGGCATGCAACAGTCTGGGTGGTACGCTTCTTTGGGGCTTCTCCACACCGTAACTCTCCTGGATGTGGGGAAAACAGTAAAGGTGGACTCATCAGAGAACAATACATGTTTCACATTGTCCACAGCCCAAGATTTGCACTCCTTGCACCACTGAAACCGAAGTTTGACATAGGCATGAGTGTATATTGACCCTGTGGAGCTCCCGACGGACAATTCTGGTGGAAACAGGAGAGTTGAGGTGCACATTTAATTCTGCCGTGATTTGGGCAGCCGTGGTTTTATGTTTTTTGGATACAATCGGGGTTAGCACCCGAACATCCCTTTCAGACAGCTTCCTCTTGCGTACACAGTTAATCCTGTTGGATGTGGTTCGTCCTTCTTAGTGGTATGCTGACATTACCCTAGATACCGTGGCTCTTGATACATCACAAAGACTTGCTGTCTTGGTCACAGATGCGCCAACAAGACGTGCACCAACAATTTGTCCTCTTTTGAACTCTGGTATGTCACCCATAATGTTGTGTGCATTTCAATATTTTGAGCAAAACTGTGCTCTTACCCTGCTAATTGAACCTTCACACTCTGCTCTTACTGGTGCAATGTGCAATCAATGAAGACTGGGTACCAGGCTGGTCCAATTTAGCCATGAAGCCTCCCACACTAAAATGACAGGTGTTTCAGTTTCATTTTCCAACCCCTGTATATTCCACCTTAAACATGACCAAAAGCGTACTCCAAATCAGCTCCTAGGCACAAGAAGCAATAATACGTATTCCTTTATTTTTGCTTGAATGAGGAATGTGTAGCGTATCACCTAACAAAAAACTGTTCAGGAAAAATGACCTCTGAAGGAGTAGGTAAAAAAAAAACTGAGTAGGAGCTACATAGAGAAAAAAAGGAAGGTAATTTAAGGTAAATTTGGTGAGTGGAATCAAATATTGATGACTTCCAGCAGCTATGGAATTTCATCTGCACACTGATAGGCCTCACAGATAAAAAAAATAGTCTCTGTTTGTTGATAAACACAATAAACTTCACCAAAGGTGAGAAATATCCTGAAGTAACTCAACCCAGAGCAACTTTAGTGTTAATTATGAAAGGATTTGTGTAAATCTAAAAGGCCTTTGCTTTGGTGAGTTTAGGCTTGTTTACACATATACTTTCAAATATAAGCCAGTGCAACCAATTGCTTTCAGAAGTCAATTAATTAGCAAATAAGTGGTGCCCCCAGAATTTTTTCACAGGGGGGGCCGGATGAGGCCATTAAAAATCTTAGGGTGGCGCACCCAAATTATACCATTGACTACTGTGATATTGTACCATTAATAGGAACTACAAAAAACATATCATAGACCATTTGTCTTTTGTTTTGTTTTTACAAATTTAGATTTCAGACTGAATAGAAAAGAGCATTTAAAGGTTTACACCCTTTACATAAAAAAATCCTAGAAGAGCTGCTAGTTGGAGTCAGCATGAGTGCTAAAATACCAGATGTTTGCGAGGTGTAAATATGCATAGAAATGGTTTGCATTCGTTTCAAGGAGAACATGTTAGACAGCAACATAGCTGACAGACACCATCGACGATCTTTGCCTTATACAGATTACGGGGTTCACCATGTTATACATGTTACCAGGCAACAATTAAAGAGACAGAACAGTGGTTCATTACACGACAAGTATAAACAAGTAAATTAACACATTATATAAACGGGGCAAGCTTTAATCAACCTTTGAAGCTGCACTCACTGGTAATCAGAAAAGGCAGGTGTGTCCGCTGAGACGTGGACAACTCAGCTTCAGTCGTTAAACCACCAACTTAACACACCTGGGGTGGGGCACTGGGGTGGCCAATGTGATTCCAAGTGGGTGTGACCCAAAATATGGCCATCCACCTAAACTGACGAGGCTGGGAAGGAACATATTAATAAAAGATGCATTCAAGAAGTGCATGGAGATGCTGCAGTAATTCACAGCTTAAATGAGAGAATCTGTCAACACAACCAGAAATTGGGCCTTTGTAGAAGAAAGTTCATCGAAAGACATAAGACATCCAGGACTTATACAGGTCTAGGGTCAGGAAAAGAGCTGCTAAAATCTCTGCGGACACCACACACCCTGCACATAAACTATTTAGAGTTTTACCTTCAGGCCGTCGCTTCAGGGCACTGTTTACTAAAACCAGCCACCACAGAGACAGTTTCTTCCCCCAGGCTGTTTCTCTGATGAACATTTAATAGAGTACCAAATAACTGCTCACTGAAGTTGCTAATGCATTTTTGTAAATATGTATTTAAGGACATAAAGATATATGCATAAATATATCTTATAACACATAAAAAAAAAAAAAAAAGAAAACCCAGAGAGCAAAGTGTATCGGAGTCAAATTCCATGTGTGTATGTATGAACGTGGCAATAAAGCTGATTCTGATTCTGAAAAAGTCTGATTTGCAAACTAAAAGCTGGTAAGAGTAGATGAGAGCATGGATGGAGCTAACTCCAGGGCAGTCCTGGAATATAAACTGTTATTGGCAGCAAAACTTGAGACTAAAACAGGTTTACCTTCCAGCAGGACAACAACCCCAAACATACAACCAGAGCCACAATGGGATTGATCAGATCAAAACATATTCATGTATTAGATTATGGTTCTACAAAGTACTGATTAAGCTAGGTTGGATGCACACCACCCTATTTAGATTTCTTTTTGCAAACCATATATATTTTTTCACTTTACAATTATGCACTACTTTGTGTTGGTCAATCACATGAAATTTCAGTAAAATACTTCCAGTAAAATGCCATTACTATTCTTATATGTGTATGTATAATCATTAAAATACACAAAAAAGGCTCTGGGAAATTAATTCCCTAGGTGAATGAAAGGGTTAGACTCTAATGCTTATCTGTCATTTTTTATTAGCTGCTACAGCTTCGTTCTTTTATAAAATGAAGCAGACATGGTCTTAAAGAGATGGAACACATGATCTGGGAAATACAGCAACACATAGCCATGGAAAAAAGTCCCAACACCGTCTAAATAAAATCATTACTTCCTTAATTTTGAACTCCACCTGTAGCACAGCTCAACTAAGATGTTGCCTTCCTTTAAATTACTACAGAATATTACAACACAAGTTGATCTCGACAATTTTCTAGTTTTAAAAGTCAGGCTAACAGTTGAAAATAGTGAAGTGACTGCAGGAAATACAGTACCCTGTGCATTTGACCAGTGTAAACGGTTTGCAGTTGCTTCCTTTTTTCCCTGCCTAAGGCAAAATATGTCAGTGTGACAGTTGGTACGGAAGCTTTGCAGAATGCCACAAGAATGTCAACCCTCACCAGAAAGTGGTGAATATGATCATGAGTAAAAACAAGTAAACAAAAAAAATGCCTTCTAAGCAAAAGAAGGTCTGGTCAAGGAAAAATAAATAAATTTTTGTATTCATGGATTAAATTGAAGATGCTAAATTACTTTTCAGGTTTTGCCCACTTCATAACTATGTTTGGCTAATCTTAGAGGCATTTGTTTTTTAAATGCCCCATTCCTTAAAAGTCGTGTGCACCATAGATCAATGTTCCTAACGCCATTTCTAGCCACTTATGGCCAACTGGCCCCCATCTTCACTCAGATCTTCAAAACGTCTCTGGAGCTGTGTGAGGTTCCCTCATATATCAAATGCTCCACCATCATCCCAGTCCCCCTAGAAACACACCATCATGGGGTTAAATGACTACAGACCTGTCGACATCTGTGGTCATGAAATCCTTTGTTGCTGAAGCATCTAAAGGATATCAGAGGCCCCCTACTGGATCCCCTGCAGTTTGCTTATTGGGCAAACAGGTCAGCAGATAATGTAGTCAACCTGGAACTACACTTCATCCTGCACCACCTCAACCACTCAGGGACATATGCCAGGACTTCAGCTCTGCCTTCAACACTATCAACTCAAACATCCTCCACCAGAAGCTCACCCAGCTCATAGTGCTGTCTTTCACCTGTCAGGGGATCACCAGCATCCTGACTGACCGACAGCGGCATGTAAGGCAGATTACACCATTGTTATTGGTCTGATTCAGGACTGTGACGAGTCTGGATACCGACAGGAGGTGATCGGCTGGTCCACTAGTGCGGTCAGAACCACCTGCAGCTTAGCTCGCTTAAGAGAGTGGGGAGGTGCTGGGTCAATATATTGTTGAATCTGTTTTTGCTCCAATTACAGCACCATGTCTTGTGATGTATGTCTCCTTTGCACATGTAGATACCAAATGTTTGCCCATTATTCTTTGCAACCTCAGTAAGATTGGAGATCAGTTGAAAAGGGGAATATATACAAGGAGGTTTTCCTTTTAACAGTAGATGTTATTGCAATATCTGAAACTGCAATTTTAAAGTCTTGCCATAAATTCCGAATTGAATTTAAGGCTTATCTTTGATTGGAATATAATTTAATCTTAACAGTTCCATGGCAGCCATGGTTGAATATCTAAGGATGCCATCCTGCTGGAAGATGAAGCTTTGCTTTTTTTCCATGCTTCCATCAACTCTGCCTAGTTTCTCTCTGTCTGCTTAAGAAAAGCATACCAACAGCATGATGCTGCTACCACAATGTTGAACAGGGGGAAAGAGAAATCAGAGTTGCGCACAGTCTTAATTTTCCACTGGACATAGCGTTGTATGCACCCTAAAAGGATCAGACATACTATATGGTTAGTGGCAAACTAAACATGACTTCTTGTGGCTTTTCTTAAAAATTTCCTCTTGCCACTCTTTCATAATGTATGTAATTGCAATTGTTCCGTCAACTGATCTTCTGAGCTGTGGGTCTCTGCAGCTTCTACAGTTTCTTTGGGCCTCTTGGCTCTTTCTCTGAATGATGCTCTCCTTGCCCGACTGAAGTTTAGTTGAACAGCCATGTCTTGGTAGATTTGCAGCTATTCCAGTTCCAGACAACAAATCAAATAGCCCTCCATGAGATCCTGAAAGCTTGAAATATTGTTTATAACCTTAAGGATGTTCGAGGTCTCATATTCATACCAATTTCCTATATATGAAGACTTTTTCCAGCCGACCAGTTTATTGTGTGACCGAGTATGCAATCGTAAAAATTGAGCTTTGCGTGGACATGTCAGGCATATGTCCACTTTAAATCTACATTGAGTCTGGTTTGAGTACCTGCGAACATCCAAGGAGTCAAGTACGCCGGACTCTGTGGGAGCCTTTGCCCTCCATTAAACCTCCCCACAACTGTATCCCTGACATGTCTGATCTGTTCCCTGTTCTTATGAAGCTGTTTGTTCACAAATATTCTCTAACAAACCTTGGAAGCCGTCATAGAAATGGTGTATTTATTCTGAGATATTTTATTTGCAAATTAGATAAGTGCTGAAAGAGGTTGGTTAGACTGGGTTTTTTTTTAGAGGTGTCAGAAAAAAGGAGACTGAATACATATATATATATATATATATATAATACTTCTTAGATTTGATTTAGCAAAAACTACTTTGAGTTAGTCTATCAAAGAAAATTCCCAAAAATATATGTTAAAGTTTTTGGGTGGTATGAATACTTTTGCAGGGCACCATACGTAAGTTCTGCGTAACTTACTATCAGGTCAGCTTTTGTTCATGGTCAAGTTTTTGGAGTCAGTGTTATCTATCTGTCCTTAAAATACAGTAATACAGTTCCTGTTTGGTTAAGTCGAACACAAAAAAAAAAACATTTTCTCTGTTGCTGGTGTTGGATATGATGCTGCTGCCCTTGTCAGATAAGTGCAATGATATACGAAACAAAGTCTCCTGATTCTGTTGGAATCTTTTTGTGGCAACAGATGTCAGTGTCTGTGCTGTCACAGAATTTGTAAGCCTGGTGCTAATCTATGGATATCATAGCAACGCCTTTTGCAGTTTGCAGTGCAGACCGTGGTGGGTGTTTATAGGAATAAGATTAAGAGTTGACAGCATGTGTGCAAAATTGTGTCAAAGATGAGGATTTATGAGCTCTTCACTGATTAAACTTGAATAATAACAGTTAATTCTATGATATCCATACACACCCTATGGAAATACCTGCATGGCTGAAGAATCATATAATTAAAGACAAAACATGAAAAATAAAAATCACAGACTGATTGGTCAACGGGTTAGCAGCAGGTGTGCTAATGTGGTCTTGACTGCAGCCATTCCTTCAAAGGTTGCAGACCGGCTGGAGACAGACATACTAAGTGTTGCTCATAAATATTGGCCGGTACACTGGAAGCCTAATTGGAGAATTTGATCCGCCTAACCAATAATCACTTTAATAGCGTATAAATTATCCTGTAATATATGAATTGCACACAGGATATTTGGGGTTTTAAATTGCACTGTTCTGCATGCATTGCACCCCCTTCGGCATATGGTCCTATTTGTGCAAACTTGTACATGTGCCATTCTTTAGTCTTGTTCCAGTAAAACACATGGATAAGAGTGTTTCTAATTCTTGTTTTCTTTATTTTGTGTCAGTAAGCAAGATGAAGTCTCTAATTTACAAGGTAAAGTCTCTACAGCCAGACAAGGGCGTTTAAATAGTGTTGGTGTTGCAGAGAGGCCTCCCATTTCCCGTAAAGTCAAAGGGTGGGCTCAGGGTTTTGTTGCCGCTCTAAGCCTTGTTCTAACTGTTTGCATGGTCCAAACCATGCAGTTCATGGGAAAATTAGGGAGATGATTTAAGACAACGAAAGATCAAAAAAGTAGACAATGTGGGAAACTCCACAGACCACAAATTCCTGATGATGAGAAGAAAAAAAGGGGTATTGTAAATCATATTTATATAATGTCACGAGGAAAGAAAGAAACAGACGTTTCCAGTCTTCTTAAATAATTAGAGACAAATCTGTTTCAATTGACAGAAACTGTTTTTTTGAGAACAATTATGAACCTCACAAATTAACTTGGTGATGTGCATGTTGGTTGCACTAAAATTTACAGCTGAATTAATTCTCATTTACCTTTTTTTTTGTTTTTACAAGCCAGAATTTTTTACATAAAGTAAATAAATATTGATAGACGACAACATTATATTACAGTTGTCATCATGTATCATTTGCAATCTCCTCTCTGCATTCTCACTTTCATCCCAGGGATTCTTTTTTAGTTTCTCTGCACAATGAACTATAATTGTATCATAAAGCTACTCTTATTGCATACCTAAATTCAAATTGAAATTTGGCCCTTCAAGTCTGTTTTTAATCAGGGGATGAAGATGTTCTACTTCAATGAAATTGAGTTTTGTAGACGGGAGAAACATGGCTTGGTCTAGGCTTTTAGTTGAGTTTCTCTCCATCATTCTGATATACTAGATACTAGTGTTGGCAAATTTTATCTGTAAAGCAAGCATTTCACGTACTAAAGTGGAGAAGAAAAGTTTGATTGCTGTAATGCTAATAGAGATTGTTCCGTTTAGTACTGAGAGATTAATCATATGCCAGATGCCATTTTTATATAAAATAAAATAAAAACTTTTTTTTTCAGAACTGTTTGCCCTTTAAATTGTTTTAGTATCTTTTGTGAGATATCGATGTCATTTCCTCCATTTCTTCTTGGTCTTAATTTGCCAAGGGTATGACAAATTTTGGGCTTAACTGTATGTAAAGAGTACACAGATGTATGTGTAACAAGTTGACAACATAGTACAGCAAAATACTAAATCCTCCCCTTGATGAGACGTCTGATGTTTTTCTGTATTATTAGCTTAACCTAGGCCTGAAACCTTTTCAGTTAACAACAGTGATTCACCCTGAAATATATACATTTTTAAATGAGCTACTATCACTTTAAGTACTTCTCCTAACATAGCAGCTTTATTAACTGCTAGGTTTTTAGGAAACATTATCATTACCTGAACACAGTGCCATAAGGAACAACCTACATACTGATTATTTTAACATCAAAGGTTTCAAAAGAGACCCAGAAAACTGTTACATTTATCCTGTCACCACAATAAAAACCTCCTTGTATATATTTGCTAATTCAACTCAAAGAACGCTCAAACCGCTGCCTCACAACAGTCATGTCGGAACGAAAGTAAGACAAATAATCTGGAAAAGCTTTGGCTCTTTTTATAGTTCTGACATTAAAATGGAAGAGTGAGTGAGAGCCAAACACACCCAGAGGAATTATGAATAACAGTTTCCATTAGGTTTCAAACACTCACACACCAAAGCTTCCAAACACCACCCATCAATGCACCTTGCTGCATTTACTAATAGGTCTGAATA
Organism: Crenichthys baileyi; assembly: GCA_036173005.1. Classification (NCBI taxonomy): domain Eukaryota; kingdom Metazoa; phylum Chordata; class Actinopteri; order Cyprinodontiformes; family Goodeidae; genus Crenichthys; species Crenichthys baileyi. Next base: position 25,945 of record JAHHUM010001498.1, read on the forward strand.
AAACCTGCTATTGATCCAGCGAACCCCTCATTATGGTGTTTTAATGAATTTAGTATTCTGTGAGGTCAAATGTCAACAGGAGGTACTAACACGCAGCAGCTGTCATGTGGGTTAGACTGTGATTAGAAGCAGTGCAGTCAAACATCTCCGTGTCTTTGGCCTCACCTGGCAGACAACCTAGTAAATGTATCTGGCTGTAAGCCAAAATGAACATTAATTCGCTGTTCAGAGTTCAGGGGAGTAGTAGGTTTAGAGCTGAGAGGAAGATCATGCGGACCAGTCACAGATACTTTAGTATGCATGCAAACAGTCCTCTAAATATCTATACCTAAAAGTGTAACAGTACCCTATTCTGTACCTCATCTCTCACTGAGTGGCAAAATGTAGGCATGGCTGATAAAAAAACAAAAAAACAAAAAAAACACATAATTATTTTCCTATCCAAGCCTCCCACTTGTATTTACTGTAACTGTAAATTTGGCACTTATGGCATTCTTTCTTAGTGTGTGAAACCATAGATAGAAGTGGTCTGGTTGATGTGGCATTGGGGTGAAGCATGGTTTGTTAGCAGCCCAGGAGTTCTCTCCACATGTGGTTGTGCAGTGGTTGCGATCGTCTGGGTGAAAAGGAGGGCATGCCACTCTTCACAGTTCACCCAGTTCAGAGAGATTATTTGACCAAATTAAAGCCTGCTTTTTGGGCTACAGTTTAGTTAGGTTGTCTCTGTGGCTGTGGAGACAGCTGTTATCCATGTGGGGAATTGTAAAGAAATTTTGACAGACATTTTGTGGTGCAGATTCTATGAACTGTGCACAAAAATTAGGATTTCTATAAGGCTGAGTGTCTAGCTAACCAATTTTTACCTTTTGTTTAATACTCCTTCTAGAAATAGTCATAAGAGTCATAATAGTTATTATAACATTTTGCCATGTTATAATAACTAATTGCATTTTATTAGAATTGTATGTGATAAAATAATTTGGGGTTGATTATGAAATGAAAGAAAAAAAAAAACTTTTTTTCCCCAGAAACAAAATCTGAAAAGTGTGGAGTGCGTTTGTGTTAAGCCCCCTTAATTCTGATACCTCTCGGGCAATAAATTTCCTTTAGAAGTCAGCTAAATTGTAAATAGAGCCCACCTGTGTTTACTTTATAAATACAGATGTTTTGCGAGTCTCAGGGGTTTGTTAGAGAACATTAGAGAACAAACAACATTAATCAGAGCAGCAGCCAAGAGGCCTGTGGTAACTTTGGAGGAGCAGCAGAGATCACCAGCTCAGGTAGGACAATCTATTAACATTACAACTATTAGTTATGCACTTCACAATTCTGACATTTATAAAAGAGTAGCCAGAAGAAGAAACTGTTTAAAGCCATGAATAGTCATACTGCATTTGCTGTTACAAGCCAGGTAGGGGACACAGCAAACATGTGGAAGATGGTGCTCTAGTTAGATGAGTACAAATCAAAACTATGTGTGGTGGACATCCAACACTGCACACGACCCTTGCCACACCATTCTCCAAGGCAACATATTGCTGTGGCAATGCTTTTGTTGAGCAGGAACAAGGAAGCTGGTCAGAGTTTAATGAAAGGATACCAAATGCAGGACAAAACTGAATTTAAAAACTTTGTTAGAGGCACTGTACACATATGAATCTATACAGTACAATATCAAGTCGATGTAACCGCTCCACCTACTCAGTTTAATAACTTGGCAGGAATGAAGAAATGTGCCTAACTGTATTAAAACACAGAAGCAGAGACCAAAGAGAGAAAGATTCCTGTGGGTAACTGTGCAATTTAATTTAGTATGCACATTAGAAGCCAGGGAGTATAATTTACATGTTGGATATAAGCGACTTGGGCCTATGCAGGAGAAACAGAAAAACTAGCTCTAAAAATCAAAAAATCTTGGGCGTGGTGCATGGTGTGGAGGTAGAGCATAGGCATATCATTTACAGAGGCTATGTGTCCTTGACGCAGCCGTCCAGGGTTCGATTCCCGAACCTTGGACCTTTGCTGCATTCTTCCCCACTTCTCGCTCTGCCTATTTCCTGTCTGTTTACTGTGAAATAAAGGTCACTAGTGCCACAAAAGGAAAATAAATGTTTGCCACGCTTTAGAGATACATCAGACAGGAAAATGAAAACCTTCCCTAACTCTGAGGACACTGTAGGTTCATGCTTGGTTACCTCTTCTTCTCTTGCTCCTTCCTGTTCTAATTAGGAGCCCACAAAGTCTGGTCAGAGTTTCACCCCACATTACAGGCAGTACGGCTAGGTCTGGTAAAAACTGTCTTCGTTTTTCTGTCCCTTCCAGTCAAATCCCAAAAATACTCAAGACACTGTCCTAGCTTAGCTGTAGCTGACTTTGACTGTCCCTAAAAATTTGTCTTCTTTTGGCCACACAGTTAATGACAAAATAAGCAGTTTAACTAAACTGATGAACTGAGAAGGATTTACCTTTTAACTCCATTTTGCTGCACTAATAATCGTGGAATTTGTTTTGTATCATTACACCCGATCCTGCAAATGCAGTTTGTATTTTGTTTTAGTGTAAGACAAGAATCCAGTGTGACAACTACTATTTTACATTCCTGTGTCATGTATGTTGATAATTGTATGCTTACACACGTGTATGCAATGCATGCATGTTCCTCAGAACACATGCGCAATGAGATGGCACTTTTCCCTGGATCAGATTGAAACCAGAGACATTTAAGCTTGTCATTTAGCTGATGTTCGGACTTTTTGCATGTACAAACACACACACATGCGCACACACACACTGAACCCTAGTGCTTTGACAACAGCTGCTAAAAAGGAAGCCAGCATAGCGTTCAACATGTAAGCCGTTTTCAAGTCTTTTTTTATTCATTGGAGTTTACTGCTTTTAAAGCATTGGGTACAATACTTTTTCAACTTAAGATCAGTTTTAGTAAAAGTAAATATTATAACAACTTACCTTGGTGTGTGAGCCATCGGAGCTCTACATGCGCAAGTGTCAGTTTCTATTATTTCCACATTAGAGATCCTGTTCCCTTAGCCACCTGCAGTGTCCATGGAGTGAGCTAAACTGCCGTCCAGCACACACATACTTTGTCTTTTCACAGGAAGGTCAGTGATAAAAATCATCCCACAATATATGAACAAAGACAGCTGTAACAAAGACAGTGATTCAGTACTGCTGCTTATCTCCCTTTCTCTCGTTTATGTACCTTTAGGGTCATAAAATAAACGTTTCACTGGATGTGAAGGGTTTAATGTGGAAACTAACTAACTTGGTAAAGGTTGAAACTTTTTGTTACAGTTCAGAAGGGACTCATAATGACCTATGAAGATGGAACTTTTCAAGCTGAAGTCGGTTCAGAAGTAAGGCCCAAGTATTTCATTTGCTTAAATTTAAATGTGGTTCTTGACTAAAATTAACTTACCAAGGAAATATTAAAATTAAAACATACATGGAAAACCCGATATCACGATCTGAGCTTAGCTGTAACAGAATTACATTTGTTTTACAATAAATGATAAACTATTCATTTTTTTTAATCAGTAGGATAGGTGTAAAAATTGTACTCAATATTTTTTTTAGGTGGATTATAATCAGCAATTCATAGAATAAATAATGTAATTTTAACAGCTAAAAATATATTTAAATAAGTGTTAAATCCAGCCGGCTTTTCAAATATACTTACTCAACGAAACCGATTAAATATTAATTACCAAAATTATTCTGGCTTGTCCTCCCATGCTAAAAGCTCTTCTGCTGATGGCTTTGATGTGTGGTTCATTGAAAACATACAGATCACAGTGTGTTTTTCCCCCTCCCCCCCCAAAATTGTAGTAGAACAATTAGCAATGAAACCAGTTTCATTGCTAATTGTTCTACTATGCAACCGAAGCTGATAACAATGCAATCCCCCCATGCATTCCAACACAAAATGAACTTTGTTGCCAAATAGTGGTTTTACTATTTAACTAAAAGAAGCTCTACCCAGCTGTGGGGTCATTTCCAGTGGTGTTGCCAGACTAGTTAAAGCTGTTTACAAACTGAAATTCTTCCTCCAGCACAGAAACCTGTCTAACCACCAGTTTTAGGGAAGTTTATAACTTTTACTAAGTTATATATTCATTCATAATGCAACCCAAACATTTACTATTCTCTGTTGTACGGGTAAATAAGAATAGCCAATGAGTCATTGAACCAACATCTTCAGTTAAATTCGTATTAAACTAATTTGGTAGGACCTATTACCAAAAATAATTAGCAAATTTAGTTAGAATTTAATCATTGTTAACTGTTACTGACAATGCTTAGGTATATAATTTTAACAACTAATATTTAAAACTCAGCAAAATTCATTTTTATAGCATAACATGCAATTTACATGCCAAAAAAACATATTGTAGCACTCACATTTCTGACTATATCTTTAATATTTATTCTGTGGATTTTTAAAATATCAATGATCCAACCCGTTCGGAAAACCGGTTTCTGAGTGAATATATTTTGCTATTTTGATATGCCATTGCAGCAGAGAATGTATCACAGTTTATACAGCTCCTGCAGAGCCATAAAAACCATGAAAAACACAAGGATTATAACAATTAAACCCCCACAAATCCTTCGACCAATGAGGAGAAGGTGGTGATTTGCTCCAGCCAATCCCAGGCGGAAGGTGGAGTGAGAGATTTAAAAGTCTGACTCAAGTTGCAGTCGGCTCATATTGTGAACCACAACTTTGACGACCGCACCCCCAATGGCAGTTTAGGAAAAACAAGACAAACAAACAGGAGAAAAAAACAAGTAGGCGCTCCAGGTGACTGAAACGGTTCAAGGAATTTAACCATCGCGCAGCGTGGGTAAAACGCGCAGCAGCTTCCTTGCTGCGCGCTTCCTTTTCTTTTTAATTCTAACAAAACAGTTTTTTTTATTTTTTATCTGTGTGCACGACTGAACACATTATGTTAAAAATGACAGAGGAGCATGACAAGTGTGTCAGCGACCAACCTTGCAGTCCATCAGGGACAAACAGCTCCATGTCCCAGGACGAGTCCGACTCCGACTCACCGTCCTCACCAACGGGCTCGGACGGCCAGGGATCCCTGCTCAGCGGGTTGGGAAAGAAGCTGGACTCCGAGGACGATGAGCGCTTCCCAGCCTGCATACGGGACGCGGTCTCGCAGGTCCTCAAAGGATACGATTGGTCCCTGGTTCCGATGCCAGTGAGAGGCAACGGATCACTGAAGAGCAAACCGCACGTAAAAAGACCCATGAATGCGTTCATGGTTTGGGCACAGGCGGCCCGCAGGAAGCTGGCGGATCAGTATCCACATCTGCACAACGCTGAGCTGAGCAAGACACTGGGGAAACTCTGGCGGTAAGAAAACTTTTATTATAGGAGAAATGTATGCAGTAAAATAAAATGTAATCCAGCTTTTAAATAAGTAATCACTAAGGCAGTTACTGATACAACTGCTGCTGATATGAACTCGGGTACAGTCAATGAAAATTAAGTCTGGGTTGGTAAAACCTGACAAATTAGTTGACAAAAACTATAGTCTAAAGGCAGCAAATATGCTTAAAGAGCACTTTTTAAATTAAATGTAGCTTTCTCAATCCGTTCTTTTTTTTGCTGGTCAAATTTTAAAGCTTTTTCTTGTATATTTTTCACAACAGCCTTCTTTCTGAAAGTGAGAAAAGGCCCTTTGTAGATGAAGCAGAGAGACTGCGGGTTCAGCACAAAAAAGATCATCCAGACTATAAGTACCAGCCACGGCGGCGGAAGAATGTGAAACCAGGCCAGAGCGACTCAGATTCAGGGGCAGAGTTGGCACATCACATGTATAAAGCTGAGCCAGGGATGGGGGGACTGGCAGGAATGCCTGATGGACACCACCACCCTGAACATGCAGGTATGTAAACCGAGAATGCAGACAGGAGTAGTACTTTTTAGGGTTCATGGTTATCTTTAGTTTGAGTTAATCGCTAAATTTTATTCTGATTTTTTGAATTTACAGGGCAGCCTCACGGACCACCTACACCACCCACCACCCCCAAAACAGATCTCCACCACGGAGTTAAGCAGGACCTGAAGCACGAAGGCCGCCGCCTTGCCGACAGCAGCAGGCAAAACATTGACTTCAGCAATGTGGACATCAACGAGCTGAGCACTGATGTCATCAGCAACATGGAGACCTTTGATGTTCACGAGTTCGACCAGTACCTCCCGCTGAACGGCCATGCATCGGGCTCCTCCGCCTTATCCTCAGACCACAGTCATGGACCGGTTCCGGTCCCCGGCAGCTCCTATGCTTCCTCATACAGCAGTGGTGCTTCAACCTGGAGCCGAAAGTGCGCCATGTCCTCCACTTCTCCCCCCGCCGGCGAGATCGGCCAGCATCGTCTCCACATAAAAACAGAGCAGCTGAGCCCCAGCCACTACAGTGAGCATTCCCATGGGTCACCGTCACACTCTGATTACAGCTCCTACAGCAGCCAAGCCTGTGTCACCTCAGCCACTTCGGCCGCCTCGGGGGCTGCCTCATTTTCCAGCTCCCAGTGTGACTATACTGACCTGCAGAGCTCTAACTATTACAGCCCCTACTCTGGCTACCCCTCTAGCCTCTATCAGTACCCCTACTTCCACTCATCTAGGCGGCCCTACAGCAGCCCGATCCTGAATAGTCTATCCATGGCTCCGGCCCACAGCCCCACTGCCTCCAGCTGGGACCAGCCCGTCTATACCACCCTGTCACGACCTTAAAGAGGACCAGAAACAGTCTGTTTGCACCAGAGACTCATTCAGTTTGATGCACTACTAATGAAGGACATAAGGCAAAGGCAAAGGGCTCTATCAAGGGGCCTTTAGGGCCACCTGCGACCCTTTGAACGTGAAACAAACAAAAGAAAAAGTGCCTGCTGATTTTATACAAAGTTCTATTGTTGAGATGAAAAAAAAAAACACACTTGTACAGAGTTTTTACACAAAGAGAACTTGTGTCGTTTGAGAGCCAAACTCCTCCGTGAGGACATGTTACTTAAGCTGGCTTCTTGTACATCCCTATGCTTTTCAGTTTGAATTGCAAAAGTGCACTGTCAAGGTGAAGGTGCAGATTTGCTGCAGGAATGAAAAGGTTTGGCTGTGCACACATGACCAGTTATGCTGAAGCTGTAGTAAAATTTAAATGATGGCTGGAGTTATATAAACGCAGCACACTATTTGCATCAGTGAATCAGCCTTAAAAGAAAAAAAGGCTCATCTGAATTTTGTGTCATTTTGCATAAGAAGTCTTATATGTATTTATGTTTATGCATTATTGGATTTTTGTTTTTAAATAGATAAACACATGCTACATGTGGGTTCCTTTTTTTGGTTATTTAGAGTACTGTTTTATTGACTTAATGAAAAGGAGGTAAATGAAGTAAAGCACCGTGCATTTAATATTCCGTTGAATTTCCAGATGGATCTCCATTCCAGGTTTGGGACAGACAGGACCAACAGACTCTCGCGCAGGACTCAGAACAGGTGTCTGAAATCTATGCTTGGCAAATCGCAATTAGTCATGATGTGGGCTTAAAGGAAATGGAGTAAAACAACACCACACGTTGAGTGACACGTCAGCTGGACCTGTATATCCCTGTATATGTCCATGGACAACGCGAGAATACTTGAGCGAACATGCATCCATGTGTGATGGGAGAGATAATGTGCAGATGCATGTGTGAGAGCATTTTCTTGGGGGACTGAATACATATCCCATGACATAATCATAATATACACCAAATGATACAGAAAACATCTTTTTTTTTTTTACTTTATCCCCTGGAAGTTAATTTAAGCGTGACTGTTTTCCCATATTTATTTCATAAACCATTGAAAGGCAACTCACTGCTGCATAAAACTGTTTTTGTGCCTTCTAATGCTTATTGTCAGTATTTTGAAATGAAATTGAATTTTTTAACTAACAAACGATCCACTCCAGAGACTTGCTCCTCATTTTGTCCCTAATTTGATATCATTCCCTAAAGCATCGGTTTGCAGAAATAAAATATGGCATAACTGTATTTTTGTGCATCATTTGGCAAGAAAGGCTGTGAAAGTGATTGTTCTATTAACTAGTTTCATGCGCACATGCACATCTAACCCTTTTTGCTGGCCGTTTTTAAAAGAATAATAAATAAACAATAGTTTTTCTTGATGTTTTTTGTTCCTCTTATTTTCAACTACACTTCATTCAGTTCCGTCTTGTACACTTTTGTGCTCAAATATATTTGGAAACGATTGTGGTAAAAGCTATAATAAAATGAGAAATATTTCAACTGTGTGTTTGCCCTTGTGCTGGTTGGTTCTTATTAATCTACATTTTTAACTTTGAAATGAGGGAGGCTTTACATAAAACACATTAATAAATGATTTGCTGGTATTTTTGCCTCAGGAGCAAACATTAAAAAAAAAGCTTTAAAAAAGGAAAAAAATCTATATAAATTTATTTTTTTAAATTTTTTGTTCACCTTTAAGTATTTTATTGTTGGCATTCTGCAAATGCGTATCAACATAGCTATTCAAGTTGTCAACTTTAGATTTATTCATTAAACAACCAGCATAAAAAAATGAGAAGAGATCCTGTCTCCTTTGGTCCAGTGTTGGCTCCGGCCTGGCATGCCAAGCCACCGTTCCTAACCAGTCCAAGGGCGATGCCAAGTGCCAGGGCCGCTCTGCTGAATTTTAATGATCCATTATGCTGTGGATGGGGCCCTATTGTGTCCCTTTATCCGGAGAGCTAGAAAGGATTTAATTGGACAGAAAATAGAAGGGCAAGGGGAACTGACAAGCCATTAAGAGGGTCCTGAATGGATGATTAGATTCACTAAGGGGAAAATCTCCCCCCTCATATTGCAGCACTCCACAAACAACAAAAATACAACAATAAGAACAACCGCAATGACCACCGGACTAAATAATATCAGTGCACATAATCTGAAGATAATAAAAGAAGATAATACCACAGCAGATGGGGTGTGGGTGGCTCAAGAGCGACTTGTTGTTTTTCTTCCCTCAAACTCTTTTTTTTTTCACAAGTGTTTGCCAAATACTTTCAGGAGGAACTCTTGAGAAAGAAGAGGAGTGAATAAAAGTGAGGCAAAAAGGCTCTTCAGGGTGCTTGGGTCCTGTTTCCTTGGAACAGATCCACAGTTTCTGATTGGGACTCTTGGAAGCCCAAATGTAAATAGGTAGGAATGAACTGCATCAGGGATGTTTACTGTGAGACAAACTACCACATTGCATTGAAGAAATGACTGCACAGTCTATGAATTACACTATGAATCATGGCTCAGTGCTATTATAAGCTTCTGGTGCAAAAATACTCATAAAATACACTGCAGAAAATTAAAAATGGATGAAATAGAATTCTTTTTTACATTTTTTGTTGTTGTTGTTGAGACTCTGAGACATTCCAGAAGTCAAATAAAGTTGATGGAAAGGAAAGGGCGTTACTGGAAGTCAAATTGTGGTCGTTTGCCCACTGAACATGATGGAAAGGCAGGATGTACCCTGTTAAGTTGCTGCTTTCAGCCACCTGACCACGTAAGCATTGTCAGGATTTGAGACAGCTAACCTGGTAATGGTCTCATCCCGCCTAATGAGGCTGGCTGACTCAGGGCATGTTTTGGTGAAAAGGGAGGGATCTGGGAACTGTAAAAACCCCAAGAATGTGAGGCTGATTTGCAAGGGAAATGAAGTGGACATAAAGCACAGTTATGGCCCACTGCTGAATCTGCATGGCCCTATTCCCCGCAACAACAAAAAAAAAAGTTTCCTGAATGTTCTCTGAGACTTTGTTTGGTCAGTTGACATGTTTGTATGACAAAAGGAAAAAAAACAAAGTTGCAGGTAAGAATTTATCTTAATAATGTTTGCACTGTTCAATGCTCTGCAAACGTATTCATGCCCCTGGAAGTCTTTCACATTACAACCATGGAATTTGACGTATTTTAATGGGATTTTATGTGATAGACCAACATAAAGAAGCACGTAATTGAGATGTGGAAGGAAAATTAAACATGTTTTTTACTTTTAAAATACAAACCTTTGTGTGAATTTGTCACTTTTTATTACAATTACAGCTGCAAGTCTTTTAGCGTTTTGCAAATATAGAAGCTGAAATCTTCACCCATTTCTCTAAACTTTGACTAAGCCATTCTAACACAAGAGTCTGTGATCTGAATATTTCGTTGTAGCTCTTCCTGTATATTTAGGACCATTGTTTTGCTCAGAGGTGGATCTTCACCCCAGTCAAGAATAGGTTTTCTTTCAGAATTACCCACACAGCATGATGCAGCCACAGTGTTTTCAGGGTGACAAGCAATGTTCGGTTTCCACCACACATTCCATTTTGCATGTGGTCAAAAAAGTAAAATTTTTCGTCTCATCTGACCAGAGTGCCTTCTTGCACGTTTGTTGGGTCCCCTACATGGCACTGATTTTCTAAGGTCTTTGCTCAACAAGGACTCCCTTCTTACCAAACTGAAGGCCTGATATGTGGAGTGGATCACTAATAGTCACTACCTCAGGCATGGATCTCTGTAGCGCTTCTAGGTTTATTTATATTATATTTATTTACTTCCTTTTAAAAGGTTAAAGGGATATGAATACTTTTGCAAGGCACTGTGTACATCCATTACAATTCATGTCAGTGACCAGATTATAATATATATTTTAATCTCGGCAATTGTACTGTAAAATTTGTAACTTTTGCTTATCTGCAGCAGAAATCCCCTTCTGTTTGCAACAACATCTCGCTTCACATGCAAAATAAACACATAGCGATAAATTTTAGCATTTCCACCCAAGCAAATAACTTCTTGAAAGTTATTTATCTCGTCTACCTGTTCCACTCAGGAAATTTTGGATTTTTGAGATTATGTTCCTGTATATGGAGTTATGACTGGGGCAAGCAAAACATTGTGGCAGACAGACCAAAATCTAAATAAAATTCTGATTCTACTGAGGACTTGAAATAAAAAAAGAATGTTGCATAAAGAAAAAATGCTTATTTTCTAGCACATCTGGTGCTACTAATGTGAAAATTAAATTAATTTATGTTTGTAAAACTATTTATTGGCAAATTAGGAAATATCAACCAACGCTTTAAGTATCAAACTTCAAAATTATAATCTTTAACCAATTTTGAAAGAAAATCATCCATTCCCAGCAGTGTTATTTTTGTCGTTTAGTGAAAAAGTAATAAAACCTTAATATGTAAGTATTTGCAAATATATCTCTATCAGTTTGCACCTATTGTATGCCAGATGGGAGAAATTACAGAAAGTCAGAAAATACTAAGATACTGCTTTTTTGTAATTTGATATATTATTCTAATATATATATATAATTGATATATAATTTGTTATATTATAGATTTCATACACTCTCTTCAAGCCGGCCTAAGATTGTAAAGGCCCTAAGTGCAATTTCAGTTGGGGATTCACTTCCAGATAAACCCATCACAATTATTAAAGACTTGATGCAGTCAGGATGGATAGGCTCTGCTTACAATTGACACCAGCAAAAATGGCTATTATCTGCTGATCTACTCATTTACAGTTATAGCAGAAATACAAAACCAGCTCAGACAGTACAATAAAGAAATAATTCATGGAAAAGGGGACTCAGTTAAAGTGAGTATCAAACTCTGAAGGTTTTAGATGGACACTTAGCTAAATTAGTTAGATAACTTATTACCAACTGGGGTGGGGTTTAGGCTATTAAGCTAGTAAAATTGTTGGAGAGGGGTTCTGGTGGGGTTGATGGGCCAGAAAGACCGTGCTGTCCCCTTACCAAATGTACACTGCTCAAAAAAATAAAGGGAACACTCAAATAACACATCCTAGATCTGAATGAATGAAATATTCTCACTGAATACTTTGTTCTGTACAAAGTTGAATGTGCTGACAAAAAAAAATCACAAAAAAAAACCTTCAATGGAAATCAAATTTTTAACCAATGGAGGCCTGGAATTTGGAGTCACACAAAAATTAAGTGGAAAAAAAAACACTACGGCTGATCCCAATTTGATGTAATGTCCTTAAAAAAGTCAAAATGAGGCTCAGTATTGTGTGTGGCTCCACGTGCCTGTATGACCTCCCTAAAAACCCTGGGCATGCTCCTGATAAGGCGGAGGGTTTCTCCTGGGGATCTCCCCCCCCAGACCTGGATTAAAGCACCCGGCAACTCCTGGACAGTCTGTGGTGTAACGTTACGTTGGGGGGAGGGAGCGAGACATGAGTCCCGATGTGCTCAATCTGATTCAGGTCTGGGGGAACGGGCGGGCCCGTCCATAGCTTCAATGTCTTATCTTGCAGGAACTGCTGACACACTCCAGCCACATGAGGTCTGGCATTGTCCTGCATTAGGGGGAACCCGGGCCAACCGCACCAGCATATGTCTCACAAGGGGTCTGAGGATCTCATCTTGGTACTTTAATTGGCAGTCAGGCCACCTCTGGCGAGCACCCCGTGCGGCCCTCCAAAAAAATGCCACCCCCCCACCATTACTGGGCCCCTGACAAACCGGGGTGGGGCTGAAAGATGTTGGGAGGCAGCATCGCTCTCCACGGTGTCTCCAGACTCTGTCACGTCTGTCACATGTGCTCAGTGTGAACCTGCTTTCATCTGTGAAGAGCACAGGGCCCCCAATGGCGAATTTGCCGATCCTGGTGCTCTCTGGCAAATGCCAAGCGTCCTGCATGGTTTTGGGCTGTGAGCACAACCCCCTTTTTGGGGAAAGTCGGCCTCATACCATCCTCATGGAGTCGGTTTCTAACCGTTTGTGCAGACACATGCACATTTGTGGCCTGCTGGAGGTAATTTTGCAGGGCTCTGGCAGTGCTCCTCCTGTTCCTCCTTGCACAAAAGGCGGAGGTAGCGGTCTTGCTGCTGGGTTGTTCCCTCCTACGGCCTCCTCCACGTCTCCTGGTGTACTGGCCTGTCTCCTGGTAACGCCTCCAGGCTCAGGACACTACGCTGACAGACAAAGCAAACCTTCTTGCCACAGCTCGCGTTGATGTGCCATCCTGGATGAGCTGCGCCACCTGAGCCACTTGTGTGGGTTGTAGAGTCTGTCTCATGCTACAACGAGTGTGAAAGCACCACCAACATTCAAAAGTAACCAAAACATCTGCCAGAAAGCATAGGTACTGAGAAGTGGTCTGTGGTCCCCACCTGCAGAACCACTCCTTTATTGAGTGTGTCTTGCTAATCGCCAAAGATTTCCCCCTGTTGTCTATTCCATTTGCACAACAGCGTGTGAAATTGATTGTCAATCAATGTTGCTTCCTAAGTGGACAGTTTTGATTTCACAGAAGTTGATTTATTTAGATTTATATTGTGTTGTTTATGTGTTCCCTTTTTTTTTTGAGCAGTGTATAAAGAGTTGCAAGGTTTGCTTGTGCCTCGCGTCGGCTCTACACTCACTGACAGTGAGCACTATTCCTTTGGAGTGCCTAACTGTCTTGTATTTAATGAATAACACCTTTAAATCGCTGTAAAAAATGTAACAACCATGAAACATAATACATGCTACAACTGTTCTACAAGAGATTTTGCTCAGCACAGGTGCAGTGTTCTTAAAATTATTAAGAGAAAGTTGATAAAAAACAACACTTTGACATCTGGTCATTTTCAGCTCCCTGAACAGTTGTCCACAGTCTTTCACTTTGTTTTTTTATTCGTTCTCTCCTTTTCACTTTTCTTGGCAAGTCTTGATCGTGAATGGGGTGGCAGCATAGCTGCTCATCTTATTTCCACAGCTTCAAGACTGAGACTGTGTTTTCATTGTCACAGCTATTTTGCTTTTGTTGAACTGTGGCAGCCTTCCATGATCATGTACTGTATGCATCTTTATGTAAACAAGTTCACCTTACCCATTTTCAAGTCCTTTCTCTCCCCATTTAAACCAGTTTAGGACACTTTAGTTTAGTGGTAGATAATTTGGCTTGTTTTAAAATTCTATTTTGTAACAGGATACCACCAAACATTCAGACTGGCTGTTTGCAGCAATCTAAGACAGGCCGGCACAATTAACCACATTTCCATCTAAATTTCAGTTTCAGCTCCAAATGATCAAAAAACAATGCAATGTGGACAATATAGATGGAAAAATCCACCTGAAAATCTGATATTGTGGAATTAATATGGGATGTGACCCATGGGATGTTTCTCTAAGAAACTAATTAGTTCTTCTGACTAGTTTTTCCAACCTTTTCCATGACTACTTCAGTGCACAGTAAAACAGCGGTACGGGAGAGACGATACTGGTCGCAGCAGCATTCTGTCTGTGTGAAATGACCTGTTCATTCAAGGGTCAGCTCTTTTTCACACAGACAGCATAAATGAGGCAATAATGATGAAATATAGTGAAAAGATTAAGTGCATATCCTAGCAAGGACTGTGTTTTTTTTATCCCAATAGCTAAGAGAGATACTTTATGCAAACGATATAATTTTTCAATGACTGACATACATTTTTAAGGACTTCACAATAAATGTAATGCCTTTTCATCTTTTTTTGTTTTTTGTAGACACAATTGTAGCGTACACAACTTGATCACCAGCTAGGCAATCCTGCCACACGTTTTTTACAGTTACATTACAGTTCTCACATGACATGTAGTCTGCACATGCGTGTCTCAGATATGGCAACAACACTCCAATAAATACAGTACTTCATCTCATACAACACCATGAAAATGCTCATATCGGCATTCTTGTATATTGTACATAGAGATTCCATTGCAAGATGGTAAGTTGATGCTTAAACATGAAAAAGAAACCTCAGGACAGTGACGTCATGGCAAACGTAAAGTTCCCTGTCTTAATGCAGTTGAACACTACTAATTTGACACTGTTGATCCCAACACACATGAACTATTCAAAACAGGAGCACATCAAAAGTGAAACACATATTTCAATGAAGTGACACAACTTAATGTTCCACAAAATCTGTTTCAGTTCCTCACATTCAGTTTAATTATATAGTGAATAATTAATATATATTAATGGAAAATATGGATAAAAATGGAATTTGGAAAGCATTTCCAATTTTTTCCATTTTGTCAGCAGATGCAGTGTGTTTTCAGATTCTGTGAATAATTGTGGAGTCTAATTGACCTTGACTATGATTTTGATTTTAAATCTAAACCAATACAAGTGGACACTCGATGCCAACTGAGACACAGTGAGTGATTCAAAACAGTTATGTCAAGTATGGAATCTCTCCACTCGCTTCATGTAATTAAGGGCAATGAATTAACATATTATCCCTCCCCCTACACACACTGACATTGTTGTCCGGTCCCACAGCCCTGACACCCATACAGTCCTATGTTACCAGAAAAAGAGACAGAGAGAAAGGCAGAAGCCTGTGGAGTCCTGCAAGACCCTGGAATTTCAAGTGTGGGAGGCACATTTGCTTCAAAATGTTCATGCACAAAGATTGCAGAGACAAAGCCAGTAAAAAGAAATGGATGACGTGAAAAAACGTCCACGATTGTGAAGAAAAAATAAAGACATCGCAAAGAAGCAAACAGAAGATTCAGGTAGTAAGCAAAGAAAGAGAACATAGTTTTTTCCCTTTCTTCCTTTTTTGCAGAGCTGGTTGGCAGAAAGTGCAGCAGGGACAGCAGGCCCAGAGTTTTTAAATGTTGCTCAGTGCTGGCAGAGCCATGTGTGAGTGCACTCTGTGGGAGCACTGAATTTTGTTGCCCAGCACAACATGGTGATTCAGACACAACAGCAGAGACCATCAAAACCCATTTACCCTCCTAGAGCATAAAACCCCCAAGAGATGGTAGTTTTCTCAAGGCCTGCCATGAGGAATGCATTTTAAAACGGTGTCTGGGATGCTCCATTTTTTGTGCTTTCACAGTCACTATGAAGCTAGAAAGTACACCGCAACATATTAGGAGACCATCGCAATATTTATCTAATATGCACATGATCAGCAACACATGGCCGTCCTCTCACACTTGATAGCGTTTGTGGTATGACAAAGAGCAGGGGAAGAGGAAAAATAGGGAAGAGTTTGTTCTCCCATGTGGTTTTGGCCTGTTCTGAGGGGGTTTGGAGCCTGGCCAGTCTTTCCTGGGGTTAGTCTTTGATATGGATGGGATTCATTATGTAACTGAATCTATTGTCAGGGGGAAAAAGAAACAACAAAAAAAACAATATGGGGCCAGAAACAAGGTGCGTTCGGAGAGGACCTGAAAAAGCAAGTGAGTGAAAGTGCATTTACACCACCTTCTTTACAGCTTATCGCAGTCTTGACTGTGAGAGGAATGGTTCATGCTTTGGTTTTAAAGCATCACTATTTCCATTCTAACAGGTTTGTCTCTTTGCAGATATAGTGAAAAATCTCTCCTGAATTCATTCAGTTATTTTTTATACATCTGCAAAGAGTCAGTGCAAAGCCCGATCTGATAATCATCTTCTGAGAGCTACAAATGGATAGCATCAAAGACATTTTCCCAAATATCTACAAAGCAGCTTCACTGCTGTTTCCTGGTCTTCAGATTCAATGAAGCTAAGGATCTGGAATCTATATTTAGGGCTCTGACTGGACACATTTTGACCCAGCAATATACTTTAATCTAAATCATTCCAATGTAGCTCCAGCTGAATGTTGGGGTTCATCCTGTGTGAGACACCACCCAAGTCTTTTGCAGCATTTAAAAGGTTTTCCTCCAGGACTTTCCTGTATTTTGCTCTATTCATCTACCCATTAACTCTGACTTCTCACCTTTCTAAAGAACAGTAATCCCCACAGCAAGATGTTGCTACCACAGTGTATTACATTGGGGAATGTTTGTTCAGGGTTACAGTATGTGTAGTGTTAGTTTACTGATATATGTAGCAATTTGCACACAGGTCAAAAGGTTCAGTTTTTGGGTCTTTTCTGACTAGAGCACCTTCTTTCTCATGTTTTCTGTATTGCACACAGGATTTGTGTCAGACTACAAATGAGAATCTTTGTAGCTTTCGTTAAACAATAACGTTCTTCTTACGATTCTTCTATTAAAGCCAGAGTTGTGGAGTACATAACTAATAGTTGCCCTGTCAATAGATTGTCCTACCTGACCAGAATATTTGCAGCTCTAAACAAAGCCTTCCTTACCTGGTTTTCAGCTTAGGTGGACATCCATGTCCTATCAAGCCCTAGTTTTTGCCCCCTTTACCCTTTTTTTTGGAGATGGGCTGAGCAGTTTCCCCTAAGGTTTCCCGGGTTTTTGGGAAAATTGTTTTACAACCCTGACCAGTCTGGGGTGTTGGTCTTCACAATGCTGTTTATTCACTAATGTTATTTAACAAACCTCTGAGACCTTCACAAAAGAACTGTATTTATTCATAGGTTAAATTACACACAGATTGACTCTTTACTAATTAGGTGAACTCTGAAAGGGATTTTTTTTGGGGTATCAGACAAAAGACGTTTAAATAGAAATCCATGTATACCTTACTTCTCTTTTCATGTGTTGCTTTGTGTCCCTAAAGAATAAACTAAGGTTTTTTGTTGTAATGAGACACAATGTGAAAAAGCTGCTAGGTGTCACTTTGCCAACCTAAATCGGCTGCTTCCAGCCCTACGCTGATGGTCACTTCTGCTCTCATGCACAAGAAGAGAAGGTACCAGATCAGTGTCTGGCGAAGCTGGAGACCGGTTTGATTTGACTGTAGCCAACAAAATGGTGCTCTATGCAAATAGGGACAGTCATCCATATTTGGGCGACCAGAGGCTATGGGTGATTTGAATGAATGAAAATGAGAACAGCATGTTTGCTGTTTGAGGGCAAGATATTAGAGGCTCAAAGATAAAGGCATACTTAAATGTTACAGTCTTACTAGCATGTTACCAGTATAATATTCCAAACTTGGTATGTTGCAAAATCTGTAGGGAAATAAGGAATATGAAATTGATCAAAGGTGGTGTTTGGGTCTAGAAATAACAGCTAGGAATAACAGCTTTGACCACAAAAAGGATTATAAGGCAATACAGTGATAGAAGAACAGGAAATGTTTCAGTTTAACTCAGTGCTTCTTAAATGTAATTTTTGGCGAGGTCCTGCTTCACTGTTTTCCCCCAAACTGGAAATCAAAATGACAACAATCAGTGCTCAGAACTATACAGTCAGTTTGTTTTTTATTCGGAATCAACATCAAATCCCAACTAAAAGACTTACATATTTGAGTATTCATTAAACAGCTTCTTAATTTTGTACTGATGAGAAACACGTTAGAAAAAAAAAGATTCAGTTAAACAGTCCAGATCTCACTTCTAAAGTATTCTGTGTTGGACGCTAGAAATCTCTCATGACCAGAGATAAAAGCCTCCTTCACAAGTTTCTCCTCAGTTCTTCAGCCAAGAGTCAAGAAGAAACACCCCGTTGTCATCTTATGTGCCACTTCCAGTCACATGTCACAAGCAGACGAGCTGCATCACTCTCAATTAACACAAAGTAAAAAGCAAAACAAAAAATGACATGACGATAAAGTAAACACAAGAGGATGTTAGAGATACTGAGCTTGACACTGTAAGGTAGATGTGATCAAATGCTTATTTTGTCACAAGTCAACTTATTTTTTCTTCCAGTGAGTTTGAATTTAAATTCCCTGAAGCTAGGGTGTTTGGTACATACACATAAACATAAATCCATGGAAAATCTAAAGGGTTTCATGCATTTATAAAAGGCAATTGCACTGTTGAAAATATGCTAAACTTTTCTTGTGAAAAAGAAAATGTATGACTGTCGGCAGTTTTCTTTGGGAATTAGTGTGTTTGTTGAGTTATCTCCTATTTTATATTATATTAATTTATTAATATGATTTGACTTCATTTTATCCTTTAGACATGTTGCTTTGACACAACTGCATAGGCATTCGGTGCCTCCTACACTTGTTAGTAACCCTGATAAAGATGTGTGAAAATAATTTCAATAATTTCTCGTTTCATTGAAGTCGCATAACAGTCTCAAACAGAAAATGTAGGAAAACTGTATCCTTTATTTCAACTCCTCTTATTCAGTGAGGAAACACTTCATTGTTAATAAATAGTTGTTTAAAAACTACCTGTGACATAATCCCTTTACAGTAAATGTAAATGAAGCATTTTTTTGTTTTTGCTCTATTTTTTCACATTTAACAGAATTAATTATTCCCTGGGGTTTAAATGTACCTTGATATAGAGACCTATTTCTTTTAGCCACTGACCAATAGGTTGAACATGGAGCTATATTTATCTTGCCACAACACACAGTGAGTAAGATGGCAACAGAGGTAAAGGAAATCTTCTATGCTCACAATAAAAGAACTCAAAGCAAAGAATGGCACCAAGTCTCCATAACAAATATTAGAAAATATCTACAGGCCAAATACTTGTTTGATGAAGCTGCCAGGATCTGTGATGCTGTGGCTCTGTTTCTCTTTCAGAGACACTGGGTACCTTGTTAGAGTACATGGAGTCTATTTTTTTTGAAATACCAGAAGAAAACCTAATGAGTTGTGATTTTGGTGGGATTTGCTCAAAACAACACCAGACACAATATCTACCTTTTTCAATGGCCATCAGACCCCACACCAGAACATATGAAGAGACCCAGGACCCATGATTTAGAGATTTTGCAAAGAGAAATGGTCAAAGATCTCTCCAAACGAGGGAAACTAAAAACTGAATCACTAGTAATTCTGTTAAAATGATGATTAATATCTTTACAGAAATTAAGTTTGAATTCAGTGAAATATAATGCAACTGTAGTAAAAGTGAATTTACACATTTTCACCAGTGTGTCAGTAAACATGGCAGACACTTTAAATGAATCCCGTCTTTTTACCTTTTGATCATTTAAGTTGGAGTTTATAGGCCTAAATTTGGTCTTTTTTCTTTATCCCCTTTAAGAAATCACAGATGCCCACCAGATCCTGGTTGCATAAGAATTGTGCACAGGCAGGAACTGACTTGCACAGCCAGCCAGGTAGCAGCATCACAAGATCTGATTGTGTTGTTTTGGGTTAGAATGCCATGTGGTTTGGGTGGATTTTTAAATAAAACAGATCACTTACTAGTGTGTGCAATGATATCCCTGAGAAAAGGTGCTCTCATTGTGTGCAAGAGGAGGTTACTGCAGGTGAGACATTAACACATATGATTTAGGAAATAGCAAAAAGACTCTTCATGTTTGGAAATTTATGGATTACAATAATAATATAACTTGTTTTTCAATGTATTTTCAAAGTTTTTTCTATTAGGTTTAAAGCCAACACACACATCATGTGCGAGCGTGTTTATGCATTTTTGAATGTCTGCACATTTATGATTGTGGCCAGTCTCCCAGGATGGGGCTAATCCCAGGGCGGCAGCAGTTGAAGAGAAAGTCTGCACATGTGCAGATCTTTCAACTGTAGTTTGCAATGTTTAGTCTTGTTTCATCAGCCAAACTTGAAACTGGTCCAGAAAAGCTTTCAATTGACCATGATTCCAAAATCCCCCTGAATCCCGCAGCCAAATCACCCTCCTTGCTTAAGGGGTATATAAGTATAAAAAAAATCCTCAAATTGTGATCTTGACGGACGGTTTGGTGTTGTGGCGGTTAAGCACTGTCACCTCAAAGCAAGACGGTTTCCAATTAAGTCTCAGCTGGAGTCATTCTGTGCCGAGACTGCATACTTGTCACTGTAAATGTGTGGGTTTTCTCCAGCTATTGCGGCTTCCTTCCACAATCCAGAAACATGCATTTTAGGTCAATGAGGATTGTAAATGATTTAGTCTGTCCTTGATTGTTGCAACACCTATCAGTTGTACACAATGATTGATTCATCCCTGTCAGCAGGTTTGAACAGTGCAGAGCAAATTGAAAAAATGAATAAAAGATTGTAATCTTGATTTGCTCCAGGTAAAGGCGCTTGTCTAAGATTGATTAACTTTTTATCCCATATTCCGTACTCATTTTCTCCATTCTCGCATCCCCATTTCTCCTTCGTCAGGGCATCTGATTTGGCTTCAACATGAACCACTTTTTTACAGGAAAGTTGAGGGGATTTCCTGCAAATTTTTGGGCTGCAGTCCATCTATGTCAAATACAGCCCACAGTCATATAATTTTATCAAACTGCAAGAAGACGGGAAAATGCTTATTACATGTTCTTTTTAATCAAATACAGTTAAAACATTTAACTATTACTAATCTTATTTCGAAAAAGGCCCAATATTCTTTTGTTGCTTTGTACATATAATGCGGAGCACAGTTCTGTTTAAAACAATTGCAGTCCAACGTAACTAACCAGATCATTGATTTTAGTGGAAAGTACATGGCAAATAATTTACTAGTACATGTTGAAGAGTGATATAAAACCAACAGAGCCAACAGTCACCTATGCCTGCTGCTGATTTGTGTAAAAATCCTTAAAAGGGGCATGTTAAAAATAATAGCAGTGGAGTTCAATTAGTGAGGTCATTCATTCTGTGACCAATCAAGTGAATGTTGATTAAGGATAAAGGAGGTAAATGTTGTACAGTGCATTTTGATAAAAAAGATAAATGAATAAAAAACAAAAACTTGATCAGAGAGGAGCAAAACCCTCTCCAGTTCTCTGGGAAGAGTAGTCATCTTGCAATCTGAAAGTTGTGGGTTCGATTCCAGCTTCCTTCTGCCACATGTTGGCACCTCACCTCAAGTTGCCTACCGATTTGTGTATCTCTATGAATTTGTGCGCATTTGTAAGTGTGATTGGGTAAATATGACTTTTTGAGTGGTTGGTATGACTGGAAAAGAGCTATATAAATTCAGTCCATTTACTATTTACCATTTAACATATAAAGGAGTCTAGAAAATGATAAGCTGATTGCAAACACCTGACTAAAACCAGAAAGATAAGTTAGATCATAAGATAAGGATCAAACAGCCGACCATGGTTTAGTGGGTAGTGTAGTCATCATGCAAGTGAAAAATTGCTGTTCTATTCCACTTTCTTCCTGTCACATGTTGATGTACCCCTGGGCAAGGCACTTAATCAAAGTTGCCCACTAATCTCCGAATCAGTGCATGAATGTTGGTGCATTTGGGAGTGGGACATGGTGAATGTGGCCCAAGTGTGAAGTGCATTGAGTGGTCCATCTGACTTGAAAAGTGCTATATAAATTCTGTCTATGTACCATTTATGAATCAACTGGCAAAGACTCAGCCAATGGTGAACTGTGAGTACTCTAATAACCATCAATTTGAAGCCACACGATCAGCAAAAAGCCCTCATGAAGTCCCACTGTTGAAATAAATTACATGGGCTAAAGAGGCTTGGCAATGTACACAGTAACTGGACTAAAGAGAAATTTCACAACATTTTACAGACTGGTATAAGCAAAGCTGTTCTTTTTAGGGGTCTGGATAATCTGTTGGAAGACCCACAAGCTCTGAATTCAAGTCACAGTACACTGTGAAGCATTGTGGCTTAGGTTTCGCTATATGTTTCTGGGACTATGATGTCAGGTGCATTTATTACATAACAGGGATAAAGGATCAGTTTTAATGAATCAAACTACTTGAACAGTTTATGTTGTCTTATGCTGAGGAGGGAATGTCCTTAAGATGCGTGTTTCAATAACAGAACAATCTCAAACACACCAGCAAGCAGGCTGTATTTCGTTCTGGACCAAAAACATTAATGTTGTAGAGTGGTAATCCAACTCCATAAAAAAACAAAAAACAAACAAGAAATACAGAGGAAACATGTTATTTAGTCCAATTGGGCGGAGCTGAAATACCTGTACCAGGAGGTAGGCAACTCCATGTAAAAGAGATGTGGATCAGCTCTCAACAACAGTAGCTATACAGCTATATATTGCTTAAATAATTCACAGAAAAGCTAACTATTCATGCTTTTTCCAATTTATACAGTAAATGTTTTGTTTATAAAAAAAAAAAAAAAAAATCAGACACTGTTGGTCTTCTAGAACAACCTAATGTTCTTTTTACCTTACTTTCTGTAGAAAGATATAATTGTTTTCACTCTTTGATTTGAAACATAATATACCATGTTTCCGATGCATTTGTATGTACATAAATATAGGTATTTTCAGCTTTCCTCATTCTTTGAAATGCAGTGCTATAATTTTGTTCATGGAGCAGAGAAATAAACAAAACCAAAAAAACAAACTCTTTGCTTTTCCCTTTCTCCCTTTCTTTAGTGTGTGCACCTTCAGTTATAATAATACTCAGTGACCCTAAACACGACAACTGCTCAGTACAGCAATCACTTTTGCTTTCTTGGCCCTTTGCAGCTGTCCACTCACCCAGGTCCTTTGGTTCATAACAACAGCT
Organism: Crenichthys baileyi; assembly: GCA_036173005.1. NCBI lineage: Eukaryota > Metazoa > Chordata > Actinopteri > Cyprinodontiformes > Goodeidae > Crenichthys > Crenichthys baileyi. Next base: position 49,309 of record JAHHUM010001498.1, read on the forward strand.
GAAGCTCAGTCGCTTTACATGCAGCAGCCTCCCTGTCATGAGTGCCAAAATGACCTCAGACTAAATATCTGCTTCCTTTTTACTGCCACTTCACCCAAAAGTAATCGTAATGTTTTTCACATAAATTAAAAACCTAAATTTTCACATTAATAGTACCAAATAAACATGTTTTGATTCATCCTAGTCAAACTTTCTTATGACCAAACAGGACCTCTCATAACAAATACAACACCCACTTTATCACTTACTTTTGTGACTCATGTGTTTCATACTGTCTCAACCCATGCAGTTGTGAAATTATGTCAGAGTAAATAGATGCTCAACTTACACATCAGACGTGAGAAAGTGATTGTTTGGTATCAAAACAAAAAATATAAGGTCTGCCCAGAGTCAGAGACTGTGAAGACGATTGCATCAAAAAGTCCCACCTGTCCGTATAGTTACAATGGAAATCCGTCACAGCTGGGTGCTACTGCAAAACAAAATGTAAAACAGAATTGCAAGTTATAGTGGTTTATACTCATTTTTCCTTACGAAAACATATATTAAACAAGTTCATTTGCATAAAAGGTGAATTCATTTGCGAGCCCCAGGAGCCACAAAATTTCTCTTCAAGTGTTCACCACAAGGCGGCCCTGCAGCTCTTTAAATGACGATTTGATGAAGAGGGGGCCAAGTGCCCCATCAAGTGTTAAGTAGAGAACATTACAAAAAAGTAACTGATCTGTTTTTAAAATCTTTTGCAGACTGTATACTCAGTTTGTCATATTTATGTGTGCATTTCACCAAATATAGTGTAAAAAACAAGGATCAATAAATCAATCCATCAGTTTATAAAGCATATTTAAAAAGACAAACTGTTTTGTGCACAATAACTAAAGCAGTAAACGAACAAGCAATTAAAATCAAGAGATATCGGAAACCATTCACTTCAAAGATAATTTACATTAAAAGGGGAAATCATTATTTGCAGTGTTTCTTAAGTTGTGATTATAACTCCTCAGTGGAGGGGGCAGACTTAATTAAAAGTGGAAGGTAGGGGCCTTTAAAAATGTGACTCAAATGTAAACCTTTGGCCCCATTACATGGGACCGCATAGCCACTCAGTTAAAGGTGTTTTTAATAAACTTCCATATTCTATAATTGTCTTGGTAAATCATGAAGACATTTATGGTCTAAAATACAATTAGGTTTTATCATTTGAATGCATTACAATTAATTTCCTGGCACTCTATATGATATCAGCTGAGATACATGTTGCCTCATTAATTCAATTATCTTGCCAAACTTCTTTCACTATGAGTCCTGGTGAAACCTGGCAACCAGTCCTGTTTGCACATTGCTCCTTCCCTTAGCAACGTATACATGCTGTTTTCTTTTTTTTTTTCCAGAAGACCATAAAATAGCTGCAGAGAGGAGAGACATCTGTGTGGAGAAATAAAAATAACAAGGATGGCACTTAAAAAGACTCAGTGTAGCAATAAAGACAATCAAAACAAAACTGTTTTTCTGAAGGGTTAGTTTATGCATGAAATTATGGTTGTTAGACACAGAACATTTTACACTCAGACCTCTAGGGGGGGACAGTCTTTATTCAGTAGGTACAGAGTACCGGCTTAAATCTGCACTTCACTTGATGACAATGCATATTTTCTGTATTGGTCTATAGTACATCATTTATCATTTACATTAATAATTTAACCAAATTTCTGATTACACCAGTTAATTAACTAGTATACTGTAAGCAGAGTTCACAATATAATGAAAGAGTGAAAGTAGCTTCCATCATTATCAAATCCACTCTAAATTGGTCAAATAACACTCTTAGACAAAAATATAAAGATACATTTCAAATACAGGATCATCTTTAATGGTTGTTTGGTTACAGAGGATAATGGAGAAAGTTTCACCTTTCTGAAAATTTGACAAATAATCTAAAACAGATCAGGTATTGGACACTCACTAAAATCACACACCCTGGTCTCAATGAAAAATTTGCTTGCAGTTTTTCAAGCTCAGACAATGTTTGGTCCAGGAAAGTTTTATGTAAATTCTAGTAAAGTCATCAGTTAATTCCAGGAAGGATCCAGAAACTAGCCTGTAAGATCTAAAAAGTACTAAGCGGGGTTCAGGAAGTATGATGTGGGTTACTTGTCAAAGGAGGCGGCTTTCGGAGTAGGACCCAAATACATACAGCCGGGCAGAGCCAGTGTGGTAAGTGAAAAATGTTTAATAAATAACAAAAAGGAAAACTAACAGCAGGCAGGTGGTAGCAGATGCAGGCATAGACATGGACACATGGACAGGCTTGGCATGACAACGGTCGAGGACATAGACAGGCTTGGCTTGAAATAAACATACAGTTATGGACAAGCTTGACATGGCAAACAGGATACTCCAGCAAGGAGTAAACAGAATAGAGTTTATTTAGGTGAAACGCTGGGGGACTGTTTGGCATGGTGCAGGTGGACTGAATGAAAATGATCACAAGCTGACTGGCAGGGAGTGGTAACAGAAACATGAATGAGCTGAACAAAGATGCAAGAACAAATCTAACCAAAGTCAGCTCTTACAGAATATAAACTAAAATCCAGCATGAAGAGAATAAAAGAATTATTAAGGAACTACTCCTGAGGAATGAATTGAAACACCACCTGAAAAACATAATCATGATCAGAGAAAAACCCAAAACAAAACTTAAACACCTTCAAATCATGACATTACTTGTAAGTTCCAGAAAGAAAGAAAAACAGTAGCCTCTGGACTTCAGCCTGGACAATTTGGAAAAGTACATTTAAGTTAAAGGAAGAAACCTGTACTTGGAAAGTATTCTGCAAATTAAAGAGGGTAACTGGAAAGTTATGGAAATAACCCAGTAAGTTAATGAAACATTTAAGGAAAATATGTCCCAAAGGTGATCAGTAAGTTCTGGAAAGCACCCAGCAGATTCCAGGAAGGTTATCGGACAGTTATAGGAAGTATCATGAGAGTTCCAGGAAAGTGTCCTGTAAGTTCCACAAAGTAACCAGTAAGTTCTATTAAAGGGCCATACAAGAGTTATCAAAGTAAACAACAGGTTCCAAGTAAGTTTGGGCAAGTAACCAAAAAGTTAAACAATCTCCAGTTAAACCATTGCCAAGGTCAACTTTATTACTGAATGGCAGTGCAACAAAGATCAGTTCTAGCCAAGTAAATGTTACCTGATGGAGCCAAAAGTTAAAGCAAAACACTCTACTGAATTGATGTATACCTTTATCAACCAGTCAAGTGTATCACTTCACAGATAGATCAGAAATGACAGAAAAAAGTATGAATAATTATTCCATTGGTTAAAAAAATATTCTGCCTGTCAAGAAGAAATAGAGATATGTGGTGTAAGTTTGTACATTTTAGAAGGAAACTCTGGCAGAAAAGAAAAGACAGAAAAGAAAGAAACAGAAAAAAACACTCATGTTTTTCCCTAATTGATGTGCATGTGTGAGTGTGTAAGCACAAAAGCCAGATAAAATTATTTCTGACTAAGCTCCTTCATTGGGTACATCAATACCAACAAAAGCAAAAAGAAGCTGAAAGAGTCTCAAGGCTCTGAGCTCAATCACTGACTCTGTGTGCTGCCAGACTGTACAGGATGTGTTCTGAATGAGTTTCACTGTTTGGAAAAATACAAGCTCAGAGGGGGAGCAGAGGAAAGGAAGGCGCAGGAGGAGGAAGATGAACATTAAAAAAGATGAGGAACAAAGAGCTTTATCAGTTTTCTGGACCACTGGAAAACAGAAAACAGAGCATAGCAACTGCTTCCACCCATGCCTTATCATTGTCATGGAAACATTGCAGAAAAAAAGAGCAATACTCAAAAATCTGAATCAAAATTTTAACGTTGCAGGGATGGAAAAAAGAAATTCATCCATCCATCACTTCATCCATCTACATGCATTTGCGGTTTTATACCTTGAATCAATACATTTATGAAGAATCATAGTGTTTTTTAAACACCTTACTGAAGATTGAATGTTTTTAGATCACAATATGATTATGATGGGAAAACAAAAGGTTCTTGTGAAATGTAGCACTCCATTTAGCTTTGAAATTGGAACTTGGTTCTTTGGATGACACACTTATCTTTGATGTGTCCTAGTTGCATGTTGGACCACCAGTTGCAAATTTTGTAAAGTGCCCAGTGACCAAGCTACTGTTAACAATGCAAACCAGTGACACCACTGACATGGGTTGTAGGTTGTACAGGTTGTAGGTTGTAGGTTATAGGTTGTACAGTAACTGATTTAATAAGATGCAATCCACTTGAGATGCAAAATAAAAGTTTATTATTGGGACTCAAAAATGTGATTTATCTACGCTTTTTAACTACCTTATTATTTACATCTTGCAAGTACCATGTTGGACCCCTTTTTGCCTACAGTTTCCTTTCTTTTTCATGGCATAGATTCAATGAGGTGTCCGAAACATTTCCCAGAGATTTTGATCCATATTGATGATATGCATTATAAAGTTGGTGCATATTACTTAACTGCACGCTTATGATGCAAATCTCCCTTTCCACCCTATTCCAAAGGTGCTCTTTGGATTGAGAACTGGTAACTATGGAGGCCATTATCCTGCTGGAAGTTGTCATCAGTAGGTGCAGAGTGGTCACAAAGTGGGGGACATGGTCAGCAATACTCAGGTAGGCTGTGATGTTTAAATAATGCTCAGCTGGTAATACTGGGCTTAAGTACAAGAAAATATCCAACACAACATTTAAACCACCACCGGGTAAACTGTTGACACAAGTCAGAATGGATTCATGCTGCACCACCCCAATCTGGGCATCACAGAGGGGACAGAGACTTATCTGAACCAGAGGCGTGGTTGTGGGTGGGCCTGGATGGGCCTAGGCCCACCCACTTTGAACAGGGCTCACCCAATTAAATAGCTTTCTTAATGAAAACAATTATATATATAATTTGGTTTTATTTTTGACAAGTGTCACTTAAAGTCAACATAAAATAAAATAAAATGAAACAGAATAAAATTTAAATTAACACCTTATATGGTGATGGGAGGAGGTAACAATTCCTTCTTTGCAAGACTTGCTGTCATTGGCTGTTTTGAATAACATGAGTTCTGAACTCTTCAGGAAAGCTTGGGCTAACTGTCTCTGTGTTCTGCTAATGTTACTGTGACCTGTGGTGACAAAGGACAAAACAAATGTAATTTCAAAGTTTTTATTAAAACAGAGAGTGCAGGACCTGGTGACCGATGCCATCACAAACATTACAGGAGAAGGAGGCACTGAACCACCCTCGGCACCTTCAGAATTCACACCTGACAGGCCGTCATCATAAACCAACAGCAGGACCTGCACACGACCTGCACCTAGAGGATGTTAGCCCGCAGAAATCCTCAGAACGCCCCCACCAGATTTATCTGCTGTTGACGAACCAGAGATTTGGCCAATATTGACAAGCTTTCCTGGATCACAGATAGAGTAGTAATGTCATTTTTTGCAAATGCTGCAAACATTTTCCTGTGGTTCTTGCAGACTATTCATTCATGAGAGATGGATTTAGAGTCTGGAAGCACTTAAGACAAGCTTGTTCCAAACACTAAAACAGCAAGCCTCATGTTCTAGCTTTTAGAAAACTGGCGGCATACAGAGAAGGTCATGCACCTTACAGCCGCGGGACTAAATTAAACCAAATGCACGGAGATCCTGAAAACACCACATTTGTTGAGAGAAACCGTCAGCATGTGTACGAGGTATTGGATATTGTCACAAAGTGTGCCAAACAGGACATTCATCTTAGGGGTCACAGAGAAACAGAAGAGGCTCTAAATAGAGGAAACCTTTCGGAAATTTTCAAGCTGAGCTCCAAATATAATTCTTAAGTTGAAAACAGGCCTCAACAGCTTCCGCGCACAAACTAATGAACTGATAAAATGTGCCGCTTGATTATTACGAAAAATCCAAAAGGAATCACACGAGTCCACACATTATGCCATAATAGCAGATGAGTACAAAGACCAGTGTAAACCTGAGATTATAGCTGTGTGTCTCCATTTCATTCATGGACGGCTGATAAAGGAGAGAGCTCTCAGATTTACTGACATAGATGATATGTCTGCTGAAGGAATTTTAAGGAAGACCGTGGATGCCTGGAACCCCTGGAGCTCGATCCCTTCCCTTGCTTAGGATTTTGTTTTGATGGCGCATCTGTGATGCCGGGAAACAGAGATGGACTGCATGTACTTCTGAAGCGAACGTTCCCACACTGTTTATGTGCACTGTAACTCTTATAGATTGAACTTGGCGTTATGCACTGTTACTCAAGTGTTGGGAAATATTTTAAATTTTTGACACTGTCAATCAGCTTCATAGCTTCATAGTTTCATGGCTTCAAGTCTAGAGCCTGCATACATGTACTGTTTATGCAGCTGCAAAAAGAAATGCACCCCGAGAGTAAGCTGATTGAGCTGGAGAGACCCACTGATGTGTAATGGAGTTCAAAGTCAGGTTCTGTGAGCAAAACAATGCAGCTACTCGATGTAATTCTTGAAACCCCTTTACAATTTTCAGAGGAAAGTGGACAGAGAAACCTGGAAGCAGAGTCTCTGTTGCAGCAAATTCAGACCAAAAAGTTTATCTTTTTGATGTGACATTTGGAAAATTATTTAACATCTCTGACTTTGCAAATAAGGGACTGCAAAGTCCTTCCTTATGTGCGTCAGACTGCATTAGTCTGATCGAATGTCTGAAAATCTGTTTTTCCAAGTTCAGATTAAATACAGACGGTGATTTTGACAAAGCGCTGAAAGTAACAGCAGAACCGATGAGCAAAACTGACATAACTTCATGGGATGTTGTTTCTTTGAGACAAAGGAAAATGCCAGTGAGATTGAAGGACACTGTGGTGACAACTTCTTTGGGGAAGTCTTCATGTGTAAGTAATGATGCTGATTTAAGACACATGTGAAATGCAGTTCTTGATAGACGAACAACAGAGCTGAACTGTAGGTTTAAAAAGGACACCTATGGACACGAGCTGCAGCCTCATTGCTCCGTGCATCAGCAACATTTGGAGAACTCGAGTTTCTGCAGAACCCAGCCAAGTGGTTTAAGATAACCATCAAAGAAGTGGAGAACTCTATTCTGTCATTCAACAGATAAGATCCAAAACCAACTCGGGGAAACCGCTATTCATCTCTAATAAAACAGTTTGATAGCTGTCCAGCAGAGATGTTTCCCAATGTCAGCGCTCTGCTTAAGATTCTCATAACCCTGCCGATCACTTCATGTACTGTGGAAAGACTTTTCTCAACTACGAAACGAATAAAAACAAGACTAAGGGCCTCGATGTCGTCTCCACGTTGCAATTTTGTCTTTTGAACGAAGCCTGACCAACTCTTTGGATTACGTTGAAGTAATATCCATCTTCAGCAGCAAGCCCTGGCGCCCTCACCTAGTCTTGTAGGTGGTATTGTGGATGCATTATTACTACTCTAGAGGTAGGCCTACATTTTTTCATTTTGCTTTAGTTTATTTGTTGGACAATTTTGTAACAGATTATGGGTGCGTTTATGTAAGATACAGTGATGGTGATCACATTGTTGCAATGGTGGTTTTGGAACTTTGAGTTGTTTTGTTTTAGTGCTTGTAACATCATTATTTTATTGAGCTTCTTTAAAAACAATACGAGCAACCTGATCAAAGAAATGACACTGTGGTGTCTGTGTTAGAGTTTTTTTTATTTATATACTATATCAGTGAGCAATACCTGTGTTACAGGTTTACTATGTTTTATTTAGCCTAGGTGCTTTGTTCAAAGCTGTTTCTGTTGGTTTCTGGTATATGGAGACACATATCTGTTGAAGCAAAAGTTGAACTTACAAATAAACTTACTTTCAATTATAATAATAAGGCCCACCCATTTTCATTAGGCCCAGCTGAGAATTAATTTCTGGCTACGCCACTGATCTAAACACTCCGTTTCCTGTTCTAAGCCAACAGAAGTAGCGCCTAGTTTGGTCTTCAGCTGCTGTAGCCCATCTACTTCAACATTCTACATATTATACATTCGGAGATGGCATTCCACATACCACAGTTGTACCCAGGGGTTATTTAAGCTACTGTTGCTTTTCTATCATCTCAAATAAGGCTTTTCCCTTTCTCCTTAAATCCCATTTCTTCTATATTAATATACTCAGTTTAAACTTCAGCTGTTGTCTGCACCATTTCATTTCCTTAATGCATTTGCTGCTATGCAATTGGCAAAGTTGTTAACAAGCAGTACCTAATAAATTGGCAGGTGAATGTACAGTATAATAGTAATGTGTTCATCAATGATCTTTCTTGAGTCAACATTTTCAGCTCATGTCAGTTGACTGACTGGTACAGTTGATGTATTTTATGTTAACACAATAAATAAGCTACATTATCTGGAGATAATTTGATAAACAACTTGTTCTTTTGAGAAAATGTACTACATATTAATCATCTAAGGATGTCCTCTCTTTACATACGTACTTTTTTGTGTAGTTGATTATACATATACATACATACATATATATACACACACATATACACACACACACACACACACACACACACACACACACACACACATATACACACACATATATATACACACATATATATACATATATATATACACATGTGGACATGTTGAGGCTGAAGGAATGTTGGGATCATTTCATGACAACATGGTTAAATTGTCGGAAAGAAAAACAACAATCCTCCCTTCCTGTAGGTAAATGTGAAGACTGTATCTGTTTGAACTTGTCTTTTAAGAAAATTCATAAACTGAAACAGCTACATGTCTGATGTTACTGCCTTTGCCACTTCTCCAGATTCTGTCGTAACTCAGCAATCATGGGTGACCTGCACACAAATGTCAAGAGAAACCAAGGGACTTGAAAAGTGTTAAGATGCGTGACTGATGCAACCTGTGGTGTGGCACATGCAGAATGACATACACAAGAAAACTCAACATGTGTTCACGTTTTTGTAGCTACACTCAAGTTTCGGGCATTGGCTTGGAAAGACTTAAGCTTAAAATGGACCACGCTAAAAGACAGAAAAGAACAAATACTGTTCACTGGTGTTTCTGTACAGTAGGTGTTTATGCCTGTCTATCCATAGATCCATCTGTTAATTTTCTTTGCCTGCTTAATCCTGCAGGGGCAGTTTTGCAGGGGGCTGGTGACAGTCTCCAGTGGTCAGTGTATGAGAGGGGTGTTTGGCCTAGACAGGTTGCCACTCCATCTAAGGAGCAACACAAAGATACATGATACAACCATTCATGAAGACTACACTAAATTTGGGCAATTTAAAGTCTCCAATTATTCCTTCATTTAATTTTTATTTACTAAAGTACAATATTCACATGCTCAAAGGAGTAGTCAGAACTATAAATTACTGATATTAGACACAGCACGCAGTTGCGTGGCAGCAATCACAGTCTCAGCTCTTCTTGGGTATGTCTTTACAGTACAAGCTGTTTTGTGGTATATTCTAACATTCGTCTCTCAGTAGACAGCTCCTACTAGACCTTTGCAGACATATAAGTTTATATAAGATAAGTTTAGGCTCTGACTGGGCGACTCAAAACTAATCATAGATTGCTCTTGAAGCATCTCCTTTGGTGTTATGGGAATTCTTTGGGTCATTGTTGTGTTGGAAGATTCCTTAGTCTGCATTCCAAAACAGGTTTTCTTGAAGTATGTATCTATATTTATGCATATTTTTACATTTCCAAAATAGTCCAGAAGCATGTTTTCACCATGCCACTTTAGACTATTTTGTAAATATATTGTTCCCACTTTGTAGACATACAGTGCAGTCTTCCTGTCCCCTTTGCAGAAAAGTGTTGTGATTATTAATCTGACAATATTATTTTAAATTAATATTTTATCAAATAATATTTCGGTCTGTTAAGGGTTGTCCTGTGAATACCAGCCCAGTAAGGCGATGGTATTAGGACAAAGTTGAATGCTATTTTGTAAATATATTGTTTTAAAGAAAACTAGACTCATATCAGCTATAGTATGTCTGTAATGTAACAAAATATGGAAAACGGAACAGGGCGTGAATACTTACTGGCATTTCTATACTTACTGCATTGAATAACTGGTTACTTCATTATGGATCCCCCAGCGTTTAGCTCTGATTCTGTAATGATATCACGACCAGAGACAGAGAACCCAAATTCAGCCAAACACAAAGTGATAAGTAAAAAGGTTTATTCAGAAACTCAGGATCAGAGAGCAGAAGAACAGCAGTCAGCTTCCAGGAACCACTGAGAACAGAGAGACTAGTTAGTGGCTGAATAAAACTCAGGATCTGCAAGGAGTTAGATAAAGCCACTAACCTTCTTAGTCTGGTGATGAGGCACAGAATCCAGAGGAGGAAGAGATCCAGACAGTTAATGAGGAAGCCAGGCGAGCTCAGGCTGAATAAACCAGTGGCTAGGCTGAGACGTAAATCCAGGGACAGAAACAGGGTCGAATTCCAGGCCTAGAGGCGTCAGACAAGGGGCAGGCAGAGACATAAACCAGAGGCAGAAAACAGAGTCGAAATCCAAAATCCAATCCGTCAGACAAGGAGCGAGCAAGAGGGAATAATCCGTAAGGCAAGGCAAGACAAGGTCATGGAACGAGCTCAGTCAGGAAGGACCGCTGGATAACTACTCGTAAATGTTTTCGAAAATCTGGCACCGTCTGCCTGTCAGAGGGCTGTATATAACTGCAGCTCCACAGGTGTGTGGCATGACGGTGATTGCGCAGCAGCGCAGCAGCAGACAGGTGAAGCAGATGAGATAATTGCATGAGTGAGAGCAGAGCAGGCAGACGGGCCAGAATCATAACAAATGAACCAACTTAATTTGATGTTTTATTAAAATATTTAGCTTTTAAATGTCTTTAATGCTTTTGAGGCCACAACATGGCAATATAATCCAATGCTGCCGTCAATTTGTTTTGAGTTTGCTGCAGATTTAAAGAAAGTTTTTATTATTTACAGAATTGCTCTTAATATTTTCTTGTTTAAAAAGTCAAAAGCTTTCAAATTTGTGCAGGTTGACATTGGTCTAAATTTAAATGGCATCCATCCATCCATCCATCCATCCATCATCCAAGATCAGGTCACGGGGGAAATAGGTCCAGGAGGGAATCCCAGACATCGCTTCCCCCAGTGACATCCTCCAGCTCATTCTGCAGGGATCCCAATGGGTTCCCCATCCTATCCTAGTGGGATGTGCCCAGAAAACCTCCGAAGGGAAGTGTCCAGGCATCTGATGTTATGAATAACCTCAGCTGACTCCTTTCAATTCGGAGAAGCAGCGGCTCTACTTTGAGCTCCTCCCGGATCATGGAGCTCCTCCCCCTGTCTCTAAGGCTGAGTTTAGCCACCCACCAGAAGGAGCTCAATTCAGCCACTTGTATCTGTGATCTCATTCATTCAGCCATAATTCATATCTAATGACCATAGGTGAGAGTAAGAATTTAGATGGACCAGTAAAAAGAGAGCAGTGCCCGCATAACTGCAGCCCCAATCCGTTTTGGCATGTAAACAAGACACCAAGATACTTGGTGTCTTATGTAGAAGTTTTTAATTTTTATCATAGGTCCTCTTCAACTGTGAGAGACGGAATCTAAAACAAAAATCCAGAAAATCACATTGTGTTATTTTTAAGTAATTAATTTGCATTTTATTGCATGACATAAGTATTTGATACATAAAAAAACAACTTGATATTTGGTAAAGAAACCTTTGTTTGCAATTACAGCTATCAGACGTTTCCTGTAGTTCTTGACGAGGTTTGCACACACTGCAACTGGGATTTTGGACCACTCCTCCATACAGATCTTCTCCAGATCCTTCAGGTTTCGGGGCTGTTGCTGGGCAATACAGACTTTCAGCTCCCTCCAAAGATTTTCGATTGGGTTCAGGTCTGGAGACTGGCTATAGGCCATTCCCACTTTGTAGACATACAGTGCATCTTCCTGTCCCCTTTGCAGAAAAGTGTTGTGATTATTAATCTGACAATATTATTTTAAATTAATATTTTATCAAATAATATTTCGGTCTGTTAAGGGTTGTCCTGTGAATACCAGCCCAGTAAGGCGATGGTATTAGGACAAAGTTGAATGCTGTGAGCCAAGCTCTGACATTATTGAACAGCATAAACTCTGCAAACACATGGAATGAATTCACACAATTTCTTAAAATACAAGAATTTATTAACAAAAAAAAAATCAGTCAACTCAAAGTCAAACATATTTCAATCAACAAACTCTTTGCTATGCTAAAACAATCCAACTAAACTACCAAGCAGAATTAAAGAATAAGGAAGACTAATGGGCTATGTACAATATAAACAAGTTGATTAAAGATGGTTGAAAATCATGAGTGATGCAACATTACCATGCAATGTTATTTATGTTTGAGAACCAAAGATTATCTTGAAGAATCTGGAAATGAAGTTAAGTTAGTCTTGGAACTAACTTAGACAATATTTAGACAACCATTCACAATGCAAGATCAGATAAAATATTATTTTATCAAAATAATGTTTTCAAGAATGATCTGCTGAATAAAACCAACCTTTTGGATGAATAATTTCTCAATGGTGTCTAATTAGTTGCCTTTATTTATTAAAATAATATTTGAAGAAATATTATTAAGGGAATATTTGGAAAAGAGCCTAATCTTTCTGGAGAAATGGGGCTTAATGGTGTTTACTTAGTTATCAGATTTAGTAAAATAATGTTTAGAGATTATTATTCACTAACTTGAAAACTAAACCTTCCTGTTAAATATTCTGTAGCGAACACGTGTTCTAAAGCTGTTAGCAGTTAATCTAACAAAGGAGGCCGATAGTTTAGCTTAGCACCAGAACCAAACACATACCTTTAAAATACCAGGGTCAATAAAAGGGTTAAAATGCATAAGCGCGGACGGCGCGTTATGAGCAACCTTCTTTGTTTAAAATCAACCTTTAAATAAAGTTTGTCTTAACTTTAAAAACCCATAAACACAGAACACAAAGCTGATCACGTTTGCTGCAGATAGCCTGCTAGCACTAAGATAGCAGTTTCACACAAACAAAACCAAACTTCATAAAATGAAAAACGTTTAGATCATTTCATCCTAACTGTTATTCTATTATTCACTCTGCCCAAACCTAACCTCTGACCATGTTGAGGAAAAGATGTCCGGGGCGGCGAAGTTTGAAGAAACGTCCACAGTCAACAAGCGGTTAGCCTTCGGCTAACCTAACGAAGCTGTGGGTGGGCGGCCCAATCTGTCGGCCGGCCAAAACTGCACGTTACCGGTGATGCGGCTACTCGTCGTCCTTCTCTCAGGCAAGGAAAACCGCTTCACTCGGGTTGTAGAGACCGCGTCTCTGCTGGGGACTTCTCTCGAACACCGTGTGCGTCTGCAGGGCTCGGAGAGAGAGTCAAACAATGCTGGTACCTTAATTCCCCCATTCGTGAATGAATACCAGATACACAAACAGCAATTCATTCCATACTCAACTTTTGCATATGACCGGTGATCATATGAGACTCTTGGATCCAGTTTGATGAGTTTAAGTCCTTTTGCCAGCAAAAAGACTTCAGCATGCTGTGTCTCTCCTGGTCCGATGGTCAACCGGCTTGGAGAGATTGGGCCATTGGAAAGGGGGTGCTTTTATACAGCCAGTGGCATCATGGGAAGTCTGCTGCTACCCCCCTTTTCTCAGTTGCTGGAAGTCAGTTAAATACAATTTATTTTGAAAACTACAGAAGAGTTTGTACCGGAGTTTTAATGTTGAAATCCATGGCTTAGGGTTCTAACAAAAGCATCCCAAAAAATGATGTTTCCACCTCCATGCTTCACAATAGGGATGGTGTGCTTGGGGTTGTACTCATACTTCTTCCTCCAAACACGGCGAGTGGAGCTTAAACCAAAAAGCTCTACTTTTGTCTCATCAGACACACATGACATTCTCCCATTCCACCCCTGGATCATCCAGATGGTCATTGGCAAACTTCAGACGGGTCTGGCTATGCGCTGGCTTGAGCAGGGGGACCTCGCATGCGCTGCAGGATTTTATTCCATGGCGGCGTAGTGTGTTACTAATGGTCTTCTTTGCGACTGTTTTCCCAGCTCTCTTCAGGTCATTGACTAGATCCTGCTGCGTAGTTCCGGGCTGACCCCTAACCTTCCTCATGATCACTGATGCCCCACGAGGTAAGATCTTGCATGGAGTCCCAGACCGAGGGAGATTGAGGATCATCTTGAACTTCTTCCATTTTCTTATAATTGCGCCAACAGTTGTTGCCTTCTAACAAAACCTGCTTGGCTATTTTCCTGCAGCCCATCCCAGCCTTGTGCAGGTTTACTATTCTATCCCTGATGTCCTCACACAGCTCTCTGGTCTTGGCCATTGTGGAGAAGTTGGAGTTTGTTTGAGTGTGTGGACAGGTGTCTTTTATACAGATAACGAGTTCAAACAGGTGCAGTTAATACAGGTAATGAGTGGAGAACAGGAGGGCTTCTTAAAGAACTAACAGGCCTGTGAGAGGTGGGATTCTTGATGGTTGTTAGGTGATCAAATACTTATGTCATGCAATAAAATGCAAATTAAATACTCAGAAATCAATATGATTTTCTGTGTTTTTTTGGGGATTCTGTCACACAGTTGAAGAGTTCCTATGATAAAAATTAAAGACTTCTACATGCTTTGCAAGTGGGAAAGCCTGCAAAATCAGCAATGTGTCAAACACTTGTTCCCCCCACTGTAAATGTTTGATGACATTAAAGCCTGGATGGCTCTCAACTTTTTAAAAATCAATGGAAAAAAGAGTGATGGATTTTGGTAAACACCGCTGAGAGCCCCAATGTGTTTTTAGATTCCTTGGCTCAGTATAAAAAGCTGGTTGTCAAAAATCTGCGGGTCCAAGTGGATCCCAATCAACAGTCAGATTAAAGCAGTTGTTGTCCTCCTGAGCTGCAAGTGGCTCTTTTGACCATCCACTGTGGCTCTTAATAACTTTGGCTAAAAATTATAAAGAACCAAAAAATGTCTTTAAATGTTTATATAATAATGAATGCCAGTTTTAATAGTTTTTTTTTCATGTAATAATTGATTTCCAACAACAGAATTAAACTAAACCTACCAGTAATAGTTTTTTATCTATTTTTCTTGTCATGAAGTTGAAAACTGTGTTTTTTTCCATCTTCTTTTTGTAAAGGTCTTTTTCTTTATTTTAAAAACAAACAATAGAAAACAGAAATATGGTAGTTCAGATTTCTTATAGTAAATATTTATCAAAAATTATGGTATAAAGTTACCGTTTTTCAAAAGGTCATGTAAAGTTTGCTTGTTGCAATAGTGTTCTTGTTAGGTCCAGAAGCATTATTCTGCATTCTGTCATGATGGATTTTGTGTGTTTGCTGGCCTCTGGAGACCAAAACTAATTCACTGGGCTTGCCTATTATTGGCAGAGATCACATAGAAAATGTGTTTTTACAACATGGGCAACTGGGGAAATCCAGGACAAGAAAACATTTCCAACAGACTATTGAAACTTTCAATTTCCGATGTTTTTTTATACAACTTTTTCGAATCACTGCAGTCACAAAAAGAGAAATATATTCTTTAACTGATATTAAAACTCTCAATGAACATGTCATTTTATGTTAAATGCATGAGACTTTACATGGGTTTCTAGCATTGTATCATGAGAAAATAGTGCTACAGAGAAAAGGATTTTCCTTCACTTGTGTCAGGTCGTAAAAAGCTCCTTATGTTTTATAAGCTGAAAAGTTACCCATTTTGTTTAAATACCTCTGCAAAATAGCCATGATGAGGTGTTTAAAATAAAGGGTTCTGCTAGATATGAAATCAAGAGCCAACATTGGGCAGAGTGAGCAATATTTGGGAGGTGGTTTAAATGTCGACGGAATGGCAGGGAAAACAGTGTACTGGTAAAGACTCCATCTTTTTCTGGGATAAATTTAAGTCTAACTGTAACCAACTTTTGTGCCACCTCAAGTTCAAACACTGTGGATAAAGTTATCATTTAAAACTGTGCAAGGTTTTTAAGGTAGAAGTTTATTTTCAATGCAGATTATTTGTTTCTTTGCACGAACCACCTACAGATAGAAATCATTACTCAGAAATCATTGGACAGCGTCTTCCCCAACTGAGGAAACTGTTTGTTCCAGCAACTGTAATAAACATATATAATGCCTTACAAAAGCAGTCATACCCCTTGAATTTTTTCACGTCACATTACAAACACAAAGTTCTATGTATTTTACTAGTATTTTAAGTGAAAGGCCAACAGGTAGTAAGTATTAATTAATTGGATGAAAGACAATCAAACATGTTGTCAAAGTTTTTACAAAAAAATTTTAAAAAAGTAAAAAATGTTGTATTCAACAGTCCTGAGTCATCTGGGGACTTATTTTTTCCAGTTGCAAAATCGCTCAAATTGAGTCAGATTGGAAAGGGTCTAAACATCAATTTTTGAGTTTTGCAGTGACACAAATACCCCAAGATCAATGCTATTAAATACTTTGTGTTAATTTGGATAAAATGTGATATATATCAAATAAACAAATAAATTATAAAAAATATATATTTTAAAGGTCTCAACGTATTAGTTAAAAAAGTAATTAAATTGGTGAGTCTAACTAAAATATGAATCAAATGTGTAGTAAAATCATGCATAAAAATGTCTGTTCTTTTTAAATTACTTTTTTGCTACCTGTGCTAAAGTTCATCAATTAAAAAAGTGCTTCTGTGTTTTGCTAAATAAAGCCTAACATCTGAGTGAATTTGATTTGTAAGGTGGAGAGGTTTCAAAAAGAAACTCTTTAATATAAAGTAAAATAATGTTGAAACAATTACTAATAATTTAAATTAAACAAGTTATTTCTACATTTATTTAAGATAAAGTTAGACCTATTTATTGACACATGCATCTCCAGTGCTAGATCTTTGTATTGCTGGTAGTTAGTCTGAAGACACGTTGATGTCTATCACATGGCAAAGTGCCCTTGGGCAAGGCACTTGACTACAAGTTGCCTACTGATCTGTGTATCTGTGCATAAACGTGTACGCGTGGGTAAATGTGGCTCTTCTGTAAAGTGTTTTGAGTGTTTAGTTTGACTAGAAAAGAACTATAAATACATTCATTCCATTCACCATTTATTTTTTCTGGCTAACAGAAAATAAAGACTTTAACTTTACTATATTAACTCATGTGTTTTATCAAAGGATCCTGCTAATGAGCACATGATGAGATAATTCCCAGTCATCAGATGTCCCATGATATTACCAAAGCTTGTGGAGGAAACATTATCAGTGATAATCATGTCTTACTTTTCAAAGACGATAAGCTTTAGGGTTTTTTTTTCTTTCCACAAGGGGCATTAGACAGTAATAAGTCTTAAGCAGACAACAACTGAGCCGCCACTTCTGTGGTTGTTGACTTTGACTCAGCAAACTGAGCAAAATTATGGTGGTTGAAATTGAAATAACATTTTATACAAAATCACACAGCTCAGCACCTTTAAAATATTATAAAACAACAATAATAACTTTGGCATTAATTTACTCATGGAGCTTGCGAGGCACTAATTACCATTTACTATAACAGTTTGACAATTGTACTTTCAAATGCTTGAACTGTGTAAGTGAGTATCGGATGTTTTTCTAAAGATAATCAGTTCCAAGTAACATCGACTAAAAAGTCTGGATCATGTCCCAGAAGACCAAACTTCAGCCAAAGATATCACTTATTTTTTGGTTTGTACCCATTATTCATAACATTATTTATTTTGCCATTTGACAGAAAATCTATATATAAGTCATGAACTGTAGGCATTCTAAATAAGTGAAACAAGTGTTTGTGCATCTTTCCTGGATATGGACTGTTGATCTTACATACAAGTTTTAGGATGTTTTCTCTGGCCTTATCTGTCTTGCATAAAAACAAGTCTAACCAAAAAAGTGAGCTTCAAGGGCTGGGTGTATTGGGGCATCCTGTTTTGGCTACCTCAAATGCATTATTTTTATTCAAAAACGTGCCTTCGAACAGTTAGATATATATTTTTTAAGTGGTATAAAGATATTGTCTTTTTAAATGTAAGTCTAAGAATTATTTTAGATACACTTGCTCTGAACACTTAATACTATAATAGTCACTTTAAATCTGTAAATCTTTGTTGTCTCATTTTTGCCCCTTTAGTGGACCTGTTGTTAATTTCATTAACATCTAGACAGCTGACACTGATTAACAACCCCGTATGCTAAAAACACTTTTCACTCCATTATATGCAAATTGTAACTATGGAATATTGAGGCTTTTATTTTGAAAACATTAGTAAACCTTTGCATCAAGTAGAACCATTTTCATCACTCTGAGTTTCAGCGATAGTGTTAAGCCCAATGCTGTAATAATTGCTTTGCAACATGAGACGTTATTTTTCTTTAATTTATTTTTTTGTAGAGTATGGTTAGGTCTTATTTTGAAAGTCCAGCATAGCTGTCTTTTAAGGACTGGTTAATTTCCAGTACTGATATGGAACCTACTTCTTATGCTGAAATCAATGGGTATTCCAGTAACAGTCTGAAGTTTAAATAGTAACTTATAACCTATTTTGAACATTCAGCATAGTTGTCTTCTGTAGAACCATTAGTTATGTAGAACCTGCTTCTTATACCAAATTTTCAGTGTAGTATTTTATCAGCTTAAATGTAGTTAGTAACTATAGAAAAGTGAAGCTTTTATTCTGAAAGTTTCTTTAGGCCTTATTTTTAAAGGCAAAAGTAGTCCAATTTCCAACACTGGGTGCTGCAATGATCTAGGATTTCTTTTGAAAGTCCAGAATAGTTGTCTTTAAAAGACTGGTTTCGATCCAATAGTAAAGGGTGACTGAAACTGTGAAGCTCTGTTGTAGACCCACTTGGAACACCTTACATTCTGTTGCTATGTGCTGCTCCTTGACTGACTACAGAAAGTATGACAAGACAGCAAATCCTCAAATATAGTGAATTTCTATGATTGTTTCCTTCTCTGACTCGATCAATTCCTGGGGTTGCACCCTATGGTTGGGGCCACATTAATGTAGACAGAATAATAATAAATAAAGAGTCCAGTTTAGAGGTGGATAATAATATGTGCCTCCATGCTTCAAACTGAATTCTCCATCCCTATTGGTTGCTATGGCAGGCCAATAAATTAGAAAATTATTAAGAAGTTCATTTAACTCAGCAATCAAATTCATTAAGTGAAGCACATATAGATTAATTACACACAGACTGACATTTTCAGGCCTTCTTTTCTGTTAATTATGACTATTTTTCGCTTACAGCTAAGGAAAACATGACATTTTAGATTATAACATTACATCAGCCCAATAAAAAAAATATTTTTATTACAGAGATGTTAGCTTAATGAAAAGTATGTTTAATATTAATTTTTTTTCAAACGGTACTTTCAATCTGGCAAACAAGCCTCATTGAACTGCATGTTCTAAGTTATTGAATATTTCCATGAGTAAGTGTATGTAGCGGCTATATTATCGTGTTGGTGCAAGATCTTTCTTCATATTCATGATTGTTATCCTCTGTACGTGTGTGTCTTTGTGTCAAAGTGTATTTTAAAGTGGCTGTTTCAGTGTGGGCCAGGCACGTGTTGATGTGCGTGAGCTGGTGAACAAACCCGACGTCAGCAGCCCAGTAGGCAGGTAGCAAAGTGGCTTTCGTGTGCTTCACTGCTAAAAGGTCTTTTTTTTTTCTCTATAATGAAATAATGATGATGATTTTTTTTTTTATCTTAGAGCCAGCAGTGGATTAAATTTACATACAAATGGTTTGAGAAGCCACATTAAACCAGCCTGCATAATTTTAACTCATCCTATCATTTTATGTTGGTTTAAGGAGAGGAACAGACCCACTGGATTTCTCAAAGCTTCCTCTTGGCTGCTTCTCTGATTAAAGCTGTCCTTGCCAGTCAGTTTAGGTGGACGGCCATGTCATGGTGGATTTGTAGTTGTGCTGTACTCTTCACATCTTTGGATGATGGACTGAAAAGTACTCTGTGAGAAATTCAACAGCTTTATCTTTCTCATGGCACTGTTTGTTCATTAACAAACGTGAGGTATGAACAGAACACTTGGTTTAATTCTTAGATTGAGAGACACAGCCAGAGTCTACTGAGTAATTTGTTGACTTCTTAAGGCAACTGGTTAAACTAGATTTTATTGAGGTCTATCAGAGTAAAGGGGGCAGAATACAAAGCAAACCACACTTATAACGTTTCTGTGAGTTTGTTTTGGAAAACGATATTACTTCCAATTGATCTTTATATTTTATATCTTTATACTTTATATTATTTGTTAAATCATATAAAATGCTCCTTAATAAATTTGTGGTTGTTATATGGCAAAATGTTAAAAAATTCAAGGGGTGCCTTTTGCCAGGCACTGTTCATCAGACCTTATAGGTTAATCAAAATATAACTATTTGCCTGGGAAAATGATTTTAGATCATGAACACTTTGTTGCAGTAGCGCTGGTCATATCTTATCATTTTTAATATTTACTATTTTTTCTAAAGAAACAAACAAATATTTTGAAACTATTTTGAAGCCTAAAAGTTGACTTATGTGACTTTTTCAGAGATCTGCCATGATCTGGTACCATGGCAGTGGAGAACTTGTTTACATTTAAGAGCTGCTCACAGAGCATTTTGATCTACTTGAGACCCTGAGGCTATCTACAGAAAAATAAACCTGAATGAGTTAAAGAAGTGATTTAGAGTTGGAGCAAAACAAGGCGCAAACAGAGGGAAGGTTCTTACTTTAATTATCATGGGAAACAGGAGAGTCCTGGTAAACACGATTAATGAGACTGAAGCATTGGCAAGGACTCTGTGCAGCTTTTCTTCAGATCCTTCTGTTCTACTGAAGGAGGTCACAGTGCAACAAGTTGTAAATCATTTTAAAATCACCATTTGTCCTCATGTTGAATTTAGTTTTCTGTTATCTAATTGAGTTGAACTAATTTAGTGATGTTCCTCTTTGTTAGCTGTTGATTTATTTCCCACAAATAATATAAAGTTTATTGAAATAATACAATTTATGTGGCGAATAACAAACAGTAATTCAATTTAGTTAAATTCAATCATCAGAATATTCCAAACTAATTTGTTGATGTCCATGTCTTGACTTCATGTTACATTCTGTTATTTAAGGTCTTGAAAGTAAACGTTTTGATCCTGAGATAAAATGTTGTAAATTTTGCTAGTTGTATTGTGAATCTCAGTCAATTGCTTGTTCTTATGTCTGATAGTCTTATACATTTAAAATCAGAAATGAACAAACACTATATATAAATAAAAAGAAATACAAATCTAACCATTTTTTTCTTATTGTCTGACCTTAAATCAGAGTAAACGTGTCCTGTTAAAGGTCTGTTAGGGAAGGGGGGTGGTATTTCATTTCTGAAGTCATACAGAAGCCTAAGTACTTTTTCTTGGTGTTTGGTAGAATTTACTTTTAAACTGTGTGACTTAGTCAGGCATTTTTGGCATCCTTTTACAAGCTTCTCCCAATAGTTTTCTGAAACTTTTATCCTTTCCTCCTGACAGAACTGATGTTATCGAGGTTAGGCTTGCTTGCCGTTGTCATAATTCAATTTGGTGGTGGACCAGAGGTGCAGGACGAGCAGAGACAGCTGGTGAGATGATCACTCTTTAATGAGGTGAGCCAACTTACAAGTGTCGGTGCAGGCTTAACAGGCGATCGCAGCACAAACTTCAATGAAGCTAAGCAAGACAGGCTAAATAAGAGTAACGACACCGCGTGGAACAAAGGACAAAGACGAACATAAATACAGACGAAGGTGGACATGAAACAATAGGGTAGGTAATCAGGGAAAACAGACACAGGTGTGGATCAGGCGTGCGGGAAGACAGAGGGGCAGGTGAACCTTATTAGGGAGGGACGAGAACATGAGGAGCCAGACAAGACAAACTGTAAACAAACCCAAGGAAACCAGAACACGGATCTGAGAATAAAACTAATAGAACAGAACCTAGAACAACTAACAAAGAAGGTACCAAAAACAAGGACTGAAGAAATAAGTCACACTAGAAACAGAAAACACGTGACTAAACAAATACCAAACCAAAAACACACACGGTGACAGCCGCCATGCACTCGCACTTTTTAAGCTTTGTCTACAAATTTTCTCTAGAACTGAGATTAGGGATTTTGTAATAGTCACTTCAAAACATTGACTTAGATTTTTTTAAACCACTTTGTAACTAATTTGTTTACGTGCATTGTTCAACCAAAAATCTCATATCCTGGGGTAGGATGTATGTTTTCTTCCTTTGTGCTGCTGGTTCCCTTTGTCGTGTCCGCTGCTGCTGTGGAACTGTCCAGGCTACTCATCCTCCAATCACGGACTCTGCCTAAAAGGAGTAGCGTGATCCATCAGTGTTTAATGACATAGAGATCAAGGCTTTGGGAAGACATTTCACCTATTTCAATGTTAAAAAAATGAGAAAAAAATGCAGTTTTTGTTTTTCTACAGTGTATGTAAATATCTGGTTTGTCTGTATGGTTTGTCTGTATGTATGTCCTGATTTACAGTAAAAAAAAACAACACAGGCACCGTTTTTTTTTTCTCAAGAAAACAAACTAAAAGCATACAATAAATAGATAAACAGCCTAAGCAAGCTGTGCCTTATTTTTAATGGAGAGTGGTAATATGTAAAGCGCAGTTGGCTGCAAAAAACGCTTGGCTTTGCTTTAACCATAAGGTCAATTTGGTTGTTTTGTAATGCTTTCCCTGAGTCTGTGACAACAAGTTAAAGGAACATACCTTCTAAATACTGTTGTTCTCTTTCTCTTATCACATTTATCTGATTTGTCAGGGTAATTCGAAACAACATTACTCAAGCCGTGGTGAACCCTGTTTTCAGATAGCACTATCAATGCAGTCTCAGTCCGTGTTTGGGGTGAGCAGAATATTCTTGGAATTTGTTCTTATCTTGTCTCTGTACAGAGCAAGAGAGCACAGTTAAAGAAACATACTGTCTTTTGTTTGGAACCTTTACTAATTGATTTTCTAAGACTATATGTTGACCGTCTCTACTCGAACAAACTTATGAAACAAGCTGACATTAGAATTATAATACATTCAGGGATATAATCAGGAATATACGTAATATTTGATTACCGAGTACAAATTTTCTCTTTTGCTTTTTTTGTAAAATTTTGACACTCTTAAAGTCAGAAAGTCTTTATCCTGGGTAAATACAGCACCAAACTGTAACACTGGGACAATTGCTCAACATAAAGTTTAAACGCTAAAGGACAAATTTTAACCACTTTGACATATAACCTTTCTGTCAGCATGTTTTATTAAGATACATGTAATTTGTGCCTTAGAAACATGGAAACAAAGTTTTACACTTTTAAATTAGTTGAAATATTCAAAATCCAATGTTTTAGCACTTAAATACATTTAAGACTCTGTAGGAGTGCAGAAAAGTTGAATTTAGTCTCTCCAGGTGCTGCTTAGTTTAACACTCCTCTCTGCAGCTTCTGTACTGCTACCCACCCATTACCCCATGGCCAAAATTGAATAGATTAAAAAATTATCTAAAAAGAGGAAATCAGGAAAATCTAATAAAAATAAACACAACTCAGACCAAAAATAAAAACTAAAACAATTAAATGTGGCTTACTGAACATAAGATCTCTCTCTTTAAAGACTTTGCTAGTTAGTGACCTGATTTGTGACAATCAGATTGATTTATTTTGCCTTAAAGAAACCTGGCTGCAGCTAGAGTAAGATGTTACTAAAAATGAGTCAACTCCTACTAATTATTTAAATTTTCACATTCCTCGAAATACTTGGCGAGGAGGAGGAGTAGCAACCATCATTCAGTCCGATTTATTGACTAGTCCCAGACCAATCAATAGCTACAACTCTTTTGAATATTTAATCCTTCGTTTTCCTCATCCAAATTGCAAAGCACTAAAACCACTTCTGTTTGTTGTTTTGTACCATCCACCAGGCCCTTACTCTCAATTTTTAGATCAGTTTTCAGGCCTTTTATCTGATTTAGTGTTAAATACAGATAAAGTTATTATAGAATCCTTCATGAGGACCACTAAATCGAGGCACGTGACGTCGCCCGGTACAGCGGAGCCGGGGTCCCACCCTGGAGCCAGGCCTGGGGTCGGGACTCGTCGGAGAGTGCCTGGTGGCCGGGTTGCTCCTCGCGGGACCCGGCCGGGCCAAGCCCGAACCAGAGATGCGAGGCCATCCCCCAGTGGGCCCACCACCTGCAGGGGGAACCGTGAGGGACTAGTGCAAAGAGGATTGGGTGGCGGACGAAGGTGGAGACCTCAGCGGCCCGATCCCCGGATGCTTAGGCTGGCTCTAGGGACGTGGAATGTTACCTCACTGGGGGGCGGGAGCCTGAGCTTGGGGGCGGGGGGTTCGAGAGATAATCGATTAGAAATAGTCGGGCTCGCCTCCACGCACAGCGTGGGCTCTGGACCCATCTCCTTGAGAGGGGCTGGACTCTCTTCTACTCTGGAGTTTGGGCCCCGGGGTGAGGCGGCGGGCTGGGGTGGGTTTGCTTGTTGCCCCCCAGCTCAGGGTCTAGTGTTGGGTTTACCCCAGTGGATGAGAGGGTCGCATCTGCCGCCTTCGGGTCGGGGATAGGTCTCTGACTGTCGTTTCGGCCGACGGGCCCAGCGGTAGTGCGGAGTACCCGGCCTTTTTGGTGTCCCTGTCGGGGGGCTGGATAGTGCCCCTCCCCGGGGAAACCCATTATTCTGCGGGGGGACTCAACGCCCAGTGGGAAAGGACAGTGACCCCTGGAAGGGGCGTATCGGGAGAAATGGCCTCCCTGTTTTGGAACCCGAGTGGGTTTTTGTTATGGGACTTCTGTGCTAGTCCGGTTTGTCCATAATGAACACCATGTTCAACATAAGGGTGTTCATATGCATTGGCACCAGGACCCCCTGGGCGGGGGTCAATGATCGATTTTTTTGTCGTATCTCAGACCTCGGCCGCTTTTTTTTGGACACCCCCCTTGGGTAAAACAACGCCTGCCCCCGGATAGTTGGGGTTCCCCTGGGAGGGGGGGAAAAGCCGACAGATTTGGCACCCCAAGGCAAGTTGAGGGTTGTTTTGGGAAAAGCCTGGGGGGAGCCCTGGGCCCCGGGATGTATTTCAACTCCCACCTCTGGGAGAGCTTGGACCAATTCCCGGGGGATTTGGGCTAGATCCGGTGGCCCCATGTTCTCCCATCTATTGTCGTTGCGGGCCGGTAGCTGCGGCCGAAAGGGTCTCGGTGCCTGTCGCGCGGCAATCCGAACCCGGTGGTGGACCCCCGGCAGTAAGGGAAGCTGTCAAGCTGAAAAAGGAGTCCTATCATTTGGGTGGTTTTGTGGGACCCCTGAGGTGGCTGACGGGTACGTGAGGCCAAGTTTTCTGCGGCCCCGAGGTGGCAGGGGCCAAAAAACTCGGGCCTGGGAGGAGTTCGGCAAGGCCATGGAAAAGGACTACCGGCGGCCTCGAAGCGATTCTAGCAAACCTTTTGGGGCCCCTCAAAGGGGGAAGCAGGGGCTTCGCCAAAACACTGTTTATAGTGGGGGTGGGGGCTGCTGCCCTTCGACGGGGATTATCGGGCGGTGGAAGGAGTACTTCGGGTTTCCCCTCAATCCTCCCATCATGCATTCCCTGGGGAAACAGAGACTGGGGGATCGGGGGTTGGACTCTTTCATCACCAGGCTGAAGTCATCGAGGTAGTTAAAAAGCTCAGCGGTGAAAGGCTTCGTGGGTGGATGAGATCCCCCTGAGTACCTCACATCTCTGGGTGTTGTGGGGCTGTCATGGTTGAA
This sequence comes from Crenichthys baileyi, assembly GCA_036173005.1. Classification (NCBI taxonomy): domain Eukaryota; kingdom Metazoa; phylum Chordata; class Actinopteri; order Cyprinodontiformes; family Goodeidae; genus Crenichthys; species Crenichthys baileyi. The sequence goes on from JAHHUM010001498.1 coordinate 75,256, forward strand.
CCCCCCTCTTCAAGATTGCATGGCGGTCGGGGATAGTACCTCTGGACTGGGAGGGCCGGGGGTGGGGGTCCCCCTTCATAAGAAGGGTGACCGAAGGGTGTGTTCCCAACTACAGGGGATCACACTCCTCAGCCTTCCCTGGTAAGGCCTATGCCAGGGTATTGGAGAGGAGGCCGGCCGATAGTCGAACCCGGCTTCAGTAAGGAGCAGGTGGTTTCGTCCCGGCCGTGGAAACTGGACCAGCTCTGTACCCCATTACAGCGTACTCGAGGGCTCTTGGGGTTTGCCCAACCGGGTTCACATGTGTTTTTTGGACCTGGAGAAGGCATTCGACTGTGTCCCTCGTGATGTCTTGGGAGGTGCTCCAGGAGTATGGAATCGGGGGCCCTTTTTTTGGGGCCATCCGGTCCCTGTACGAGCGGAGCAGGAGTTTTGGGCCCGCATTGCCGGCACTAAGTGGACCTGTTCCCCGGTGCATGTTTGGACGCCGGCAGGGCTGCCCTTTGTCACCAGTCCTGTTCATAAATTTTATGGACAGGATTTCTAGACACAGCCAAGGGCCGGAGGGGTCTGGGTTTTGGGGCCAGTGGATTTCGTCTCTTCTCTTTGCAGATGACGTGGTCCTGCTGGCCCCTCTAGCCAAGACCTACAGCATGCGCTGGGCGGTTCGCAGCCGAGTGTGAAGCGGCTGGGATGAAGATCAGCTCCTCCAAGTCAGAGGCCATGGTACTCGACCGGAAAAAGGGTGACTTTTCCTCTTCAGGTTTGGGGGGGAGTTCTTGCCTCAAGTGGAGGAGTTCAAGTATCTCGGGGTCTTGTTCACGAGTGAGGGAAGAATGGAGCGGGAGATCGAAAGATGGATCGGTGCGGGTGCCGCAGTTGGGGGGCGCTGTGCTGGTCCGTTGTGGTGAAGAGAGAGCTGAGCCGAAAAGCGAAGCTCTCGATTTACCAGTCGGTCTACGTTCCTACCCTCACCTATGGCCATGAACTTTGGGTCATGACCGAAAGAACGAGATCCTGGATACAAGCGGCTGAAATGAGCTTCCTCCGTAGGGTGGCCGGGCACTCCCTTAGAGATAGGGTGAGGAGCTCGGCCATTCGGGAGGGGCTCGGAGTAGAGCCACTGCTCCTCCACATCGAGAGGAGCCAGTTGAGGTGGCTCGGGCATCTATACCGGATGCCTCCTGGACGGGAGGTGTTCCAGGCACGCCCCACCGGGAGGAGGCCCGGTGGGGCGGCCCAGGACAAGCTGGAGGGACTATGTCTCTCGGCTGGCCTGGGAACGCCTTGGGCTCCCCCCGGAGGAGCTGGAGGAGGTGTCTGGGGAGAGGGACGTGTGGGTGTCTCTGCTGAGTCTGCTGCCCCCGCGACCCGGTTCCGGATAAGCGGAAGACGACGAGTACGAGTACGAGTTATTATAGTGGGGTATTTTAACATTCATGTTGACACTGAAAGTGATAGCTTAAATATAGCCTTTAATGGTATCTTAGACTCAATTGGCTTTACTCAAAACGTTAACAAACCTACCCACGTTTGTCTTCATTCTCTGGACCTTGTGCTGACATATGGCATTGAGTGTAAGGACATAATATTTTCTCACAACCCTGTGCTGTCTGACCATTTTTTAATAACCTTTGACTTTAATTTAACAGAGTACTCCACACCTGAAAGAAAATTTCATTATAGTAAATCATTATCAGACAATACTGTAACAACCTTTATCTGTTCCACTTTTAATTTCCTCATTATCACAGAAAAACACAGTGAAGGGCAATAATTTTGTTTCTGCCCCTTCACTGTTACTTCATCATTGCGTGGTGCATTAGACAATGCAGCCCCCTTGAAAAAGAAGGTAATTATTCATAGGAGGCTGGCTCCCTGGTTTAATTCAGAGCTACGTACTTTAAAGCACAATGTTAGAAAATTGGAGCGAAAATGGCGCTGTACACACCTAGAGGATTGCTACTTAATCTGAAAAATAGCCTACTGTTGTAAAAAGACACTTCCCAAGCTAAACACTTATTTTTCGCCCTTAAATTTGAAGAGAAAAAGAAATCCTAGGTTTCCTTTAGACTTGTAAATTTACACAGAGTCATAGCTCGTTGAGCCCCCATTCCTTGCCTCAGCATCATGCTTTATGGGATTCTTAAAAAATAAAATTTTTCTTTAAGAAGAAAATTTTGACATCCCCAAGATACTTATCCTCAAAAAGTGAGAAAACATTGGAAAACTGTAGAACCTATCGTGTTGGACTTTTTTTTGATCCTGGGGAGCCCCCCCTGAGTTATCAGAAATATTAGCTTCATCTAAACCCTGCAACTTGTATGTTAGCCCCAACCCCAACCCAAAATTTTTTTTAAGGAGGTTTTTCCCTCTGATTCCCAGCCCATTTTGATTGATTAATTTATTTTTAGTAAATGGGTATGTACCACAATTTTTAAAGGTAGTTGTAATTAAAACCCTTTGCTTAAAAAACCTTTTCGCTTGATCGAGATGACTTAAAAAATTACAGACCGATATCCAATCTTCCATTCTTATCAAAAATTCTTGGGAAAAATATTTTCTAATCAAATGTGGGGGCATTTCACACAGCAATGACCTTTTTGAAGAGTTTCAGTCAGGTTCACAGCTCATCATAGCACTGAACAGCTCTGCTGAAAGTCCCTAATGATATTTTTTATTGCCTCGAAAATGATTGTGTCTGTACTGGTTCTGTTAGATCTCAGTGCTGCATTTGATACAGTCGATCATAATATTCCCTTAGAAAGGCTGGAATATGCTGTAGGGATCAGGGAACAGCGCTAGGCTGGTTTGAATCTTATTTGTCTGACAGATTCCAGTTTGTTCATGTAAATGATAAATCATCTTTAAACTCCAGGGTTAATTGGGGAGTAACACAGGGTTCAGTACTTGGGCCAATTCTCTTTACTATATACTGTATATCCAATAGGTCAAATTATCAGGCAGCATAGAATAAATTTTCACTGTTACGCTGATGACACTCAGCTTTACTTATCCATAAATCCTGATGAGCCCAACCAGTTAGATAGACTACAAGCATGTCTTGAAGACATAAAACTTGGATGACTTCTAAATTCAGACAAGACAGAAGTTGTCGTCTTTGGACCGGAGTCTTTAAAAAAGAAACTGCTTAGTCAATCACTTAACCTGGATGGCATTAAAATTGACCTCCAGTAATAAAGTAAAAACCTTGGTGTTATTTTTGACCAGGACATGTCATTTAAATCCCATATTAAACACGTTTCTAGGATTTCCCTTTTTTTTCATCTCCAGAACATTGCCAAAAATTAGAATATCCTGTCCAGGATTGATGCTGAAAAACTAGTCCATGCATTTGTTACTTCAAGGGGCTGGACTATTGTAATTTTTTTACTATCAGGATGTCCACAAAATGCAGTTAAAAGCCTTCAGCTGAATTAAAAATGCTGCAGCAAGAGTTCTGATGAAAATTAAAAGAGAGATCATATTTCCCCTACTTTTAGCTTCCCTTCATTGGTTTCCCTGTTAAAATCCAGAATAGAATTTAAAATTCTCCTCCTCACATATAAAGCCCTTAATGATTTAGCTCCATCATACATCAGAGATCTGATTGTTCCATACGTTCCTAACAGAGCACTTCGTTCTCAGACTGCAGGTTTACTGGTGGTTCCTAGAGTCTCTAGAAGTAGAATGGGAGGCAGATCCTTTAGTTATCAGCCTCCTCTCCGGTGGAACCAGCTCCCAGTTTTAGTCCGTGAGGCGGACACCCTGTCTACTTTTAAGGCTAGGCTTAAAACTTTCCTTTTTGATAAAGCTTATAGTTAGAGTGGCTTAGGTTATCCTGAGCTATCTCCCTTATTTTACCTCTGTCTTCTTCTCCCCTTGTTGGATGGAGTAAGGGGGAGTCAGGTTTAGCCTAAACCGGCTCAGTTATGGTTGAGGTGCAAACACACCCTCCATTTCTGCTACCTGTATGACCCCCTCTCTTTTCCAATGGTTATGGTCAATCTGACAGAGAGAGGTATCCCAATCGTTGTGGTTTTTAGTATAACAATGGCCATAAGTGGGCTCTAGATGCACAAACTGTCTACTTTTAAGGCTAGGCTTAAAACTTTCCTTTTTGATAAAGCTTATAGTTAGAGTGGCTTAGGTTATCCTGAGCTATCTCCCTTATTTTACCTCTGTCTTCTTCTCCCCTTGTTGGATGGAGTAAGGGGGAGTCAGGTTTAGCCTAAACCGGCTCAGTTATGGTTGAGGTGCAAACACACCCTCCATTTCTGCTACCTGTATGACCCCCTCTCTTTTCCAATGGTTATGGGCCAATCTGACAGAGAGAGGTATCCCAATCGTTGTGGTTTTTTAGTATAACAATGGCCATAAGTGGGCCTCTAGATTTCCAAACTGTCTACTTTTTTAAGGCTAGGGTTTAAAAATTTTCCCCTTTTTGATAAAGCTTATAGTTAGAGTGGCTTAGGTTATCCTGAGCTATCTCCCTTATTTTACCTCTGTCTTCTTTCTCCCTTGTTGGATGGAGTTTTAAGGGGGGGTTGGGTTTAGCCTAAACCGGGCCCTCAGTTAAAATGGTTGAGGTGCAAACACACCCTCCCATTTCTGCTACCTGTATGGGGCCCCTCTCTTTTTCCCAAAGGGTTTTGGGTCAATCTGACAGAGAGAGGGTATCCCAATCGTTTTTTGGTTTTTCTTTAACAAGGGTTTAAGTGGGCTCTAAAAAAAAAAAAACTGTCTACTTTTAAGGGCTAGGCTTTAAAACTTTCCTTTTTTGATAAAACTTATAGTTAGAGTGGCTTAGGTTATCCTGAGCTATCTCCCCTATTTTTACCTCTGTCTTTTTCCCCCTTGTTGGATGGAGTAAGGGGGAGTCAGGTTTAGCCTAAACCGGCTCAGTTATGGTTGAGGTGCAAACACACCCTCCATTTCTGCTACCTGTATGACCCCCTCTCTTTTCCAATGGTTATGGTCAATCTGACAGAGAGAGGTATCCCAATCGTTGTGGTTTTTAGTATAACAATGGCCATAAGTGGGCTCTAGATGCACAAACTGTCTACTTTTAAGGCTAGGCTTAAAACTTTCCTTTTTGATAAAGCTTATAGTTAGAGTGGCTTAGGTTATCCTGAGCTACCTCTGTAGTTATGCTGCTATAGGCTTAGGCTGCTGGAGGACATAATGACCACTTTCACCCTCTTCGCTACTTTCTCACACTACTCTTCAATTTTGTATTATTTGCTGTTATCTCAGCTTTTAACTTTGTTCTCTCTCTTTTCTCTTCCTGGAAGCTACACCTGGCCTGACTCTGTGTCTACCTGTAATGCCTTTCTGGAGAGGGGAATCCTCCAAGCTTCTGCTGGCAACAACTTAATGCTCACCCTCTACTGATGATCCACATGGCCCTGTCTTTCAGTGTTTAACCCTTTCTCTCTCCTAGACATAGCTACCGACTGAGCTTTTACTGTGACTAACTCTATGTGCTCTCTTCAGACTCTAAACTTGAAAACTGGCTCAGAGTTTATCTGTTCTTTCTTTCTGAGACGATTAAAGGAGCTACATCCATTAACATTTACCTTTTCCTTCCCATAGAAAGTACTCCTGGATCAGTGCTTCTTTGTTCGCTTTGTGTCTCTGCTCTGTTCTCTCTAACCCCCAGTCGGTCGTGGCAGATGGGCGCTCACGCTGAGCCTGGTTCTGCTGGAGGTTTCTTCCTGTTAAAAGGGAGTTTTTCCTCTCCACTGTCGCTACATGCATGCTCAGTATGAGGGATTGCTGCAAAGTCAACGCCAGTGACTGTCCACTGTCTCTTCATGCTCATCCGGGAGGAGTGAATGCTGCAAGTCACTGACTGGATGCAATTTGCTGGTTTTCCTTAGATAGAAAAACTTTTTATCCAATTTGAATAAATAACAGAATCTGACTGCACTGTTCAATGATTAAGATTAATTGGAATGTATGTACCTGACTTTTGTGAAGTGCCTTGAGACGACATGTGTTGTGAATTGGCGCTATATAAATAAACTGAATTGAATTGAATTGAATTGCATAGATATCTTTATGTCCTGTTTGGGTTGTATTTTTCAATCCATTCAGTTTTCTCTATGCTCTATTCTGTTTTTTGAGCTGTTACGTCCCAGTATTTGCTGCAGAACTGCTAAACAAGGTCATGGGCTTCCGGCTGACCAATTTTGCAAATCCGCCATTTTTATTTCTCGCTGGACTTTTGTAGTCCAAGCTCAAGTATGCCAAAGCTGTAATTGGATAAGTTGTTGGGTGTATTAACCCAGACAATTCATTATGCCATTCCCCAGAATCACAACCTCTTGGAAGAGCCTAGTTAAATATAATTTTTCATGGAAATGTACCCACATCAGTGGGGAAATTCCTCTTTGCTTGCATGAAGCACTTCAAGGATGCTTCAGCGGTGCTTCAGCAGCCTCCACCAGTATCAAGAAGGATTTGCTGAAACACTTCATCTCATTAAGGAGTCAGTTCCTTCTGTCTATGGAATGACGGACACAGCAAAGCAGTAAGCTGCAGACAATGCTAAATGACAACAAACTTTGTTTCGGACATGAATTTATTATGTGTTGATATGACGTTCTGGCCATTGTTTTCTCTATGGGTCAAACTGGCTCAAACATTTAAGGCTGGATGGACAAGTCTTACATTGTTGACATCACCTAATCAATTTGGGAATAAAAAGTTTCTGCGGTTCTAGATAATTGTATCTCTGCTATCAAACTACAAAAATGACCGAACAGGTTAAAGTAGAACGGTCTTTGACCTGGTGGGGGGTGACGTGTGAAGTGCCTCAAGAGCATTTAAACAAGTTGCTCTCAGACGCATCTCAGAACTGGGGTAAAAGAGGGGCCTGTGGAGCTACAATAACAAGTAATATAGACCAAAGTATTGCAGTTCCACTTTAAATAGAGCATAACTGAATGATTTAAGGGTGAAAAGGAATGATTTAAAAGTATGATATGTTCCCTTTAATGTTAACCAATTGGGGAAAAAATGCAGTGGGGAATTCATTGGTGTGTTCTAGTTCTAGGATGTGTTCTTTTATGCTCAGACTCGGGTTAAATAAGGGCCATTTACTCACAGGAACAATAAATAGCGATAAATTATAATCTACATTTTATTTATGATGAAATCTGATAATAACAATAATAATCCTGCTGAAGGTTTTATTAAATACATAAAATAAAATAAAATAAAATAACTGAGGTTCAATTAAAAACTGGACTAAAAAGAGCTCTTAGATTTGCTTTAAATATAACAACACTCTGAGCTGCCTTCATGTCTTCATAAAACCTGTTCCAAAAGGTGAGGACCACAGTCAATGAATGAACCTTGGACTTGAACTTCTCTGCAGCTGTTCGTATACTGGCAGAAGGAGAATACTGTTTTGGACCCAGGAGGGACAAATTAGGGCATATCTGTCCATTTGGACAAAATCCTAATCAGCCATTAGGTTTTAACTTGACAAGACTGTTTTAGACTGCTCTACACTCACTGGCTCCCGGTCTCTGCCAGGATTGAGTCCAAGGTCTACCTCCTCACCTTCCAAAGCATACAATAATATACACTATGCCAATCTTCCTTTTAATATTGAAGAAATTACTGCTCTGATAACAAAGTCATCTTATGCTTACCTTTTAAAAAAACTGTGTGAAATGCCAGACACCTCCACCCCAAAAACTCATCTATGCTTCAGTAGGATTAGTCAGTGTGCCTGAAGCAGAGGATCAGCATGCTCTTATACATACAGTATGGGACATACAGTTTTATTATCTGCTCCATCCATCCTTCTTTCTCTGCGTAATGGCAAACACAAAAACAACATTGTTCAAGATGTTCCTGGTGCTTAGTATTACTGATGGGGATTAAAACCAGCCTGACTGTGCACTCTGGGGTAGTGGGCATCCTTTGTGTCAATGGTGGGGGGTGTAGAGAGGAGTGAGTGGTGGGGTGGGAGAGCTGAGAGATAACAGTTTTCCTTTTTGGGTAAAGAATGAAAAGATGGATACTGGCTGTGCCAAATGCAAACATGAACTGGATGTGTGTTAGTAGCTGTTCAGGTAGGGAGACACAAGGGAGGTGGGTAGGAACAGACGTGTGAGGATTTGCGATTCATAGGCACGTATACACACATATAAATCGGACTACATTCAGTTCGCTGAGTCAGAAGGAAGAACAGCCTGTCCAGTGTGTCTTTATACTGGTGTATGTGCCAGCTGAACAGATCTAAGCGTCCTCTCCTCTTAACCTTTTCCACTACAGGGTTGTCTTTTGGTCCAGGCCGTGCTAAGCACAGGGGATAACGTTCTGCTCTTTCAATCAAGCTTTGACTGCGATGGCCTTAGCGTGAAGGTCTTGTGAAACTGGCACCCAGCTTATGAAAGTCAGCACTTTAATTTTCTGTTTTAATCAAGAAAGAACAGAATGTGATGGTTATCATTGAAACAACCAAAACAAAACAAAAAATTTCTCAGTAGGAATGGTGAGATTCATTGTTTTTATCTAGAGTAAATCACAAGGTGTAAAAGGATGATTACATGGAATATTTATAATTTAGGTAACAAGTTTACATAACATAGAAAAACTCAAGTGAAAAAAATTGCTGGAATTTGGTACACGAGGGCACTAATAATATAAAACTCTGTAATGAACATTTATACTGATATAAAACAGAAAACTGCAAGCAACAGTTTAAAGTTGTATTTGCCTACGAGGTTAAACTGTATCAATCAGAAGTTTAAAAACACTCATCATAGGCATGGTTGTTATATTATTTTTGAGCTTTCAATGGTGCATTTGAACTTTTCTTTTTCGGTATGGTATGGTCATTAATCAAACAACTGTGTATTTAAAATTCAAGAATTGGGTGGACATGTTTGAGTTTATTGTGTTTAACCAATCAGAACACGATGAAACATAACACACAACCCCACTTGATCCTTGTCTTGTTGAAGCACCCAACTGTCTTCAAGTTTTTAATCATGTAGCTGTTGAGTTTGGTTGTAGATGCTTTTCTTTTTTATTGCACCATTTTTGTCCAGCGCACCAGTACTGTTAGCAGCACCTCAGCATGATGCTAACACCACAATGCTTGGCAGTTGGTACACGGCTCTTTTTTGAAAGCCCAAACTTGGCCCCTCAAAATACATTACTTGTTATCATGGCCAAATAGATCAATTTTTGTTTCATCTGACCATTTAAAGTTTTTCGAGAAGATCTGGCTTGTCCATGTGAGCAGCTGCAAATTTCACTCGGGTTTAAACCTCTGACTGACACTGACACTTAGGCTATGTCCAGAAAGCATGTCTTGATGCTCAATTCAGATTTTTTGCTGAATTCAACATACTTTTTTGCGTAGTGGTTCACAATGCTATTTAATTGTGACTGCCATCCCACTTCACGGCTCACGACGCAAAACCAACTCAAATGTGTAGAAAACACAGACGAAGAAAGGCAAGACAAAAAGTTGGAGCTCCTGCCCATTTCGTCCTTGCCAAAAGTGCCAGTCTGGTTAAATGATTTAGTTTTTTTCCATAAGCCCTCCTCTGACAACTAATGAAACATGTATTAATAATAGTATTTATTATGCTGTTTAAAAAGAAAAATGACATGGCAACACCACCCAGTCACCTCGTTACCTATGACCAGTGCAGTGAGATAGAGGAGAACTGTGGACTTGTCAGACCACAGCGCACCTTTCCACTTTGCATCAGTCCATCTCAGATGAGCTCAAGTCCGGAGAAGCCGGCGGGATTTCTGAAGGTTGTTGATGTATGGCTTTCCCTTTGCATGGTAGAGTTTTAACTTGCACTTGTAGCTGTAGCGACAAACTGTGTTAACTGGCAATGGGTTTCTGAAGTGTTCCTGAGCCCACGTGGTAATATCTGTTACAGAATGATGTTGGTTTATAATGCGATGGCCCCCTGAGGGATCAAAGGTCACGGGCATTCTACGTTTGTTTTCTGCTTTGCCACATTTAGAGACTTCTCCAGATTCTTTGAATCGTTTGATTATACTATGGACTGTAGATGATGACACCCCTAAGTTCCTTGCAATTATAGGTTGAGAAACTTTGTTCTTAAACTGTTGGACTATTTGCTCACACAATTCTTTACAAAGTGGTAAACCTTGCCCCATCCTTGGTTGTGAACGACAGAGCCTTTCAGGGTTGCTTCTGTAATACCCAGACATGAGATTAACCTATTTCCAGTTTACCTGTGGAATGTTCCTAACAGTTTTTTTTTTTAGTATTCCTCAACTTTCCCAGCCTTCTGTTACAACTGTTCCAGCTTTTTTGAATGTGTTGCAAGCATCAAATTCAAAAAGAGTGAATATCAGTTTTAACATTACATGTCTTTGTGGTGTATTCAATTGCATATAGGTTGAACAGGATTTGCAATTCATCGTATTCTGTTTTAGTTTGTTTTGCACAACGTCCCAACTTCATTGGAATGGGGGTTGTTAGATATGCGTAATTGCCAGACAACATGACAACTTTGTATTGTGTCTGGTTCAGCATGGAGGAGCAGTCTAAGCAGAAAGAGGCTAAAACACAACACACACATGTGGGAAGTGAAATGGAGAGAGCTTTCCACTCCCTGAGCGGTAGGAGATGAGTGAGGAGAAGCTATTGTTATCTGACCAATCAGTTTTACCATTCAGACAGTAGTTTGATGTTGGGCTAAGAGCTAGCTGCTAGTGGGGGTCTGTCCTGACAGGTGTGTCCTTGTCTCTGTAACAACAGAGGAGATCTGCCTGATAATGACCATCCCTTCCAGCTGCTGGTGCTCCATTTACTACTCAAATTAAATGGCTGTGTTTCTACAGTGTGTTTATTTTATCCTACTTATGTTTGTAAAAGCATTAACTTTAGCAAATAACATGTAACCTTTAATGCTCTGGTTTTTTTTTTTTGGATGCTTTCCTATTTTAAGAGGTTAAGGATAAAACATATAAAAATAGAATATTGTTTTTTTAAAAAGTGCAGGAAAAATTTGCAAGCTCTTTAATTTAGAACCACAGACAGCTTCTTCAAGAGTTTCGGAGCTTCCTTGTTACATTTGTATTTTGCAGAATGTTTGAAAAAGACACACTTTGGTGCTGTTCTGCAGCCAAAATTAAGCTGGGAACTAAAATGTTCACATGCACCAAAGATGAGCTAAAAACACAGTTTGTGGCAGAGGAGTGATAACGCATGTCATTACAGTGATTAAAAGAAGATCTTAGCAGGCTTTGCTGTGCATGATTATGGCTCATTATGAAAGAAGGGGACTGATTGTTATGGTACATCCTGTGCATACGGAACTTAATAAAGCACACTCTAACTCTGGCAGAATGCCTGCTGTGGGTGCATGCTAAATTGAAGCTCTTGCATAAGAATCCTGTGAACGTCTTTAAACTCTCATGTTGTTTTCAAGTAGGGAGATATATGTAAAACCTGTTATCACAGAGAATACACAATGGGGTGAAGTCAAAAGCTTCAAGTCCAAGTGATGCCCCTGGCCATTGGTGGTAAAGTCTTACTCGAGCCCCAAGTCTTTTGTGATTTCATCCACCCAAATCTAAAAAAATAACATTTAAATCGTGAGTCCAAGTCATGGTACTTGAGTTCTAGTCTTTATCAAAGTGGTTCTAGAATCAGGATCAGCTTTATTGCCAAGTTTGTGCACACAAACAAGGAATTTGACTTTGGTACTATGTGTGAAAGTTGTTCTAAATGCATTCTAGTTTGAAAAATCTCAGATAATGTATGCTGATCTGAGACTTATGCCCATGTCTTTTAGGCACTGCCTTCATTTAATGACATAATTTAATAATATAAATCATTAAAGCATTACAAAATGTCCAAATCCTTTCTAGTCATTCTTTGAGAAGCAGTGTTTATAAATGGTTCAATTTTTTTCCCCGATGGATTTGTTTCACTCACTAAATGCTCTAAGTACTCAGCCCAAAATAATTTTATATATAGATCCAAAAATTCTTTAAAACTTGTTGCCCTTTTAAAATGCAGGAATGCATTCCTCTCGTTTGGAGGTCTTCGATGAAGGAGGAGCTTCCTTTGAAGAGATCAAACAGCACTTGGGAGGTAAGAAGCAACTGTCAAGTCTCTTGATTACCAAGCAGTGTGAGGGGTTGCCTTAAAAATCCATGGGACTTCTTGGTCAGCAAGGTCTGTCGACCCATTTCCAGGTAGTATCCATGGTGACTAACTGTTGTACTGACCAGTGAGTGCTTTCTGGAGTAAAAGTAGATCACATAAAAGATATGCATCTGCTCTCGCTACCAGAACAAATTTTACAAGGCAGCAGTGGGCTTGCCTTTACAGATTTAAAAAAAAAATACCTTTTTTTCTTGCTGAGCCAGGTTTATTACTTTAAAACAACTGCTTAACATCTTCATGTAAACATAAAACATAGTTAGAGTTGATTTTTCAACTTCTTAAGCATCAAAGTACTGAGTGGTGCATTAAAAACAAAAAAGCTTTTTAATTTTCCAGCATGATACAAAATGGAAATCTTTTTTATTTTATTTTTTTTTAATATTTCAGTTTATGAAATCCAAGAAACATCAAGTTTTTCTTTGATCTTCAGATCAATATAGATAAAAGGCTTGATAAACTATAAAAACATAGACATACTGAACAAGTTATGAACTATAACACCCACACCTAATAGACACTGTAAGGCTTATTGCAGTCCATATTGGCTAACTGCAACATCTGTCATATTATAAATGAACAGATGTAATCAAATCCTTATTTTCAGTGAGGGCCAGCGACTAAGATGGCAGGGAGTGCATGTTTTTATCCATATATTTTGCAGACACCTCAACACTGCCCATATGCTGTCAGACCTGTTATCTTTAAATTAGACACATGACCAAACATACATACTGCATGTGAAAAGGGTCAGTCAGTGCAGGTCTCAGTACAATAAGCAACAGCAGGTTATTTGACCTCCACCATCTGCCTGACATCATGTGACACGTCTTTGGGAAAGCTGCATTTTCCATACACAATCATTCCCATTCAAAAGCATTAGGGGGCAAACTATAGAACTGTAGATTCAAGGCAAATTTCTTTAAATGGCCTGTTAACAAGAAAGCATGTGATAAGAGCTGAATCTGCAGACCAATTTAACTGAATGTTGTGCATGCATGTTCACCCCAGAGGTCAGATTGATGCAGGGTTATTATAGTGTTCTTCAGTGAATGCGGCTAGAGCAGCTTAGAAGAGGTAATGCATCTGCACCATAAAATAAACTGTATTATTTTAAATTGCACTGTGCCTTGCAAAAGCTTTTTTTGCATTTTGGAACATTACAACCAAAAACTTTACTATATTTTCTGTGGATTTTGTATGAAAAGAAGAAAAAAGAAATCTGATGTTCAAAAATTATTACAAATCTATCTAAAAATGTTATTTCTATCTTAACAGACAACAATATAATGTTAGGGCTGGATCGCACAAATAAACTTGAAGAATTTATGATAAATAGGTTAATTCTATGTGTAAAATATTTCATCCAGAAATGTCAGTTTGTAAATTTTGTCCCATTACATTTATGTGTAATATGTGAATTGTTCATTTTATTTCAACAACAGTCTTAAATATCCGAGTGTTGCTCTTTTTTTTTTTTTATCACTACAGGGTTGTGATTTGAGGACCACTAAATCGAGGCACGTGACGTCGCCCGGTACGGCGGAGCCGGGGTCCCACCCTGGAGCCAGGCCTGGGGTCGGGACTCGTCGGACGGAGAGCGCCTGGTGGCCGGGTTGCTCCTCGCGGGACCCGCCGGGCCAAGCCCGAACGAGAGACGCGAGGCCATCCCCCAGTGGGCCCACCACCTGCAGGGGGAACCATGAGGGACTGGTGCAAAGAGGATTGGGTGGCGGACAAAGGTGGAGACCTCAGCGGCCCGATCCCCGGATGCTTAGGGTGGCTCTAGGGACGTGGAATGTTACCTCACTGGGGGGGAAGGAGCCTGAGCTTGTGCGGGAGGTCGAGAGCTATCGACGCACAGCGTGGGCTCTGGAACCCATCTCCTTGAGAGGGGCTGGACTCTCTTCTACTTTGGAGTGGCCCACGGGGTGAGGCGGCGGGCTGGGGTGGGTTTGCTTGTTGCCCCCCAGCTCAGCTGTCTAGTGTTGGGGTTTACCCCGGTGGATGAGAGGGTCGGATCCCTGCGCCTTCGGCTCGGGGATAGGTCTCTGACTGTCGTTTCGGCCTACGGGCTGAGCGGTAGTGCGGAGTACCCGGCCTTCTTGGTGTCCCTGTCGGGGGTGCTGGATAGTGCCCCTCCCGGGGACTCCATTATTCTGCTAGGGGACTTCAACGCCCACGTGGGAAATGACAATGACACCTGGAGAGGCGTGATCGGGAGGAATGGCCTCCCCGATCTGAATCCGAGTGGTGTTTTGTTATTGGACTTCTGTGCTAGTCACGGATTGTCCATAATGAACACCATGTTCAAGCATAAGGGTGTTCATCAGTGCACTTGGCACCAGGACACCCTAGGCAGGAGGTCAATGATCGACTTTGTTGTCGTATCATCAGACCTTCGGCCGCATGTTTTGGACACTCGGGTGAAGAGAGGGGCTGAGCTGTCCATTGATCACCACCTGGTGGTGAGTTGGATCCGCTGGAGGAGGAGAAAGCCGGACAGACTTGGCAGGCCCAAGCGCATAGTGAGGGAGTGCTGGGAATGCCTGGCGGAGCCCTCGGCCAGGGATGTATTCAACTCCCACCTCTGGGAGAGCTTTGACCAGATTCCAGGGGATGTTGGAGACATAGAGTCCGAGTGGACCATGTTCTCCGCATCTATTGTCGATGCTGCTGCCCGTAGCTACGGCCGTAAGGTCTGCGGTGCCTGTCGCTGCGGCAATCCCAGAACCCGGTGGTGGACACCGGCAGTAAGGGATGCTGTCAAGCTGAAGAAGGAGTCCTATCGGCTGTGGTTGGCTTGTGGGACTCCTGAGGCAGCTGACGGGCACCGTGAGGCCAAGCGTGCTGCGGCCCGAGCTGTGGCAGAGGCAAAAACTCGGGCCTGGGAGGAGTTCGGCAAGGCCATGGAGAAGGACTACCGGTCGGCCTCGAAGCGATTCTAGCAAACCGTCCGGCGCCTCAGGAGGGGGAAGCAGTGCTTCGCCAACACTGTTTATAGTGGGGGTGGGAGGCTGCTGACTTCGACTGGGGACATTATCGGGCGGTGGGAAGGAGTACTTCGAGGATCTCCTCAATCCTGCCATCACGCATTCCTGGTGGAAACAGAGGCTGGGGACTCGGGGTTGGACTCTTTCATCACCCAGGCTGAAGTCACCGAGGTGGTTAAAAAGCTCCGCGGTGGCAAGGCTTCGGGGGTGGATGAGATCCGCCCTGAGTACCTCAAATCTCTGGATGTTGTGGGGCTGTCATGGTTGACACGCCTTTTCAACATTGCATGGCGGTCGGGGACAGTACCTCTGGACTGTCAGACCGGGGTGGTGGTCCCCCTTCATAAGAAGAGTGACCGAAGGGTGTGTTCCAACTACAGGGGGATCACACTCCTCAGCCTCCCTGGTAAGGCCTACGCCAGGGTATTGGAGAGGAGAGTCCGGCCGATAGTCGAACCTCGGCTTCAGGAGGAGCAGTGTGGTTTTTGTCCTGGCCGTGGAACACTGGACCAGCTCTATACCCTCTACAGGGTACTCGAGGGCTCATGGGAGTTTGCCCAACCGGTTCACATGTGTTTTGTGGACCTGGAGAAGGCATTCGACTGTGTCCCTCGTGATGCCTTGTGGAGGGTGCTCCAGGAGTATGGAATCGGGGGCCCTTTATTAGGGCCCATCCGGTCCCTGTACGAGCGGAGCAGGAGTTTGGTCCGCATTGCCGGCACTAAGTCGGACCTGTTCCCGGTGCATGTTGGACTCCGGCAGGGCTGCCCTTTGTCACCGGTCCTGTTCATAACTTTCATGGACAGGATTTCTAGACACAGCCAAGGGCTGGAGGGGGTCTGGTTTGGGGACCAGTGGATTTCGTCTCTTCTCTTTGCAGATGACGTGGTCCTGCTGGCCCCCTCTAGCCAAGACCTACAGCATGCGCTGGGGCAGTTCGCAGCAGAGTGTGAAGCGGCTGGGATGAAGAGCAGCTCCTCCAAGTCAGAGGCCATGGTACTCGACCGGAAAAGAGTGACTTGTCCTCTTCAGGTTGGAGGGGAGTTCCTGCCTCAAGTGGAGGAGTTCAAGTATCTCGGGGTCTTGTTCACGAGTGAGGGAAGAATGGAGCGGGAGATCAACAGACGGATCGGTGCGGCTGCCGCAGTAATGGGGGCGCTGTGCCGGTCCGTTGTGGTGAAGAGAGAGCTGAGCCGAAAAGCGAAGCTCTTGATTTACCAGTCGGTCTACCTTCCTACCCTCACCTATGGCCATGAACTTTGGGTCATGACCGAAAGAACGAGATCCTGGATACAAGCAGCTGAAATGAGCTTCCTCCGTAGGGTGGCCGGGCACCCCCTTAGAGATAGGGTAAGGAGCTCGGCAATTCGGGAGGGGCTCGGAGTAGAGCCGCTGCTCCTCCACATCGAGAGGAGCCAGTTGAGGTGGCTCGGGCCTCAAATGTGCCTCAAAATATTCAAATATTTTTGTATGACTGCGACTGAGGTCGACGACTCCAGTCTTCACCCCATCTCACACTAACAACACATTTTTGTGCCAATTCTTCCTGCCGTCTGACAACAACAGGTGCAGACTGACAGTGCAGACTCTCTCCCACTGGGAAATGGGGGTAAAATAGGGCAAACATTTGTGTTGTGTTTCTAGCTTTAGTTGGAATCATTTTGCAAACAAAGACTAGCAAAAAGAGAGATCATATTTCTCTTATTTTAGTTTCCCTTCATTGGGTCCCTGTTAAATCCAGAATAGAATTTAAAATTCTCCTCCTCACATATAAAGCCCTTAATGATCTAGCTCCATCATACATCAGAGATCTGATTGTTCCATATGTTCCTAACAGAGGACTTCGTTCTCAGACTGCAGGTTTACTGCTGGTTCCTAGAGTCTCTAGAAGTAGAATGGGAGGCAGATCCTTTAGTTATCAGGCTTTTCTCCTGTGGAATCAGTTCCCAGTTTTAGTCCGTGAGGCTGACACCCTGTCTACTTTTAAGGCTAGGCTTAAAACTTTCCTTTTTGATAAAGCTTATAGTTAGAGTGGCTTAGTTTATCAGGGAGGGAGCCTTCCTCCTTCCCTGTTGGATGGAGTAAGGGGGAGTCACGTTTAGCCTAAACCGGTTCAGTTATGGTTGAGGTGCAAACACACCCTCCATTTCTGCTACCTGTATGACCCCTTCTCTTTTCCAATGGTTATAATCAGTCTGACAGAGAGATGTATCCCAATCGTTGTGGTTTTTACTATAACAATGACCATCAGTGGGACCCTTGTGGGGTGCCTTGAAACGAAATTGTTGAAAATAAGCGCTGTTTAAATAAATAATATGAACGGAAACTTCCTGTGTAGTTATGCTGCTATAGGCTTAGGCTGCTGGAGGACATAATGACCACTTTCACCCTCTTCGCTACTTTCTCACACTACTCTCCAATTTCGTATTATTTGCTGTTATTTCAGCTTTTAACTTTGTTGTTTCTCTTTTCTCTTCCTAGAAGCTACTCCTAGCCTGATTCTGTGTCTACCTGTGACACCTTTCTGGAGAGGGGCATCGGCCGAGCTTCTGCTGGCAACAACTTAATGCTCACCCTCTACCGATGATCCACATGGCCCTGTCTTTCAGTGTTTAACCCTTTCTCTCTCCTAGACATGGCGATTGACTGAGCTTTTACTGTAACTCATTATATGTGCTCTCTTTCAGACTCTAACCTTGAAAACTGGCTCAGAGTTTATATGTTCTTTCTTTCTAGGTGAAACGACTAAAGGAGCTACATCCATTAACATTTACCTTTTCCTTCCCATAGAAAGTACTCCTAGATCAGTGCTTCTTTGTTCGCTTTGTGTCTCTGCTCTGTTCTCTCTAACCCCCAGTCGGTCGTGGCAGATGGGCGCTCACACTGAGCCTGGTTCTGCTGTAGGTTTCTTCCTGTTAAAAGGGAGTTTTTCCTCTCTACTGTCGCTACATGCATGCACAGTATGAGGGATTGCTGCAAAGTCAACGCCAGTGACTGTCCACTGTCTCTACATGGTCATCCGGGAGGAGGGAATGCTGCAAGTCACTGACTGGATGCAATCTGCTGGGTTTCCTTAGACAGAAAAACTTTTTATCAAATTTGAATAAATAACTAACTCTGACTGCACTGTTCAATGGTTAGGACTAATTGGAATGTATGTACCTGACTTTTGTGAAGTGCCTTGAGACCACATGTGTTGTGAATTGGCGCTATATAAATAAACTTAATTGAATTCAAAACCTTTAGTCAGTGTCATGTACGCAAGGCTGGGGGAGACAATCCCCAAAAGAAATAGAGGTATAAATGTAGAGAAAGTTGTTTTTACAAATTACTGTGGCTGAATACAAATTAATTTATGTATTACTCTTTAATGATCGATCACACAAAATCCCATTAAGGTCTATTCAACTTTGTAGTGGTAACATGACAAAAAGTTGCAAAATTAATAACTCTTCTTGTTGTCTGTCTGTCATTTCAAATTTAAAAACTCCTAATAAGGTTTTATTTATCCATATCGGAGGAAAAAAAGTTCCGTTTTTGAACGGAACACTCCAGTTCTATTTGTGCTCGGTAGGGCTTAAGTAGTCAGGTTCCCCAAGGTCACAGTCAGAGCTCCTCTATGGTGGATGCACAGAGTTGCTTTAAGGGGATGATGATCACTATCGTGCTCTGTAAACATAAACATGGCTAGGTAAATTAAGATATGAAAGATGGACTTCAGCCAGCAGCTGCATGAAGCAGGGTGAAAACAAGATCTTCAGCTCCCAGGTTCAGGAGGGAGCTCAGGTAATAAAGTGCAATGAGGGTCAGGTACTGTGTGTATATGAGTTCATTTAAAGATGTGTTTTGTTCAATGCTGTATGATCGCCGGCTCTCACATCTTTGTCCAGGCTCACATTACAGAACATTAGATTTTACATCACTGACCTCCCTGGAGCCATATTGCCACTCAGGCACCCAAAACAGTCTGGAGCAATTAGACATAATTTACTCGGTGCAGAGGCCAGGCTACCAGGCAGCCAGTATTGACAAAGTCTGTCTCTGCCTGTGCACTCTGTGTGCGCCTTTTGTTGGTAATGGCTGTATCTGAGGAGTTAGGAAATGACACACAGATAGTAGAACATGGCCTTCTATTTTTAGCAATAGGAACATGAGAGGACATTCTATTCTAGTAATTCCTAAATGGAAAATAATTAATTTTAGCTGTCTTCCCAAGTTAATCTACACTGATGGCACCTGTGGTAACACTGCATTTTTTTTCCTGAAACACATATTAAATCTGTATGTGTTTAGTCCTTGCTCCCTGCATTGTCCTTGAATTTATCAGCAGGCCAAGATAAATAGATGACCAAGAGAAGGAGAGACATGCATAGATGACCTTGTCTTTTTATCCCGTTGCCCAGTGTCTCTCATCGTTTGGCTCCAATATTTTGCAATCACCTGCTGTTTATTCATGTATAATAAAGATACTTTACGTGTTCATGCATTGTTGTAGATTGGGCATCAACTCCCACATGACCACTAACAGGACTAAGCAGTTATTAAATTTCAATTCATTTAATTTGGTTTATTAGTATAGCACTGATTTACATTAAATGTGATTGTGGAGCATTTATGAGACAGGTCCAGTTCATATGCAATTACAATCTGTTTCATGTGGTTAATAAAATGCATTTTTAAAAAGTTGTATATCTTGAGCATGGGTCTACAACCTTTACAGTCCATTATAATATTAAACAGTGACAAGACATCTCTAACCCTACGAAAAGAAAAATAGATCTAAAAATATTACTGGTACCTTTAGGATCATTCTGTTGTGGAAATTAAATCATTTATCCACTGAAAACACTGTTAAAACCTGTAGATCACCGGAGCAGGTGCTAGAAAGACAAGTTATGCCTTGTTAGAAAGGTGAGTGTCTATAGTTTGTTATGATATGAGACGTGTGGGGGTGCTGCAAAAAGAAAGGTGCTTTTTGTACCATTTTGTTCACAGAGTCAGCCATGTCTGAAGGACCTTTAAAATGTCATTGCGTGTGTTTAAGTTGCTGTAAAACAGTAAAAGTATTTGTGCCAAACTAATTTGGGGAATTGTTTTGTGAACATTAAAGCCTACTCTTGCGAGGGATTTAAGAAAAAAAAAAACTGGCGGTGTTTGACCGAGTTTTAGAGATGGTGAAAAATGGGCATTCATATCGGTACTGGTATGCTCTGGCTTAGGGGTTAAGCCTAAAATTATCCATACCTCTAGCAGATTGAGGTATAAAGTAATTTAACATTACTTTAATGTTACTTTAATGTTTGGAGTTGCCCAGCCAAAGTCCATATTGGAATCTCTCAGAGAATCTGTGCAGGGAGCTAAACATTATGGTAATGGCAAGGAGGCCTTTTAACTTTAAAGACTTGGGGTTCAATACACAGGACAAAATTACCAGTGGAAACATGCAGAAAGATGAACAGCAATTATAAAAAGGTGTCCAGTTTAAGTGGTAAATGATTCATATGCAGAGCAAGTAAAAGTAAGAAGTTTTAATAGAAAACAACACAAATGAAAAGCACTTACAGAACTCAGGCAGAACTAGCAGGAGGAAATGGAAACATGGAGAAATCAGGAACAGAGCAGAGAAACAGACCGAATGGCAGAAAAATGTGCCAATGAGGAACAAAGAGAATCGGTAAATATATTTATACTGAGGCAGGAGTAGAGAAATGAGAGGCAACATAGAATAGCTAATCAGAGGGAAGGAATTGCAGCCGAGGCAAAGAAAAGGCAGAGCAGTCAGAGGAAATTTAGAGCAGCTGAGACAGAAGAAAAGAGCAGGGCAGGAAAGAGGAGTAAAGACAAATAACATGAATGGAGCTGAACAAAAAAGAAAGGAGTAAGAAGGAAGAAACCCGAGGGAAAATACCAAACTGAGATCTAACAGGAAACAATCTAAATGTGAAAGAATCACAAGAAAACACAAAAGAATGAACTCAAGAAATACACCTAACAATAATGAGCACAAGAATGAATAAATATGGCAAAACCCAAATGGCAAAAATAGAAGAGTATGGCAAGACCTATAGAACATAACAAGATAAATGCTGAAAAACATGAACACAAATAGCTGTACTGGTATCATAGATTAGATCCAGCTTTAATACTTAAAAGAGTACAATTTGCAAATTCTTTAAACCAAGAGAGGGACATAAAGATTAATTAGAGGAAGACAAGTGCTTGTTTATCTAAAAAACAGGAGGTGAACAGATGATTTACAAATTCAGCTATGATACATGTGTCATATGTGCTACTTTCGGGGGCTTTGCTGGGGAGGCTGTTGTCAATTATACAGAATTGTATGCAGTGCTGTAACACAAGACACACCTCTAAGCCTGAGGAGGGCTGTTGGCAGAGTGACGGGCAGAAAAGAGGGGGCTGCTATCCAAATCGCCTACTTGAACTGGTTCATTTGGATGGCAGTATTATTGGTGTGAGTTTCTTCAGAATGATGTCTTTAGAGACCAACTGGTTGTCAAAAAATTTGTTATAAAACCAACAAGTTAAATCTCAAAGATCTATTAGCTGAAAGCTTGGGAACCAGTGGATTTTCTTTAAATCTGGGTTAATTTCTAAGCATGAGACTTTTTCTTGTATCTTCTGCTTGTCTTCTATCCTTATTTGTTGATCACACACTGCAGAATATGCTATCATAAGGAAGGAATAGACAGGAAATCATTAAAAAAGCAGCCAAAGTCTAAAGAAAAAAAAAGAAGCTTGAGATATTAGAATCACTACATCTCTAAAAACTAAAATGATTGCACAGTAAAACATTGAAAACTCCTGTTTAAAAGAAATAAAAAAAGTTTTGCACGTGAACAGCTTGCTATGTTGATGCAACACTTGTCTATCAAAATTATATCAGCTGTTATCAGCTTGAAGCCCTCCTGAAGCATATTAAGCAAAAAGACAATAGCTTTTGCTTTTCATGACACGTGTTTTTAAAGATTGGTCCTTTAACCAACTTGATTTTGTCACAAGAGAGTGAAACCTTTGATCACAGTTCTTTTTTTTTGTTCTTTTTTTGTAGAAAAGGTCAAGAGCTTTGTTTTCAGTTTAAACATGTCGTTAATAGTTCACATCTGCTCTAGATATTTACTGCACATAAAGCTTTTTGTTTTTTTTAAATACATACATCAATCTCCCTTGGAAACATCCATCAGGTTTACAACTCAGCGGGTTTTTTTTGTTACGTTTCCAAACAAAACCTTTTAAAAATAAGTCAATATGTAAATAAGAAATTGCAGCATCTTTCTTTGGTAAAACTAATGATGAATCATTACTGAAAAAGATAGCTGCATTAACGTTAACTCCCTCTCTTATATAAACATGTACTTTGATATCCTTGTGATGCTTTCCTGTTTACACATTTGATAAATCAGAGACACAGACACACTCTGCAGATGTCAGCAGTCATTTCAAAGGCTCAGTCATGTTTCCAGCATGAGGACCACCAGTGTAGCGACCATGCCTGTGCATGTGTTCTATGTAATTATTTGAATGTAGCATGCATACATGCCTTTTTAGCTGAACAGCAGGGATATCCGTGTTGGCTGCTGTGTAGTAACTACCTCAGCGATTTGCAAAATTAGAATCATCAGGGTTAGAATGGGCACCAGTTACACAGCATCAAGGTAAACAAAAACAGAAAGGATGGCCCAGTACAGGCGGGGTGCAATATTCATCTTGTGTTATGAAATATTCCTTCTCCTATGTGACTCATATCATCTAGGGAGACATTCTCCCGTTCATGGAGCATGAAAATGTTAAGATTTTTATTAATTTAGTCAGAGAAAGAATGTTTTCAGATTTAGTAGTTTTAATTTTATTAAATGTTATTAAATTTGATCATTTCAGGGTGTATTACCGATAAGCGTCAACCCCCACAGAAACCACACTGATCAACAGTATAGTCCAGAGAGTAATGACAGAAAACCTGAGACCTAAATACAGAGGAGGAAAGATTGCAGAAGACAAGGATCAGGTTACCCCAATAACCAGAATTCATACTGTCTTCATGGAATACAGTAATTATAAAAATAGTAATGCAAGGAAGGTAAAACATCCTGAAAACCAACATGGCAGACTAACTAAAAGACTATGGATCCCAACACTCAGGCGAGACAGCAAACATGGGAAATAAAGTTGTCTGGTCAGATGACACCAGAATGTTACTTTTAGGCCTACATCCAAAATGTGAAGAAAAGTGTGAAACTTACTTTGCACATTACCCTGAACACACCATCTCCATGGTCAAACATGGTAGTGGCAGTGTCATGCAGCACCAACTGGCAAACACTGAAGTCTCTGTACATACCCCAAAAGGTGTGTTATTTTAACTAAGACAAAAGGTGATCCTACAAAGCATTGGCTCAGTGGAACTGAAGGAACACCACAATTTTCAGGTTTTTATTTGTGAAATAGTTCACAATTATGCACTATTTTCTTTTTTATTGGGTTGTTACATAGATTTCCAGTTTGTGGCTGTAACATGACATGAGATAAAAAAAAGTTTAGGGGTGTTAATATTTACCCATGCATAAATACTATACCAATTTTTTCAGGTACATTATCTGTAAATTCCCAGTTGAAGATCTGACATGATCATAGAACATTATCTGGAATATGGTAAACCATGAATAAGCTCTCATCAGTATTAATCACAGCAAAGTGTATGTGATAAACCATGATGCAGCCCTGACGCACAACATTTGGTGACCCATAAACAGCTAATTCAGTGTTAGATGGGAATAATTTTAAATGCCATTTGGTCTCTGATGTAAACAGTGACCTCGCTTGGCATTTCGTGACACACAAACCATCCAAAACTAATTCAATAGCCAACTGAATATGCTATTAATTTGAAAGTATTCGACATCCAATCATTCCAAAAAGAAACCCAAGAGTATCAAAGGCTGCCATCACAAGTAGATTTAACATAAAAAAAAATAAAATTAGATAAAAATTAATGTATTTTTCTTTGTTACACTGTTTTATTTGGGGTCTCTTATTTCAGAGTTTCAAATGTTTGCTTCCAGTGAGAGATTTATTTTTCTGGATGCAGTTTTTTACTTTTGCCTAAATGAAAAGCATTGTGACACATTGTGCAATTCAGTCTGTTTTTTACATTATAGGAGCTCAAACAATTTTTGGGGCTGTAAGTAATTCTTGTGCAAATGTCAAAGGATGAAGAAGGTGCAGCCGGGACTTAACTTTATTTAATTGATTTATTTATCAATTTTTGGTAATAAAAGCCTGTTCACATTTGTGCTTGTCAGAACCAAATAAAAATATTTTTTCCCTTTTGCTTCCTTCCTTTCCCATTTGTTGGCCAAACCATTAGTGTTACGTAAACAGAGCTGCAAAGGGCAGCAGCTCATTGACGTCTACAGTTAAGCTTTTATAAGATCACTCAGTTGTCGCCATATTTACTGATGGCACTGCTCAATGAAGTACGCAGAGTTGAAGGTGACTGTTCCCGCTTTCACAAGTCAGCTGAATGCTTAGTGGGAAAAATTAGAGCACATAAAACCAATTTTCCAATAGCATTTTTACTGAGTGTCTTTGTCTGCAGACTTGCATTTAGCTGTGTATTAATTTTATGGTCCATTTGTTACTGTTTTTGGCAGTGCATTTCAGGACAATGTCTTATGCAAACTTACCCTGCTCAGGCAGTCTTGCTCTCTCTTACTCTCATCTTTTGCTTGTTGTAAAAGAAACACATCATCAATTTTCTCCATTAAAAAAAGTAATAAGTTATGATGGCCGAATATCTATGCACACCTAACCCTAACCCTTTTTTAGATTTTTATTTGAGAAAATGAAAAACTTAGCAAAATGTTTTCCGCTTCATCATAATTCATTACTTTGTGTTGGACTATCTCATAAAATCTCCATTAAACAAATTTGTGGATCTAATTTTGTAAAATGTGAACAAGATCAAAGAGAATGAATACCTGGTTTAATGTGCACCCTAAACACCAAACTTGCTTTGCTGCAGGCTAAAACTAAAAATCTCAAAGGAACTTTCACATAATCTGACAACTGGACAGCCCAAACAGGTAGGTGGCTAGGTAGATTTATGACCAAAATACCACTGTGCACATAAAAAAGTCTATTTTGTCTAAATGTTTTTAAGGAAGGGGACATGAATATATTGATCAGGCTGATATCTTTCCAGCGGAGACTCTGGGCCTGGGTAATGAGATGAATTTGCACAGACTGCTTGTAAGTCCATTATGAAAATAACCACCTGGCAAAAAAGATTCCTAGTCAAAAAGGTCAATTGAGGCAAACCCTGTGAACTGCTGTTTGTTCAGTGCAAGTGAGGTCGGTAACCCCAGATTATCCTAAAGGGGGTTGGAAAACTAAGGGCTCAAACTTATAATGTTGTCTGTAATAATATTCTACCATAAGAATAATAAAAGATAGTCTTATGGAGATGTTTTTACTCACATATTTACAACTTCATGCACCATGCGTAAAACCACTTCTCATTTCATAGATAAAAAAACACAGCTGACATATTGTCAGACTACCAAAACACACAGGTGTTTGTCAAACTGAAGCCCGGCTACAGACAGTGAGCTGATTGGCTCTGACGTTTTAGGCTTTTGTCCTGGAAATCAAAGAATCATGCTTCATTCATCGGACTCTCTGCAGCGTAACTCTGCCTGACACGCAACAGACTGAGAGCACACGCCATGTAAACACACCACGGAGTGGCCTTGTCTGATTTCTCCAGGATCTCAGTTAAAACAGGCAGGCCCTATCTTTCTATATTCAACTACTTTACTCTGACTCTGTAGATTTCAAACCTGAAAGTTTAGACTTACAATGTAGAACATAGTCTGATTTTGTCAGAATGTTCTTTTCTTTGTTGACATAATACAAACACATGACCAAGGTTTTTGGTCAGATAACCTCTCATTACTCTATTATCTTTTTTATCAAAACATATGCTTGTAGACGCAAGACTTTTCCTTTCTTTCTGCAAAGGACTTCTAAGTTCTGTTACTAGCTACCTAGTGCTAATAGTATTTTGGATACCAAGTATTTATTTCACAATATTTAGTTCAGGGGAAAGTGATAACAATAGAAAATTTTTATTATATTCATGAAAACATGCACCAAAATAGCCCTTCGCCAGTAAATATGAACAGTCATATATACATATTCCATAAAACACACAGTTGCTCTCAAAACTGCGAGGCTTCTGAGATATAAAAAAATGGGATCATGATATATAGTTTGAAAATCTTGTCCATCTTTATTGTGAAACCTCTTTTACAATTCCAATGAAAAACAGACAAACTGGCTAGTAGAAGAAAGGTAAAAAATAAAAAAGGTGCAGCAACCTGTTGCATAAGTATGCACACCCTCAAACCAGTGCTTTGATGAACCACCTTTTTACTTAATTTCAACAATCAATCATCTTGTGCACACACCTAACATCAATCATAGTGAATCTGATTAGCCAGAAATAAGCTTAAACTGTAAATTTGCACATTTGTTTTCTTTAGCTAAAGGTGTTATTTGCAGAGACAAAGACGATTTTATTTAAATGTAAACACATGCACACTAAATATAAATGTATCACTCAGGAGATCAGTATAAAACAGCAAACGGTATATGGCCTGTACGTGTATAGCGGTTTATTAAGTCAGAGGACTGCTTTACACTACAATCAGTTATCCACCCATTCACGCACACTTTCAGACACCGACACTGGTAAGCTACACCGTATCCACAGCTGCTCTGGGGCAGACTGACAGAAGTGAGGCTGCCATACAGTCTGCGGCACTGAGCCAAAAATCAGTTTTCTTTGTATGTCTGGACAAATGAGTATGGCTATTAAACAGAAGCCTTGTCTTTCAAAAAACATCCAGGACTGGCTGAGGTTTTCCTAAACCCATATGAAATTAAACGAAAATAGAACCCTATTGAAACCTAAGCTTTACACAAAAAAAAACAGTGAACATAACCAAAAGAGCACCGTACCCACAGCAAAACATGATGGTGGCAGCAACATGATGTGGGGTTTTTGTCAAGGCAGATTATTGTATGAACTTCAAATGCGAAATCCTTAAAAATCCTAAAAACCTTTGGGTGTTGACAAGAAAGCTAAGAATGAAGAGGAATTCTGTTTCTCAACATTCCAGTATGCCCAATCATACATTCAGGTGAAAAAGGAAGAAAATTTCAAGTTTTAGAACAGCTTAGCTAGATTCCAAAGAAAAATCTAATAGAAAATTAATGGGTTCTCTAAATCAATCTGATCAATTTGAAAATATTTTGACAAGCAGAGGGGGCAAATATTTTCAAGTCAGGTAAGGGAAGTGAGGGAAGCTAGCACCCCAGTAAAAAAGAAGATTGGATGCTGTTTTTGAATCAAAATGTGATTCAACTACTTATTAGTATGTGAGCAGTTATGCAGCCAGGGTATTGCACCTTTTGATGTTTTTTCTTTCTTCCTGAGAGATTTGTTTGTTGTTCAACTGAGCTGTGCAAGATAAATGTAACAATGTATGTGGGAAACGTTTTGAAATGATTTATTGTTTAACTTTTTACATCACAACAACCTGGCATTTTAAAAGCTGCTCTATGTTCAGTCATATTCAACAAATTAGAATATGGGTTCCAATTAGGCTCATTTGTCAGATTAAAAGTACCTTTTGTGAATAACAACCTTTAAGCAGCTATTAAACATAATTTTCATTTAGCCATCATTTCTGTATTAAAAATTATATTTTTATTTGTACTCGTACTCGTACTCGTACTCGTACTCGTACTCGTACTCGTACTCGTACTCGTACTCGTCGTCTTCCGCTTATCCGGAACCGGGTTGCGGGGGCAGCAGACTCAGCAGAGACACCCAGACGTCCCTCTCCCCAGACACCTCCTCCAGCTCCTCCAGGGGGAGCCCAACGCGTTCCCAGGCCAGCCGAGAGACATAGTCCCTCCAGCGTGTCCTGGGCTGTCCCCTGGGCCTCCTCCCGGTGGGACGTGCCTGGAACACCTCCCAAGGAAGGCGTCCAGGAGGCATCCGGTATAGATGCCCGAGCATCTATTTGTCTCAAATAATATTCTAATGTTTAATGCTATGTTTTATTTAGCTGTAAGCAGAAAATCTTCATGATTAACAGACATAAAGGCTTGAAAACATCAGTCTGTGTGTAATTAATTGATATAATGTGTTTCACTGAGTGAAATGAGTTACTGAAATAAATGAACATCTCACTACTATTCTAATGTATTTATCATGACTGTATAGCCATATGAATAAATGCTCCTACCTGCTGTTTAGACTTGTCACTAACTGATTGTTTGTTTAATATCTTGCACATGTCCGACATTGAAAATAAGAGCTGCCTTCATCAGGAACAAAGATGATGAGGTCGTAGTCATCAGGTAGTAGTCTGAGTTCTGCAGCCTTTCTCCATTTAATTGAAAAGCAAATTGTGTCACTGCTGTTTGTTAGACAGACAATGCAAAGATATGTTTTAATATCTTCCTTTTGATTTCCACTCTCCAAAAACATGACTGTTTAGTTAATTGGTCTCTCTTAATTGCCCTCAGGTATGGGTGTGTGCATGGACTGGTGACCTGTCCAGGGTGAACCCTGCCTCTTTACAGGTCAACAGCCCATTGCAGAGACACACAGCGAAGACATGCGCTGAAGGAGAGTAACACAAAAGAAGTGTAAGATTATTTTTAGAAGGATACATTACTTTTTAAAAAGTCAAAATATTCGAAACCTTGTGACGCTTTTATCCCCCAGTGGCACCACTACCTGGGGACATGTGGCTTTGGTGAGAGGCTGTGAAAGGGGTAACTTGAACAAAACAAAAGCAAGAAAAAAACATGTTTCCACAACAGCTATGAAGCATTTTGTCCTCACACATGAACTTCATATTTTTGTCTTTCAGGGCTTATCTGTCCTCCTTGCTAATTGGTAAAAGCAAACATTGCTGAGAAGGAAATTAGTATAATGTGTATAATTGTTCATGGCGTAAGTGTGCTGCCACCAGTGTGTTTACTCTGCTGGGCCACGTTGCCAGGATGGCATGTGTGCAGAAGCCCATATATTTACGAAAGCAGGGTGAAACTGGCTAAGGCATAAAAACATGTTTTAAGAGACTGAGCATGAGGACACAGTATACTACAGTCTGTCATTGTATACCATGTGAGGCATGTAAGTCTTTGCAGATAAAATCCAGTTTTGATGAATGCATAAAATGCCTTCTACCACCCTTTATCTAGGCTAATGCTAAGCAAATGTAAAACTTTGATTCGAGGCAAATGAAATGACATTTCTGTTACTAAGAATAGGCCCCTGTAACATTTTTATGGAGGCAGCATCATGCTAATTGTGTTGTTCTGCACGTGATATGTTTTATGCAACTCTGGGAAAAAACTGTCCTGAATTTAAACCAATAGTCAGGGATGTAGCACAGATTCACTCCACCCTGCTTGCACAAATCCATCGCTGAGACTTTGAACAACCCTGGCTTAGGTGTACACCTATCCGATTTCAACCTGTTGCCCCACAGAAGGCTAACAAAGGTCACCGGTGTTGGCGAGTATAAGGTTTCACAAAATATGACGATGTAAACTCAAAGACATATGGCTAAGCTTGTCTTCAACTTAGGGGGGGGGGAAACCCAAAAAAAAAAAATTTTTAAAAAAAAAAAAAAAATTTTAAAAACAAAAATTTTTTTTTTAAAAAACCCCCCAAATTTTGGGTTTTCCGGGGCTTTTTTTCCCCCCCAAAAAAACCCCAAAAAAAAATTTCCCCCAAAAAAAATTTTTTTTTAAAAACCTTTTTTTAAAATTTTTCCCCCCCCTTCTTTAAAACCCCCTTTTCCCAAAAATTTTTTTTTTTTGGGTTTAAAATTTTTAAAAAAGGGTGAAAAACCCCGGGAAAAAAAAATTGGGGGGAAAAAAAAAACCCGGGGTTTTTTTTAAACCCCTTTTTTTTTTTTGGGGGGAAAAAAATTTGGGAAAAAAAAAAATTTTTTAAAAAAGGGAAAAAAAAAAAAATTTTTACCCTTTTTTAAAAAAAAAAAATTGGGCCCTTTAAAAAATTTTTTAAAAAGGCCCCTTTTCATTTTTTTGGGGGGAAATTTTTTTCCTTTTTTTTTTTTTTTTCCAAAAAAATTTTTTCCCCCGGGGGAAAAAAACTAAAACCCCCCCCAAATTACCGAACCTTTAAAAACCCCGGGGAAATTATCCTTTTTAAAACCCCCCCGGGGAAAAAAAGGGGGGCCCCCCCAAAAAAAAAAGGTTTTTAAATTCCTTTTTAAACCCGGGCCCAAAAATTTTTTTTTTTTTTTTTTTTGGGGGGGGTTTTTTTTTTTTTTCCCCCAAAAATTTTTGGGGGAAAAAAAAGGGTTTTTTTTTTAAAAAAAAAAGGTTTTTCCCAAAATTTTGGGGAAAAAAAAATTTTTTTTAAAAGGGGGGGCCGGGCCCCCCCCTTTCCCGGGGTTTTTTGCAAACCCCCCCCCAAAAAAAAAAATTTTTTTCCCCCCCCCTTTAAAAAACCCCTTGGGGTTTTGGGTTTTAATTTTTTTCCCCAAAATTTTTTTTTCCCCCCTTTTTTTTCCCCCCTTTTTCCTTTTTTCCAAACCCCAAACCAAAAAATTTTTTTTTTAAAGGGGTTTTTTTTGGGTTTCCCTTTTTTTTTTTTTTTTTTAAAAAAAAATTTCCCCAAAAAAAAACCCCTTTTTTTTTAAAATTTTTTTGGGGGTTTTTTTTTTTTTTTTAAACCCTTTTTTATGGGGTTTTTTCCCGGGTTTTGGGGAAAAAAAATTTTACCACCCCTTTAAAAAAAATTTTTTATTTCCCCCCCCTTTTTTAAAAAAAAACCCCCCCCCGGGGGTTTTTTTCCTTTTCCCCTTTTTTGGGGGAAAAGGGGGGGGTTTTTTTTTTTTTTTTTTGGGTTTTAAAATTTTTTTTCCCTTTTTTTTAAAAAAAAACCCCAAAACCCCCCCCAAATTTTTTTAAAAATTTTTTTTTTAAAAAAAAATTTTTTTTGGGGGGAAAAAACCCCCCAAAAAAACCCCCCTTTCAAAAAAAAAGGAAAAGGGGGGGGGAAAAAAATTTTTTTTTGGGAAAAAACCCCCCCTTTTTTCCCCGGTTTTTGGGGAAAAACCCTTTTTTTTTTTAAAAAAAAACCCTTTTTTTCCCCCCCCCAAACCCTTTTTCCAAAAATTTTTTTTTTTTTCCCCCCCTTTTTTTTAAAAAAAAGGGGGGGGGGTTTAAAAAAACCCCAAAAAAAAAAAAAACCCCTTTTTTTTTTTTAAACCCAAAAAAAAATTTTTTTTTTGGGCCCGGAAAAAAGGGTTTTAAATTTTTTTCCCCTTTTAAAACCCCTTTTCCCAAAAAAAAAAAAAAAGAAAATTTAAAAAAAAAAAAATTTTAAAAAAAAATTTTTTGGGGCCCTTTAAAAAATTTTTTTTTCCCCCCCCCCTTTTTAATTTTTTAAATTTTTTTGGGGGGGTTTTTTTGGGAAAAAGGGGGGGTTTCCCAAACCCAAAAAAAGGGAAAAAAAATTTTTTAATTAAAGGGTTTTTTTTAAAAAGGGGAAAAAAAAAGGGGAAGGGGGGAAAAAAAAAATTCCAAATTTTTTTCCCCCCTGGGTTTTAAAAACCTTTAAATTTAATTTTTTTCCCCCCCCAAAAAAAAAATTTTTTTTTTGGGGGGGAAAAAATTTTTTTTTTTTTAAAAACCCAAAAAAAAAGGGGGTTCCCTTTTTTTTTTTAAAATTTTTAAAAAAAAAAATTCCCCCTTTTTTTTTTTTAAAAAAAAAAAAAAAAGGGAAAAAAAAAAAACAAAAAAAAATTTTTTTTTTAAAGGGAAAATTTAAAAGGGAAAGTTTAAAGGGGTTTTTTCCAAAAATTTTTCAAAGAAAAAAATTTTTGGTTTTTTAAAATTTTTTAATTTTAAATTTTTTCCCCCCCAAAACCCCCTTTTTTTTAAAAAAAAAATTTTTTAATTTTTTTTTTTTTTCCCGGGCAGTTTTTGGGTTTTTTAATTTTTTGTTTAAAAAAAAAAAATTTTTTTTATAATTTTTAAAAAAAAAAAAAACAAATTTTTGGGAAAAAAATTTTTTAAAAAAAAAAAAAGGGGGAAAAAAATTCCCCCCAAAAAAATTTTCCCCCCTTTCTTCCCAAAAAAAATTTAAAAATTTTTTTCCCCCCCCCAAAAAAAAAATTTCCCAATTAAACCCTTTTTTTAAAAAAATTTTTTTAAAAACCAATTTTTAAACCCCTTTTTTAAGGTTTTTTCTTAAAAAACCCTTTCGGGTTTTTAAAAATTTTAAAAATAAATTTTTAAAAAAAAAGGGTTTAAAAAAAAACCTTTTTTTTAACCCCCCCCCGTTAAAAAACCCCCCCCCTTTTTGGGGGGGAAAAAAAAATTTCCCCCCCCGGGGTTTTTTTTTTTTTTAAAAAACCTTTTGGGGGGGAAAAAAAAAATTTTAAAAACCCCCCCCCCCAAAAAAAAAAAAAAAAACCCCCCCCGGGCCCGGGGGGGGGTTTTGGGGGGGGGGGGGGGGGGGGGGGGGGGGGTTTTTTTTTTGGGGGGGGGGGGGGGGGGGGGGGGGGGGGGGGTTTGGGGTTTGGGGGGGGGGGGGTTTTTTGGGGGGGGGGGGGGGGGGGGGGGGGGGGGGGGGGGGGGGGGGGGGGGGGGGGGGGGGGGGGGGGGGGGGGGGGGGGGGGGGTTTTTTTTTGGGGGGGGGGGGGGGGGGGGGGGGGGGGGGGGGGGGGGGGGTTTTTTTTGGGGGGGGGGGGGGGGGGGGGGGGGGGGGGGAAAGGGGGGGGGGGGGGGGTTGGGGGGGGGGGGGGGGGGGGGGGGGTTTTTTGGGGGGGGGGGGGGGGGGGGGGGGGGGGGGGGGGGGGGTTTTGGGGGGGGGGGGGGGGGGGGGGGGGGGGGGGGGGGGTTTTGGGGGGGGGGGGGGGGGGGGGGGGGGGGGGGGGGGGGGGGGGGGGGGGGGGGGGGGGGGGGGGGGGGGGGGGGGGGGGGGGGGGGGGGGGGGGGGGGGGGGGGGGGGGGGGGTTTTGGGGGGGGGGGGGGGGGGGGGGGGGGGGGGGTTTTTTTGGGGGGGGGGGGGGGGGGGGGGGGGGGGGGGGGGGGGGGGGGGGGGGGGGCCGGGGGGGGGGGGGGGGGGGGTTTTTTTTTGGGGGGGGGGGGGGGGGGGGGGGGGGGGGGGGGGGGGTTTTGGGGGGGGGGGGGGGGGGGGGGGGGGGGTTTTGGGGGGGGGGGGGGGGGGGGGGGGGGGGGGGGGGGGGGGGGGGGGGGGGGGGGGGGGGGGGGGGGGGGGGGGGGGGGGGGGGGGGGGGGGGGGGGGGGGGGGGGGGGGTTTTTTGGGGGGGGGGGGGGGGGGGGGGGGGGGGGGGGGGGGGGGGGGGGGGGGGGGGGGGGGGGGGGGGGGGTTTTGGGGGGGGGGGGGGGGGGGGGGGGGGGGGGGGGGGGGGGGGGGGGGGGGGGGGGGGGGGGGGGGGTGGGGGGGGGGGGGGGGGGGGGGGGGGGGGGGGGGGGGGGGGGGGGGGGGGGGTTTTTGGGGGGGGGGGGGGGTTGGGGGGGGGGGGGGGGGGGGGGGGGGGGGGGGGTTTTTTGGGGGGGGGGGGGGGGGGGGTTTTGGGGGGGGGGGGGGGGGGGGGGGGGGGGGGGGGTTTGGGGGGGGGGGGGGGGGGGGGGGGGGGGGGGGGGGGGGGGGGGGGGGGGGGGAAAAAAAAAATTTTTTTTGGGGTTTTTTTTTCCCCCCCTTTGGAAAACCCCCCAAAAAAAAAAAAGTTTTTTTTCCCCGGGGGGAAAAAAAAAAAAGTTTTTAAAATTTTTTTTGGGGTTTTTTTGCCCAAAAACCCCCCCGGCCCCCAAAAAAATTTTTCCCCCCCCCCCCCTTTCCCAAAAGGGGGGGAAAAAAAAAAAAAAAGGGGGGGGGAAAAATTTTTAAAAACCCCAAAAAGGGGGGGTTTCCTTTTACCCCCTTTTTTTAAAAAAAACCCCGGGGGGCCCCCCCCCGGGGGGGGGAAAATTTAAAAAAACCCCCCCAAAACTTCGACTTTTGGGAAAAACCCTTGGGGGGAATTTTTGGGGGGAAACGGGAACCCCCCTTAAAAGGGGGGGCCCCCCCAAAACCCCCTTTTAAACTTTAAAAAAAGCGGGGGGGTTTCCCCCACCTCCCGAAAAATTAAAAAACCCCCCCCAATTTGGGGGCTTTTTTTGGGGAAATTTAAAAAAAAAAAAAGGGGGCCCCCCCCCCCAGAAAAAAAAAAAAAAAAAATTTTTTTTTTTTTTTGGGGGGGAAAACCAAAAACCCTTTTAAAAGGGGTTTTTAAAACCCAAAAAAAAAAAAAAAAAAAAAATTTTAAAAATTTTTTTTTCCCCCCCGGGGAAAAAAGGGGGGATTTTTAAAAAAAAAAAAAATTTTAAATTTTGGGGGCCCCCTTTTTTAAAAAAAAAAAAAAAACTTTTAAAATTTTTGTTTTTCTTTTTTTTTAAAAAAAAAAAGGGGCCCCCCCTTTTAAAATTTTTAAAAAACCCCCTTTTAAAAAAATTTTAAAAAAAAAAATTTTTGGGGAAAAATTTTTCCCCTTTTTAAAAAATTTTTTTTTAAAAAAACCCCAAAAAAATTTTTTTTGGGGGGGGGAAAAAAAAAATTTTAAAAAAAAGGGGAAAAAAAAAAACCCCCCTTTTGGGGGAAAAAAAAAAAAAAAACAAAAAAAACCAAAAAGGCCCAAAAAATTTAAAAAAAAAAAAACCCTTTTTTCCCCCCAAAAAAAAGGGAAAATTTTTTTTTTTTTTCCCCTTTTCCCAAAAGGTTTTTTTTTTTTCCCCCCCCGGGGTTTTTTTTTTCCTTTCCCCCTTTTTGGGAAAAAAAA
The DNA here is from genome assembly GCA_036173005.1 of Crenichthys baileyi. Taxonomy (NCBI): domain Eukaryota; kingdom Metazoa; phylum Chordata; class Actinopteri; order Cyprinodontiformes; family Goodeidae; genus Crenichthys; species Crenichthys baileyi. Next base: position 110,358 of record JAHHUM010001498.1, read on the forward strand.
AAAAAAAATTCCCTTTTAAAATTTTTTCCCAAAAGGGTTTTTTTTGGGGGGGTTTTTTTTTTTTTCTTCCCCCGGGGGGAAAAAAATTTTTTTGGGGGGAAATTTTTTTTTTAAAAAAAAGGTTTTTAAAAATTTTTTTTTTAAAATTTTTAATTGCCCCTTTTTTTTAAAAAAAAAAGAAAAAAAAAAAAAAATTTTTTTAAATTTTTTTTTAAAAAAATTCCAAAAAAAAAAAAAAAAACCCCCCAAAAAAAAAACCCCCAAAAAAAAAAAAAATTTTTTAAAAAACCTTTTTTTTAAAAAAAAACCCCCCCCCTTAAACCCCCCCGGGGGTTTTTTTTTTTTCCCCCCCCCCTTTTAAAAAAAAAAATAAAACACTTGATACTTTCATAACATCTGTTTCTCTTGTGAATAATTTCAAGCATAACAGTCATGGTATGTGTTTCTCCATCTTTTTATTTTATCTAAAAACCATTAGTATAAAAACTACAATACATTCAAAAGAGAATTTCTATTTGTTTCAAAATAAGTCTGCTGCCTTTATTAACATATAGGCACTTTTTTCTTCCAAATTTGACCCTTTAAGTTTGTGACATCAGTGGATTGATTCTAAAACAAAACAGAAACACATAAATGGCAGCACATTCTAGTAATAACATCTGGGTAAGGTTTTGACAGAAATTTAATACAAGAAAATAATTAAAATATACAAAAGAGCAACAAACAATGTACAAATTCAAACACACACAAAACAATTCATGATCCTGAAAAACATCTTGCACTGCTGGAAAAATCCTGTCTATACCATGTCCTTGACCAGCATGAGCTTTTTTTTTTCCTGTTTCCTCCGGTCAGTGTAGTGCTCATCCACCCTTGTCATGATGCTTTGGGTACATCAAACATGCACAAGCTTTTGTATTTCTGCAGCAGTTGGTTCTTCGTGCGCACCTGTTCTCTTAGAGTGGCGAGCTGCTGCTGCTGCTCCTGTGGACTGCTGTCTATCCCAGGCATGTTGGAGATTTGCTCCCGAGCTTTCTGGATCTTTGTTTTCAGTTTCGTCAGCTCTTGATGAACATCCTGGCCGTCCTTGTCCTTGTCCATGCTTAAACAGATAAAAGACAAAAGTAAAAATAATAAATATTCTGTTGTGTACTTTAGTTCATCCTCATGAGCACTTCTTGGGGGGATAACATCTAAACATCTGTCCACAGAGCTCTAAGCGGAAACTAGACTACATCTGGTCTAAAAATGAACATTTTGTTGAGGTATCAATAAACCTGTGGACATAGCCTAGATGTCTAGGCGCTGCCAACTTATTTAAACATATAAATATTATAGGACTGAGAATCATAAATCTTTGGGGTATATAACTTCTTGCATTTACTTGGCTAATTTGTCAGCTCAAAGGTACTACCAGAAAATGAGAGTCAGTGCTATTGTCTGTATCTTAAGCACATTGGAAGAAATTATATTATGTCTTTTGTTTTTATGTGTCAAAGTAGAATTTATGGAAATAAACACATGACACAATTTGAATTTATTTTATTAGCCAATATAATAGTTTCAGTTTGTTTTAATTTCTTGATCTCATGTTACTCATGAAACAGCTGGTTTAAAAAAGAAAAAAGACACCTGATCGGTAAACCAGTTCAAGAAGTCTTCTTTGGACATCTGATCAAGCTCAGATGAACCGCAGCCTTTTCAGTCTCACCCATTGACTTTGAAAAGCAAGTGTGATAGAGGAAGTAAATTCATGATCTGACATTGGAATAATTAGTAACATTGTGATTGGAAACTGAAACTAAAATGTACATTTTCAAACTAATATATATATATATATATTCAATAAATTAATTAGATTCAAAATAAATACTGCAATAAATATTAGCTGATTTTATCATGCATCCATGCTCTGAATAGCAGTAATATGCTGTTCAGTGATGCTCGTTGTTTAATGCAGCAGATAGATAACAGGTAATCTTAAGAGGCAATAACATGTTCAGCTAAAGTTGATCACAAACTGCAATGCCAGACACAGCAGCTGTAGTCGCATAACCTGGTGATTCACTATCTGACGTCTATGTTTGCAATGGACCCAAAGCAGCAGTTATATGCCGTGAAACTTAACTTAATTGCAGCAATCCACTACAAACGTTTATATTTTCCCGTGCAGCCTAATAATATCGTCGTTACACCATAGAAGTTGCGGTTCTCAATGGTTTGTTTTTGTATATGTTAGGCGATCAGGACTAAAAAGCTTGGATTAAAACAAACGGCCCAAATTAAGCCAGATATATTCAAAACTAAATGAGCCCTACGACGGTACTCAAGTCTAAAATCGCGTCTATGCATTAGTTGTCCTCTATGCGTTAGATTTCCAACTGAGAGGCGAGTTATATGTTAGCTTTACCTGACAGGTTATCAATATGCTCCATGACGCCGCGTTACGGGGCTGAACAAGAACACATATGTAGCTATACATAAAAATAGCACATTCTGCATTTCACCGCATTCTTACCATTTTATTACATCATGAACTAAAGGCAAAAGAGAGGAGTCTTCGCTGTCTTTCTCAAGCTTCGGTTGAGACACCGCCATTGTTCTTCGTAGTTACGGCGCAGCTTTTTTACGTCACACGCCTGTCTGCTCAGATTAGTGATGGGAATTCCGTCTCTTTTATAAGATCCTGATCATTTGGCTCAGCTCACAAACGAGTTGGTTCTTTCGGCAGCTAACGGCTCTATTTCTGGTGTGTTTGCATGTGTCAAATCTTACATAAAAAAGTATACGTAGATATATAAATACTGAAAGCAAACATGGTAAACGCTTTATATTTTGATTCAATGATTTTCAAAACGAGCTTTATATACTACACAAATGTATATCTTAAAGGCAACACAGGTGCCATTGTTCAATTAACTGAGTCACTCTGATGTGCTGGATGGGTCATGAGCCATACATCAAAAGGTGCAACAGTTTACCGTTTGTTTATTATAATCTGTCCCAGGAAATAATAAAGATCAAACTAATTTACCGTCAAAGCAGACTGTGGTATATTTATTCAGACGATAATTTAATTGAATCTATTTTTTTAAAGCTTGTTTTAAATGACAACGTTTGTGATTGTGATTTGTTGCCTTCATTGTATGCAAGCTCAGAAGCAAGGTGTCAACACCAGTTTTCACAAACAAAATCGTCTAAAACACCAAAACTAACAGATCAGAAAAATTTAGGTCTGGAAATGTTTGCTAAAACGTACATGAGTACAATGGTGTCCTTTGTTCTGATTTAATATCCAAACCTAAGTTTAGTGATCAGAGGATAAAAGCTAATTACATCTGCTAAACTGAACCCATGGAGGTATCTTTATTATGTGCTCCACATTTTGTTTTGGAGTTGACACAAAAAGTAGATTTTCACCATGCTATCTTTGCATTTCTTTAAGGTTGGGTTATAATGTGAGCATTATCCAAGATCTTAAGTGTAAAAAATTACTAAGAACATTTTTATTCTTGTAATTTATTTCTTTTTGAAAGTCTTTAAATAAATTCTCCACCTGGGACCCTTGAACACACATGCTACTTTAAAGACTGATAAAATATTATGTATAAAGACATTTTTTTAAATCAGTTTTGAATGTGAAGTTTTGTTTTCACCTTTCATAATGAATGTTCCTGAATTTACTAAATGTAGTACCCCTTCTCTGTTTTAGTGAATAAAGTCTCTACTCAAATGTGATGTTTGAGTAGAGACACATTTTTAAAAACATACTGCTTCGTGTAGTTTACAAGGCATTCGAAAGACTTGACGAACACAAATCAATAAAAAGTAAATAATCCTGTTTAATTTTAAACTGCTATTTAATTTTTTTTGACACGTTATCCTTCTTTTAAAGGATAGCCAACGTTTCACCTGAAATAAATAGGCCAATAACTATAATTGAACTGTGAATGAGAAGAGGAAAATCAATGCCCCATAATTTGCTCCCTGGCAACCTTACGTACTTGGACCTAAAGCCAGTGAACAATGTTTACATGTTTGTCACATGGCATACATATAGAGTAAAACAAGGGAGTCTGTGTAAACATTAGCATGTGTTAAAAGGGCAAATATGGTCTAATGGATGGCACTACAACGTACTATATGTGTGTTCTAGAGATAATTGAAGTGATGTATTTAGGTCATGCTTCTGTGTCAGAGAGCACCTCTGTTGATTTCCTCTTTGCGCTGTTTTCCTGAATGGTAATCAAATGAGTTTTGAAAAACTGACCCTACCATGTGCAAACACAGTAGATGATACAGTGGCTTGTGATTTCTTTTTTTTTTTACAAATAAAAAACTGTGGGCATTGTGCAAAAATATTAAGCTCCCCTGAGACAATACTTTGTGGAACCACCTTTTACTGCAATTACAGCTGCAAGTCTTTTAGGGTATGTCTGTACCAGCTTTGCATATCTAGTGACTGAGATTTTTGCCCATTCTTCTCAGTCAGATTAGAGGGAGTGTTTGTGAACAGCAGCTTTCAGATATCGCCATGGATTCTCGATTGGGTTTAGGTCTGGACTTTGACTAGGCCATTCTAACACATAAATATGTTTTGTTTTAAACCATTCTGTTGTAGCCCTGGCTTTATGTTTAGGGTCGTTGTCCTGCTGGAAGGTGAACCTCCGCCCCAATTTCAAGTCTTTGCCAGACTCCAACAGGTTTTCTTCCAAGATTGCCTTATATTTGGCTCCATCCATCTTCCCATCAACTCTGACCACCTTCCCTGACCCTGCTGAAGAGAAGCACCCCTGGAGCATGATGCTGCCACCACCTTATTTAACAGTGGGGATGGTGTGTTCAGAGTGATATGCAGTGTTAGTTCTCCGCCACACATAGCGTTTTGCATTTTGGTCAGAAAGTTCAATTTTGGTATCATCTGACCAAAGGACCTTCTTCCACATGTCAGCTGTGTCCCCAACATGGTTTCTGGCAAACTGCAAACTGGACTTCCTATGGTTTTCTTTCAACAATGACTTTCTTCTTGCCATTCTTCCATAAAGACACCATTTGAGCAGCAGTGCATGACTAATAGTTGTCCTGTGGACAGATTCCTCCACCTGAGCTGTTGATCTCTGCAGTTCATCCAGAGTCACCATGGGCCTCTTGGCTGCCTCTCTGATCCGTGCTCTTCTTGTTCGCCCTGTAAGTTTAGGTGGACGGCCTTGTCTTGGTAGGCTTACAGTTGTGCTATACTCTTTCCATTTCTGGATGATGGATTGAACAGTGCTCTGTGACATGTTCAAAGCTTGGGAAATCTTTTCATAGCCTAACCCGGCTTTAAACTTCTCCACAACTTTATCCCTGACCTGTCTGGTGTGTTCCTTGGACTTCATGATGGTGTTTACTTCGAAATACTCTTAACTGACCTCTGAGGTCATCACAGCACAGCTGTATTTGTACTGAGATTAGATTACACACAGGTGGACTCTATTAAGTCATTAGCAATTATCAGGCAACTTCTGAAGGCCATTGGTTGCACTCAGATTAAAGGGGGCTGATTACTTTTGCAACACTTTCAGTTTTTTATTTGTAAGAAATGTTTTAAATCATGCATAATTTTCAGTCCACTTTACCATTATATACCACTTTGTGTTGGTCTTTCACATAAAACTCCAATAAAATATATTTATGTTTGTGGTTGTAATGTGACAATATGTGGAAAAGTTCAAGGGGTATGAATACTTTCACAAGCCACTGTATCTCTGTATGGAGTCATCACACTAATAGGAAAAGAAATATTGCACATTTATAGTCCAACCTTTAGTTATCAGGCTCCTCTCCTGTGTAACTAACACCCAGTTTCAGTCCGTAAGGCAGTCACACTGTCTACTTTCAAAACAAGAATTAAAACTTTCCTTTTTAGTAAAGCTCATTGTTATACTGGCATAGATTATCCTGAACTTTCTCTGTAGTTATGCTGCTATGGGCTTAGGCTGCTGGACATTATAACCGCTTTCTTTTACTCTGCTACGCTCCTATTACTCTCCAATTTTACATCATTTGCTGGGTTTTCAGCTTTTAACTTAATGTTGTCTCTCTGGCTGGTGTTCTGTTTAGCTGTGACATCATCCTGAAGGGGGTCACCGGCTGAGCTACTGCAGCTGCAATCAACTTCGTGTTCTCCTTCTTTAGATGATACATTTGGCCTTGTCTTTCAGTTTTTAACCCTGCCTCTCTCCTAGACGTAGCTACTGGCTGAGATTTTACCGCAACTAACTTTATATGCTGTCTTTTATCCCATAGACCTTAAAACTCTATCAGAGTTTATCTGCTTAGCTGTGTTTTTCTCCTAGATGAAGCCACTAAAGGAGACACTACTGCCATGAACCTTGTACTTTTCTTTAACATAGAACATTGTCCTGAATCAGGCAGGGCTTCTGTGTTTTTATGTGTATGCTCTGTATTCTATACCCCATGACCCCAGTCGGTCATGGCAGATGACTACTCACACTGCAGGTTCTCCTGGAGGGTTCTTCCTGTTAAAGGGAAGTTTTCCTTTCTGCTATCTCTACATGCATGCTCGGTATGAGGGATTGCTGCAAATCAACAACACAAGTGACTGTTGACTGTTAACTAAAATGAAGTTTACTGCATTGTCTGATAAGGGTCATTTGGAATGTATGTGCTTGACTTGGAACGATGATTTTATTGAATTGCGTTTTTTAATTGTAAAGTGCATGTGATGATGTGTTATATAAATAAACTGAACTGAATTAAACTGAATTGAATCACAAGTATTACCCCAGTCTTGTCTATTTTTAATCTGTTTTCAATGACCTATCTTCCTCAGGTGACCATTCTTATGGCATTAAAATTCTGTTCTTTGAAGGCTATTGGTTTGACAGGACTTTATTTAAGGGCATCAGAGCACATTAGGAAAGACAAACGCATTTTGTTCCGCTTTGTGTCTCACAGATTCCTTACTGACACCCACTGAACACCCAAGACTTTTATTAGTCCCCACAAAAGAAAGGCTACCATCATCACAATCACTGTAAACATCAAGTTTAGTGAGACTACATTCCAGATTTTTATATGTGACTAATTAAAATAAATACTGATCATGCCACCCGGTGAAATGGGTATTAATGATATAGCAAAGCAAAAATTCACACAAATTTTTAGTATAAGTGTGTAAAACACTGCTGAAACTTCTTTGAAACTACTTTGAAGATTTTATAGGGTCTTCTAGATTTGAACTTAGCTATACATACTGCCCAAGTTTTTTAGTCATTGGAACTTTTTATACAGTTCTGCAAAAGTAATTTGCCTCCTTACAGATCTCTTCTGTTTTTTCTGTTTTCGACATAGGCCTACTTACATTTTTTGGATCATCAACCAAAATTTAAATTAAAACAAAATACCAAAGTATAAACAAATTTAGTTTTCAAATTGGGATTTCATTATCACGAAAAAAAAACACCCAAAACAACATGGCTGTAGTTGAAAAAGTAATTGCCCCATACAGCTAATAACTGATCATGCCACCCTTAGCAGCAACAACTGCCTTTAAGCGTTTGTGGAAACTAAAGAGTCTTTTACATTGTAATGGAGGAATTCTGGCCCACTCCCCTTTGCAGAATTACTTTCATTCATTCACATTGAAAGGTATTTAAGCATGAACAGCCTGTTTGAGGTCATGCAACAGTATCTTAATTGGACTTAAGTCTGGACTTTGACTGGGACACTTCAAAACCTTCCTTTTGTTCAGATTCAGAGGTGGACTCGCTAGTGACACAGAATTCATGGTTCCATAAATTAGAGGAAGCCCTTTAGCTTCTAAAGCAGCAAAGCAGCTTCCAACAATCATACTACCAAAGGCATTTTTGACCTTGTTGTAATGTTGTTTTTCTGAAACTATGTATTAGTTTTTAACAGGATGCACACCTTCCATCAGGTTTCTCTTTTGCCACATTATTCTACGCAATATTTTCCCAAAAATCTTGGGGATCATCACAATATTTTTTGACAATTATGAGTCTCAATCTCATTCTTATTTCTGAATCATGAACACTGACATCAGAAATCAGAATCAGAAAAAAGTTTATTTCCAAGTAATGTTTCACATGCATGAGGCCTTTGCTTTGGTGGTAAGGTGCTACACATAGACAAACATACAGCTGGCATAAATACATTTGAAAATATGTAGTTAAAAACAAAAACAAGTTGTGTAAGAATTTTATGAGAAAAAAAGAGCACCGTGGCAAATACTACAAATATACCATGATAACAATATAAAATTAAACAAAATAGTACTTACATGTGCTGAGAAATTCGTAGTATTTGCAAGGGGAAAGTGTCAGTGGGGGACCAGGGCCTTGTTAATGAGGCTAGCTGCAGATGGGAAGAAGCTGTTTTTGTGGTGAGAGGTTTTGGTCCTGATGGACTGCAGCCTCCTGCCAGAAGGGAGAGTCTAAAACAGTTTATGTCCAGGGTGGGAGGGGTCAGCTGTAATCTTTCCTGCTCGCCGCCGAGTCCTGGAGGCATGTAGTTCCTGAATAGAAGGAAGATTGCAGCCAATCACTCTCTCTGCAGAGTGAATGATACGCTGCAGACTGCCTTTGTCCCTGATAGTGGCAGCAGTGTACCAGATGGAGGATGTGAGGATGGACTCAATGATGGTGGAGTAGACGTGTACCATCATTTTCTTTGTCAGGCTGAACTTCTTCAGCTGCCACAGGAAGTGAATTCTCTGCTGAGCCTTCTTGGTGGGGGGTGATGTTCAGCTCCCACTTGAGATCCTGAGCGTTGATGGTGCCCAGGAAACGAAAGGAGTCCACTATGGCGACTGGAGAGTCACACAGGATGATGGGACTGGGTGGGGCTGTGCTCTTTTTAAAGTCCATGATCATCTCACTGTTTTCAGAGCGTTGTGCTCTAGACTATTCTGGCTGCAACAGGTCACCAGATGGTCAATCTCCTTCTTGTAGGCAGACTCATCCCCACCAGAGATGAGTCCAATCAGGGTGGTGTCATCCGCAGATTCAGGAGCTTGACAGACTGGTGACTGGAGGTGCAGCTGTTGGTGTATAGGGAGAAGAGCTGATGAGAGGAGAAGAGCTGATGAGAGGAGAAGAGCTGATGGTCCTGTGATCAGAGACATGTTTTCTCATCTCTGATCACAGATCACGTGCTGCTTCCTGTCTGTCAGGAAGTTCGTAATTCACCTGCAGGTGAAATCAGGCACGCTCAGCTGGGAGAGCTTGTCCTGCAGCAGGGCCAGGATGGTGGTTTTGAAAGCAGAGCTTAAGTCCACAAACAGGATCCTGGGGAGTTCAGGTGCTACAGGATGTAGTGAAGGGCCATATTTATTGCATTAGGATAAATGCAACCTGCAAACTAGAAATTGCTTTAGAAGCCTTCCTATACTGATGGAGAACAGGGACTTTGTTTTCCATCCGTTCATGAAATTTTTTATATGGTGTGTTGCTTTTTTAAGGAATTTTAACCTACTTTATGTTGTCAGACAGATACAAAGCAATGCTGGTCTTCCATAGCTTTTTCCCTTAATAATAAAATCATCATTTGAAAACTTCATTTGGGTTTACTCTGGTTATCTTTTATATAAAACTGAGTGTACTTTCTAATTATTGTGATGTTTTCTCAATAACATTCAACATCACAAGCTACAGCCCAGGCAGACTATTTCTGGAAGCAGTGAATCTACCAGAGCATAAGCTCTGAGCTTTTATTAAATCTTTATTGAATCGTTAATTAACAAATACCTTCTGTTTATATCCCTATTCGCAAGTCGCACAACATTTTTTACTTGTATAATACTTAGCTTGCGTCAAGAAACAACATGTGGCGAAGGAAAGTTATTTTTTTTGTTAAAATTTGAGCGTGGTTTGCCATTTGTCATTCAGCAAGGATTTCATTGACAGACCAAAATACAAAAGTGCATAACTTTGGAGTGGAATGAAAACAATACATTGTTTTCAGAACAGTTTACAAGTAAAACTCGGCTGCCCGTCTTGCGTCCATATTTTGTCACATTGCAAGTCTGAGTATGAACCCTTCAGACGTTCACCATGGAGACTAAAATTTTGCCCCCATTCTCTTTGCACCGTAGGCCCCCGTCCGTCCGCTTCATCTGCGGCATCAGTGCGACAATTTGTCCAACTTCTCCAGGCTCCCGTCTGGACTTTTACTGGGCCATTGAAACACATTGCCCCTTCCTCTTTCCCGTTTTCTGTTTTTACCCTCTCCCCGTTTGCCTCCTCTCCTCTTTCTCTTCAGTCTGCGTTAGCTCCCTCTTTTTCTCATTCCCCTTGCTTCCGTTCCCACACTTCTGTGTCACGCACAACCCTAGTCCCACGCTTTTCGGTTTCACCGCTTACCGCTTGTGGTCCACATATGTCCAGGCCCGTATTGTGTTGACCCTTGTGTCCACGATTTACCTAGCACCTCGCTTATTTGATCCTCTGTCCCCAAGTACGTTACACAACCGATCGGTACTAACACCAGTCATGGGCAAATTGCAAACAAGACTTTGGCCCCGAATATTATTGTTCCCCGCCGGCTGCTCCTCGTGAGTTTTGTTTGCATATTTTCCCCCCGGTTGGTTCGCTTCATGTATGAACGCCAACCTGTCTCTTCTCTGTCCAACTCTCTCGACTAACTCATGAGTGTCCACGCCCACTGTAAGCACACGCCGCCCACACCACGCCTCTACTCCCGTGCGTTGCGTGCCATTCTTATTACCTCGCGCTGTAGCATGTCGATATCCCCTATACAAATCCAGCACTCAACTCCTATCGATTCATGTAAATAACAGATGTACCCAAATGGTCACATGACCCCACATAAGTATGTGAATCTCGCATAGCCAAGTATCTCATTTCACCAACCCATGAGTTAACTATCTCCTATAACTAGTCTCACAAATAGTCTAAGCTGGTAATATCCTCCCCCTATACCCAGGGCACATCAGTGAACTATGACCAAAGGAGGTGTGCCATGTCCACTAGTATATCAAACCCTACGAAGTATTAGAAGAGAGCAAAATGGCTGTACAGATCACGCAAACCTAGCAACTAGGATGGTCATAACAACCGACTGCACTATGAATAGGATTCCGTGTCTCTTGGCAGAGTGATCTCAACGGTGAGAGCGGAATGCATCTAAAGCTAAAAGTCCTTAACCAGGAATCTATAGCGCTAAGAAAGGAGTCTCTGGAGGAACTCTGAGAAGCTGGCGAGAATACAAGCCCTGATCGGTAAAGAGTGATAATAACTAAAATTGCCTGTCAAATGTTTCACGTATCTGAGCTGGGATCTCGCAGTACGAGAGGTAAGAGAGAGGCCTATGGGTGCGTCTCCTATGGTAATGCGCCCAATGCCCACCCTGTCATTTAATGAAAGAGCACAATAGTCTTGGTAAAATGCAGGTGCATAATCTTCCAAGTCAAAGATGATGGACACATAACAGAGCTCACGTGAGATGCTTAAAAGCCTATAATTATCTATAACAACGTGCTTTAAAAAACACTCCCAACACTCTCTCACTAGTCATGACTAGTTCTGGTCATCATGTATGGCACTAGCACTCAACCAACATCTGAGCCTAACAGAACAGCGGGTACACGGGAATAAAACTACACAGAGAGCACAGGTATTATACTCCAGAACCCAAGGAAGTGTGCCTGTTCGAGGCGGCTATCCCCCCCCAACGGCTGCACCTCGCACACACTCCTAAGTATTGCCAGTCAGACCCTTCACTCCCAGCAAGGTGTCTAGCCCTTTGCTCCGCCGCGCATCATGTCCCAGGCCACACACACTCCTGCAGTATATGTGCGGCACCAGTCGCACAAAATAGTGCGTCGTATAAAACCCTGAACACACTCTTATAAAACATCCAACACCATTTGGCACACCTGAGAATTTTCCACATACCTGAGGGGAAACGCAAGCACTTCCTGGAAAACCCGCTCAATCCAGCCAGGCCTTAGCCTAAACACAGGCGTTCCGATAACTTGGCCCTGCGCCACCATGGGCGCCCTGTTTGCTACCCACCCTAGCCCCCAATGCAGCCACGCAATCCTAACACATATACACGCCAAATTCCATCACCCCCCACCACAACAACAGATAACAGATAGACCCCGGTGTGACGATCCGTGTATATAGCAATGGACCAACACAACAAGACGTCGTAGAGACCACATGTGAACACTCTCTATTTCCTCCTCTACACGCCAACAGTGACCTCTACTAATCCTAGTGTCCGGAACACGAGTGACCATCACACTTTAACACACACTCATATAATGAATATATAGTCCTCTGCATATATCACACACACGCCTATATCTTTTTCCACAATACCCAATTATAAGTGTATTCTTTCTCCTGCACAGGCATTATGTACTTATGTGTTGTATCAAATATGATTCAGTAGTAACAACAAAGCACAATTTGTTTCTAATAATTTGACGTCTCAACAGATAAGAGAATTGAACCCCCCCTCCTCCCCACTGTGTTGAAACACCACTTAAATAACCTATTTTAGAGCCCATATCACACCGAACGTATCACACACACTCACACAATACTCTGTGATATTCACAGCATCTAGCTGTCCCTTGGACAGACATGTAGTGGTTACTGAAGACAAACAAGAGAAAGGATTCACTATTTTCATATCTATTCATTGACCTGCACTTTTTCCCCATTATACTATCTGTCATCATTTCACTGCAGCGTTGAGGACAATTATTAATATATAATTCCAAAATCTTTCTGCAGCAGCTTTTTGTCATCCAGCTATATGAAGTGATCTAAACAGGGGTTTCAAGAGAAATATAAAGAGAAACACATCATTGCAACGTGAAAGGAAAATGATAGTTTTCAAACTTCTTTAGGAATACAAAAGAAGATGGGTCTGAAAAGTGTGGTGGGCATTTATTTTATTTAGGTCTGACACCCCTAAATATATCCAGTTCAGGCAAATTGAGTTTTTATGAAAATTCATACTGAAAGACTCACCTCCACCCCCCGGCCGTCCTATGAGTCCACCATGCGTCTCTCCTCCATCAAATCAGCGTCAGATCCGCACGTGTCTTCAATCAATAATCCTCCGAGGCTTCGCTTTTAAGGACCTCCTGTCATGGATTCCCCACTCTTCAGCTGAGCTTCAACCCTCCTCCGCCCCACCTCCACCAGCTGTCCTACAAAGGCCTAAGAGTTTTTTTTAGGAACATTAGTGAACAAACCAGGTTTAAAGCATCTTACGGACAACTGTTCAATCCATTATCTGAAAGTGGAAAGACTATGGCATACCTGCAAACATTCCAAGATATGGCTGTTCAACTGAACTAAGAAGAAGCACAGTATTTAGAGAAAAACCCAAGAGGCCCAGGGTAACTTTGGAAAAGTTGCGGAGATCCAAAGCGCAAAGGGGATGTTCCGTTGACAATGCAACCATTAGTTGTGCACTCAACAAAACTGGCATTTATGGAAGAGTGGCAAGAAGTAAGTCATTGTTGAAAGAAAGCCACAAAACCATGGTGGTTGAGTGAGGATCTTCTGAGAAGATACGTTTTCTAGGAGAAAGGCGATTGGAGTGCCAGAAAACTCTAAACATGAGGAGATGTAGGCAGCTTTTAAAGGAATATTCTCCCCATTACCCAGAGGCATAAGGGGATGGAAGTAAAGTTCTGTCACAGTTCTGTTGGGAGACAGAAGCAAAGTTTTGAAATCGGACAGAAACAAAGTTCTAAGGAAGTGTTTCCTCCCCAGGGAGAAACATTTGACTTTTTTACTTTATGGTAATAACTTTGAACCTACAAGCACTGAGTGCATCAATCACTGGGATAAAGAATTAAATTTTTCCAACATGGGGATTGTATAGCCCCAAAATGTCAAAATTCATTCATTTTAGTCTCTAGTACAACCTTTCTTTACTTTCCGATATTATGCCACTACAATGTACTTTGTATGTTCTTTTTTTATCACTGCAAACTTTGAGTTATCTTGTTGCTGAAATGTGCTATATAAATAAACTTGGCTTGCTTTACAAGAAATCTCTTCAGCGTTTTGCTGCAATCCATGCAGAGCACACAGCAAACATGGTGAACAAGGTGCTCTGGTCAGATGACACTAAAATGTAACTTTTTGACCCACATAACACCATGCCCATGGAAAAATGTGGTTGTAGCAGCATCATACTGTGGGATGCTTTTCTTCAGGAGGGACAGGAAGGCAGATCAGAGTAGATAGGAAGATGAATGGAGATGAATACAGGGAAAACCTGGAAGAAAACCTGTTAGAGGCCGCGAACGACTTAGGATTGAGCTAAAGTTTACTTTCCAGCAGGTTAATGGGTCCTAAAAATATAGCCTGAGCCAAATTAGAAAGATTTAGATCAAAGTTAATCTATGTATTAGAATAGACCAGTCAGACTTCAGAACTAAATCCAAATGTAAATCGGTTGCAAGACTTGAAAGTTGTTGTTCACAGAGATTTTCTATCCATTCCTAATGAGCATGAGTTGTTTTACATTACAGAATGGACTAAAGGTTTGGTCTTTAGATATGCAAAGCTGAGAAGAAATACTACCCTAAAGAATTACCCCAAAAGACAGTTGTAACTTAGTCAAAGAAAACCATCATTGTCCTTCCACATCACAATTATACACCACTTTGTGCTGATCTATACAAGAAATATTAATGAAATATATTGAAGTTACTGATGTAATGTGACAATTTGTGAAAAGTTTCAACTGGTAAGGACACACTCCAAACATTGTATTTCCAATATAAGAATTTCCAGTATTTTTAGAATGTAGATGTGTTTAAATGGACACATTCCACACTAAATGAAACTGTTTTGTTTATATACAGTCAAACATTTATTAGGTTTTTTGGTTCAAAACTTTGTTTATCTCTTGTGTTTCACTTAACTCTTTTTTGTAAGACATATCCACCGGTCTATGAAGAAAATCTTTCCCAGAAATATCTTAGACAGGAACAGATTTGTCTCCATCCAATCACTACTGGGGTGTGTAATTCCAGACAAGCAAAACTTATTGACAAGAGGGTTTTAGTCTGTAATCCTTCCTGGAAAAACACAATGAAAAACATTACATAGAAGATTCATCAGGTTTTCCTATTCATTCAACGTTCTGCTAACCCCTAACACAAACCCCAACCTCAAGCTTTGGTTTCTTCTTACACAGTAAAAAAGCATGTTTCCCTCAGAGCAAAATTTTGTTAGCGGACATGAAGCAAGACAATGTCAACCTAAATCTAAGCAATGTACAACTTTGGCTGTAAATGTGGAGTTTGATGAAAACATCTTTATTTAGGTTATAGTTGCAGAACCTAGAGGTTGGAAAGTATAACGTGTTTAATGCAGTTTCGTGGAATTAATATGGACAATCAGTAGCCTATAAAAATGTGAGCATGAGCATCCAGTGATTGAAGGGATGCATAAAAAAGCCACGAGTCCAAGCAAAATCAAAGTAGCTTTTCAGCTTGTTGCTCCAAACGGTCAGATATTTACGAACTATAAAGAATTATAGTCAAATAACATTTAAACACAATTTTTTTTTTTAGTTACGATGCTTTTTCTCGTAAGGGTTTAGAATTTAAACTATGCTTACACTGCCCCCAAGTGAAAAACCCTAGAAACGTTATAAAATTTATGGCAATTTTTCCTTTTCTTTTTTTTTTTCTTTAAACCAAATTATTTCACTCTATGACATGAGCATTAAAGGCATAATTGTGAAAGAGTATGGGATAGTTGAGAATTAAATGCAGGACATCAGTTTCCAGTAGGATGTCATCGTCAGTATTCCTAGTTTGGCCTATTTAAATCAATACAATCTGTCATATTCCCCAAGAGACTGTTATAAACCCAAACTCAGCTAAGTTGTGGACAGTATTCTATTCTGAGTATCACTATTGCAGCTAAATATCATATAATCTACAGTAAATTCAGGTTCACTTAACACTTCTACACCACAAGACTTCAGAATTAAGGTTTAAGTGCTGGTTTCATGCAAGTTATTGCTGAGACAGATATTACTGCTATTTGGAATTAACTTGTCCATACTTATTTCAAAATAAGACAATTCCGATCAAAGTTATGTTATTTATGCCTCATTGTTGCGACCATATAGCTAACCTCCACTAGGTGGAGTTAGCTAATCTAAAAGTCTTACCTCCAGGAGGGTATGCGGGTTCTGTGTTTGTTTTCTTTAAATTTGTGCCTCTCAAAGGTTTGATATCCAGTGTTTACATATAAAAAAAAAGTAGAATGCATTCATCAGCTGGTATTTCTGCCCAAAGGACCTGTTAATGTTGAACTTGTTCATTAATGAAAAATAACATCTCTATCCAGGGTTTATTCAATGAAACATAGGTTTTGACAGGGTAACTATAATTATATAGGGTTACATCTTAAAAATGACCCTTGGTTGGACTGAATAGCCTATGTGTAAAACAGAGGAAGAGTCTTTTGGAGCTCCAAAAACATAATTATTCAGAGTAAAAGATGTAGACAGTGGAGTACCTAACATTCCTGTGAGTAGTGGTATGTGAGTGATTTTGCATAACACCTCTTACACATTTTACAAGCTCTGGTGTCTATTTCCAATGTACAATATTAGGATTTTATCTTAATTTGACGGCTTATTATCAAGAAATAAATAAATAAACTAGTTAAAACATTTAAGGTTTCATGGATGGGGAGTGTTTTTTTCTATTAGATTTGGCCTGCAAATATTGCCCCAATAACAATTGTAATTAAATGACTAAAGATAAAAAATCTAATAATTGAAAGCAAACAAATAATGAATTAAAATAAGGTATAAATAAATCTATATATATATATATAATATACCTATATTAAATATTATATATATATATATATTAATAAAAAATATATATACTATATATAGATATATATATATATATACAAAAACCGAATTTACCACTCACATTTTATTTGTCACTAAAAGTCAGCAGTAAAAAAAATATCAAAGGAATGAATCAATAAGCAGTTTATTTAATAAATTGTTTATGTGTATTTATTAATCACAAATAAATAAATAAATAAATGTTTCACAGAAGGGAGAGCCATTATATTCAGATCTGTTTAAAATTGCCACAGCAAATATATCCTGTAACTTAACAACACAAGCAATAAAAAAGCAATTTAAATAAAAAATAAATAAAACAGGGGGCAAAAGGAAAAATATAATTTGAGTTACACTTATCCTATGTATAATGTAGCGTGTCTTACACGTCTGGCTACATTTGAATGCTTGGTTTGTGAGTAGTGCAAAATGTACAAAACAAATACAACTATTATGAGGAAACCACACTTTCTTTATTGTTGGATTTAATGAGATACTGATTAATCTGCGGAACGACTCTTAACATTAGATGGAGCACACACTTTTACTCATGGAAGCACTTTACACCATTCAAGAATAACAGTTACAAATTCCTGATTGTCCATATACTCCCGGTTGTCCTGAATGGGAGGTGTGTTATTTCTCCCTATGACAACGTTGATAAAATTCTTAACTCTGAAAGACGGGACACACTGGGTCAGAAACCCAGCGAACCAGACGTGTGACGTCACCTCTTTGTGTTGACAAATCATGATCCACATGGGCGGGCATTGTAAAGCTATAGTTGAGAGTTAGCAGGCTAACTAATCGTGAGTGTGGAAGTCGAGCTAAAAAGGAAAACATAACTGTCAAATGAGCAAGGATAAGAGGGGTCTCAGAGGACTCGGGATTCTGTTTGGTGGCTACATGAACTGATTCAGAGTTAGCTGAAAACGACCGAGTTTATCAGATGCCTGAGGAGCATTTTGGATACTACGGCGATTGTCCCGTTTCCAAACGGAAACCGTTTCTGGACACAGACTAGGTGCTAGGTAGCCTAGCTGAGTGAATAACCCAGGAGACTCTTCATTGTCACCTCAAACTCCATCCTGAATGTTTTGTCTGTCATGAGTCCGGCCGGGTGCTCCCATGTGAACGGTTATAAGGTGGATAATTGGAAACAAAACCTCCGAGTCATATACCAATGCTTTGTTTGGAGTGGTACTGCTGAGACCAGGAGACGCAAGGTAAAAAAATAAATGAAAGTAAAACACACAGGAACTGTAACGTTTGCCACTGAAACGGAAAGGGGGTATATTTTATTTGACACAGACACGCGTAGAACCGTGGTGTCCCGCATGAAGCACAGGTCACAGCTGAACAGAATTACGGTCTAACTGGGACTGCTCAAGTAGCTAGCTCTTCTGTTAGCCACCGGTAAGTTAGCTGCTGTGTGTCTGAACTGCGGGTACCGGTTGATAGTTTGCGGCATTAGAACCTAAAGACTTCAGTTTTCCTTTGTGTGCTACAACTGAATCGTTTTTAATTTCACTGAGTGGTGATGTTTGCAGGATAAGTAAACTTGGGGTTTTAACAATTGTGGCCACGGGGTAACATTACCTCACCAAATATGAACCCATTGTGTCCCCCCCTTCGTCTTCCCCACACACAAGTAGAGTGGAGTTCTCCCTCTGGTCGGCGTGGGTCAGAGCTCTTTCTACCCTGTCCCTCCTTCATTTTCCTCTGTTAGAATGAATGAGGAACCTTCAGTTGATTACCTTAGTCTCAGTTTGTTTCTGAGCCCGCTGGCCTTCACCACTCCCTGTAGCTCTCGACATTATGATGTCACTTCATCACCATTTCTATTCTTGTCATTTGAAATATAACTTGTTTTCATTTGGAATCCCATCGTTGCATTATTGTAGTGATTTGTTGATTATTACAGCACAACCCTGCTTCTCTTATGAGTGTTGTACGTTTTTATGTCGTCGTGATAAATCAGGTGCTTCAGAGTGATGCAGGATGGACAGATCTGGTGAGTTGAGGCTGCTGTCCCCCTCCTCATCTTCAGTGACATAATGCAGGTAGAGCAGATGCAAATGAGCAGGCTTGCTCTCTCTTCCGAAGTTTACCCACCTTATTCAGTGCCTGTTCACTAAAAGGGAAACAAATAGGTGTAGCCCAATGTAAGCAGGAGGCAGTTAAAGTACGTACCTTGGGAATAATCTCAAGAGTTGTATGTCAAAAAGATTATGCATGAAAAAAACTTTTAAATGATATCAAGATTGTGTACGTAGGTTAAAACATGAGCTGAGGTATCTTTAAAAAAATGAAATTCTGACGGAATATATATAAAAAGGAAAATAAAAATAAGTTTTTTGTAAATATGTATATATACATTGTTTTTACAAAAGAAAAACACACGGTTGAATAAATGCAAAAACGCATGGTATTGATTTGCATATTTGCACTGATATGCATATGAGTGCATATTCATCAGAGAGACGGCCTGAGGGAAGAAACTCTCTGTGGTGGCTGTTTTTTGCAAATAGCGCTCTGTAGTGCTGACCTGAAGGTAGAAGTCTTAACAGTTTGTGTCCAGGGTGTGTGCGGTCTGCAGAGATGTTAGCAGCTCTCTGCTTGACCCTAGACCTGTACAAGTCCTGGATGGAATGAAGGTCAGCCCTGATGATCCTCTCTACAGACCTAATTGTTCATTGCAGTTTGGACCTGTGCTGTTCTGTCGGTGAGTTAAACCAGACAGTAATGGACGAACACAGGAAAGACTGAAAATAATGGTCGTGTAGAAGATGGCCAGCAGCTACTCTGCAGTTATACTTCTTGAGTTGCCTCAGAAAGTACAGTGTCTTTCTGTGAAGACCATCTCAGGTTCCGAGAAAGAGTGGTTACTAGGAACTGGAAGTGAGACACAGTGCTGTTGAGGATATTGAGGGGAGGCAGTGTGCGGGGTGTTCACTTTACGTCCACTGTCATCTCTACTGTATTGATAAGGTTAAGCTCCAGGTGGTTCTGACTGCACCAATGGACCAGCTGATCCACATCCTGTCAACAGTGACGTCTTGCGAACTTCAGCAGTTTCACAGACTGGTTGGCTGGTGGAGGATGTCTGGGTTGATGGTGTTTAAGGCCGATCTGAGGTCCACAAACATGATCCTGTTCGAGGTGATGCAGGATGAGGTATAGTCCAAAATTGGGGTGTCCTCCTGTAGTTAGTAATGGTTTGCAGACCTTTCCAAGCTGCTGTTTGGTCATTAGCTGAGAAGCTGTTTTTTAATCTTTTCACTGTGGCTTCGCTCAGAGAAAGGCTTCATTTGATGATGCTTTGGATATTGCTGTGAGACACACAAAAAACACCTTTTGATGAATGTTCTGCATTTTAAGTGGTTAGAATAAATGTCGGTTTATTTACTTACAACTGTCCCTCTTTTCAATATTATTTGCATTTCTTACTGTCGAATATTATACTTTCACTATTAAAATCGCTGGCAAAGAAATGTAGGCATTCAGCCTGCATTTGTTGTAAAATGAAAAGAAACGATTAAATTCAGAAATTACATTTCCCCTACTTTAATTGAATCCAAACCTTCCATGGTAGCGTTGCACAGTAATGGAAGATCATGGTATTCTGATATTTGTAAATATTACAATAAATCAACCTTTTTCTCATCCCTGTGTAATTCATCTTTGCTTCCAGTGCTCCCTGTGAAGTGTAATCATTTACTGCAGTGAGAGTCCAGCAGGCTGAAAATTACAGTGGCATGCAAAGTGTGGATTTAGGCCACCTCTAGAATAATAACCAACAATTATTGAATTGAGGGTCTGTCTTTGCAATATCAGTTATGTGTACACTTATAATGCGTTACAATGTATTTCCAATCTCTTGTGCCGCCATAATGGTAAATGGACTGAACTTATATAGCGCCTTTCCAGTCATACAGACCCCTCAAAGCGCTTTACACTAGAGCCACATTCACCCAATTGCACTCACTAATGCTCACACATTCATACACCGATACGCAGATCGGTAGGCAACTTGAGGTTAAGTGCCTTGCCCAGGGGCACATGGACATATGGCAGGAGGAAGCTGGAATCGAACCCACAACCTGATTGCAAGATGACTACTCTTCCTACTGAGCTGCAGTCGCCTCAATCAGCAGGGTAATTTAAGACATGGTAATATATTATATTGTCAAACATTTCAGTAATAGGCTCTGAGAATTAAAAAGAAAAAAGAAAAGATAAGATATATTCAGGGTAGTTTCTCTTGTCATAGAAAGTTTACAATACCGCAACCCATAACGGTGACTCTGTGACAATGTAGAAATAGAGTGCAGTAGATGGGGTAGGGAAGTACAGATTACATGCTATGGTTGGAGATGTTCACTTAAGAGCTGAGTCTTCAAGAGTTTCATGAAGATAGACTGGTGTGAACCTTTTCTGGTACCCCTTGATAGGTCATTCCACCGTTGTGGAGCGGCACCTCAAAGGAGTCTGGATTCTCTTGAGTGCAATGTAGGCACCTCTGACCGACGACCAGTCAGGACAGGCTGGAAGACCAGTTAGGAGGGCATTACAGTAGTCAAGGCAGGAGACATAGACTGCACCAGAAGCTGGGTGGTGTGTTGGCTTAGGTACAGCCTGATTTTTCTTGTTTAACAGTGCGAAGTGGCATGATCCGGCGACAGAGGCAAACACAGCCTTTAAATGTCTGCTGGTCATCGATCATGACATCCAAGTTTCTAGCTACCTTTTGATGGAGCAAAAGATGGGGATTCAGTTTTCATGCAGGTATTGTGGTGTGAAAGTACAGTCGGTTGGGCAGGGAAATTAAGCAGGTTAGTTAATTTATCAAGTGCATTTTTTTGCAGATTGTTATCCCTTTTTATTTTTTGCGCTTTATGGAGTAACACAAGTATAACAACTTGATATTGGCGTGTTAATTACTTAGGCTGTCTGCTCAGGGAGCTAGACTACAGTCAGCTGCTTAAGCTTTTAAACAGTGCTACCTTACTAAGAGTGATGGGTGGCTTTCCTTTGTTTCCACACGACGACTGTCCAAGTGAAACACAATAATGCACAACAACCGTTGCGGGAGAAGCAGTACTGCAGCAAACTTAAGTCATACTTCCACTTTCTCTTGCATCTCATTATGAGGACTTCTGTCTGTAGGAACAGTAATACTGGAAATGGTGGCGGTTGTGAAACTGTAACTTTTTAGAACCTTGGTGTACCCTGATACAGGTAACTGGCTACTGCCTAATCTTGTGGTTTTTAGGGCAAATTATCACCATGTTCTGCTTCCTGTGCGCGGCACTCAGCCCACACTTCACTCTTTTTTATTTTTTGATTACGTGTTAGGCATGCGTGTCTAGCCTTTGTAGTCTGGGTAATATGTGGATGTAAATGTTTAGGGATTCTTGGGATTTAATTTTTTTTGGAAACATGGATCCTTACATTAACTCTTGATTTCCAGACAGCTGTCAAGATTCCCAAGGTCATCTTAACTTAAAATTCTATAATAGAGGTTCAAAGCTCAAATGGATGAACAGACCATATTTGCTGTACTCTCTTTGGCCTTCCTGTTATCTCCTGAAAATAAGGTGTGTTTATTAGAAGACTTGGATCCAATTCTTCAGCTTTGGACTCTACTGTTACCAGGTGGCGTCAATCAACCTAAAATGTAGCAGGTTTTTCCATTTAATCTCTGTTGCAAACTTTGGTGAGACATGTTTTCCCTCAATTTTTGCCAACAAAAAGCACCTCTGCACATTCTCCAATGTCTATACATGCTTGTCCTTGCAGGCTCGTGGGGCCTGTGGTCCATGAGCGAGAGCCATGGTGTACTCCGGACAGTTTGCTAGTCCATCACAGGATGCGTTATGGTTCATATTTTGCTCCATCAAAGGTAGCCAGTTCATATCATTTGTGAGTGCATTCTTCTGACTATTTCAAATAAGCACTAGTTTTTAACTTAACTAGATGCTAAATAAAAAAAAAAAAGAAAGCCACACTGTAAATTTTGGATGTTTGCTGAGATAAAATGAGACTACAATCATATAGGAAGACGTTGAAGTTGGGTCTGTTTGAATCCCATGTGACAGAATCAGAAGTCTTCTGCCTCACACCCTCTCGCTGAGCCTCTTAGCTGATGTGACATTCAGAGCAGCAGTCGTGCTGCATGCAGACAGTTGTTCTCGAGAATCGATGCATTGATTTATTTCAGCCTTGAGCTTCAGTTTTCTGGTATCTTCCTATAAACGCATACACCAAACCTGCATCTGTGCTTTCTACCAAAAGTGAGAGGAATGGATGACCGTGGCATGAAGTGTTATGATTACCGTCAGTTATTGAAAAAAACGAGCTTATCGCCGTATTGCTCACTGCTTATTCACCATTCAACAATGGCACAAATGAAAAGTGGCTACAATTTAGAGCTGCTTTCTCCACGGTGGGATTTTAAAATACTCTTTCAGTGATTTGTCATTTTATTACCTTGTACCCTAAATTGCAGTTTTTCCATGTATTTGTTTTTTTTTCTCATTTAATTTGTTTTTTCTCTGAAAGTTTGTTCTCAGCTGCTGCTGTCTCTCCCCAGGCTAAAATCAATTTCTAAGTAATGTGCAAGAGCTAATCTGTCACCTGCTCTGTGTTCACAGTCAAAAGCCTGCTTGGGTAACATGGATTCACTGGAAGTTACCTAAAGTAACCGAAGGGTTTTATTTATTGGCCTCTGAGTGCATTAAACCTGAAGTTTCCATTGTAAACTACAAACTGTGTGCTTGTTTTGATCATTATTGAAAGGAAATCACTGCATGGTGTCAAAATGTTGAATGCTGCAGGCTTGAACGATAGAAATGTGAGCATGCTGCATTAGATCTGAATTGATTCAAAGCTGATTGTAATGCTTACATACTTTTGGGTTGTGCTTCATTATGTTTTATTCTGCTCCCTGAAGTTAAATGGCATGGCCTATCAGATAGTCAAAGGTCTCAACTTAGTCATACCTGATTGATAGAGAGCCTACACGCCCGTTGTTTACCTCAGATGGGTAAGGAGAAGAAAAAAAATCCAATAATCATTTTGTCCTTCAGTCCTACCTTTTTCTTTTTCTTTAATGCCATTCATTTGTAAAACAGTTGTGTATCTCAGAGTACAGGCATCTAATATTGTGTTGAGATTTCTGGGCTTTTGGACAGAAATGTTTTTCTACATTGCTGAAATATGATCGTTTAGTGTCAAATCCAGTTGCAGTTTATTTTTTCTTTAGCCTATATAGACCAGTAGATGGGTGATAAGGTGAATGTTTACAAAGCAAAGGAGTTAATCTCACTTTAACATTTGAACAATTCAGAACATTATGACTGCAAACCTCCATGTAATTTTTATAAATTGTAAAGTGGAAGAAACATTCAGTTTTCAAAGTGTAGCATTAGTTTTTTCTTTTTTTGCAGTCTTTTGGAGTATATCTCCACCAGCTTTGCACGTTAAGTGACAAAATAGCGTAGCATCAAAGGATGGATAAACAAGAAAAGTCTTGCTAGAGATTTGGACTTTGATTGGGCCATTTTCTGATTATTCCACTGTAGCTCTCTATATGTTCATGGATTGTTTCATTCAAGATCGCCCAGTATTTAACTCCAACCATCTTCCCTTCAACTCTGACGAGCCCTATTGTCCGTGCTGTGAAAAAGCACCCCCACAGCATAATGCTACTACCACTGTTGTTGCTCTGAATCTCTGCAGCTCCTTCAGAGGTACCATGGACCTCTGGGCTGCTTCTCTGATTTAGACTCTGCTTGCTAGGCCAGTATGTTTAGGTGGACACCATGCCAAGCACACGAGGCCTTCACAGAACACCTGCATTTATACAGATATTGAACTACACACAGATTAACCTTAGGAACAGAGTTCTGAAGGCTGCTGGTTGCACTGAATTTTATTCAGGGAGTGAAGGGAACTGAAGATGTATGCACCCCACACAAATAATCTACAGTTTTCCTTCTACTTCACAATCATATGCTAATAAGTAGTGTCAAATAACATAAAATCATAAATGAATAATAGAAGTTTCTGGTAGTGATATGACAAAATATTGAAAAATCGAGAGGGGTACGAATATTTTAGGAAGCGTATGTAGACCTTACTGCTTTCGGATGGATCAGCTGTATTAACTGTTTTGGCCAATGATGCTGTCAAATTAAAGATGCACTTAAATCAGAGGTATTGCGTTGGCCTGTATATGTATGAAACCAAATGAAAGTGGGTTAGCTGGTCTTGGCAGTATTTAATGTCATATCTAGCTTTGAAGAATTTGCTGTCACTTTGATTAAAGCAGTGAGGTTTATGATTATAGACTTCTCTGAACTAGAAAGGAAAACATCTCCACCCCCAACCCTCAAGTGCTCACCAAGATGCAAGGCACAGCAGGAATTGTTAGGCGTAGAAAATGAATATTTTCTTAAGGATAAAACATTTATGTCGCTCCTTCCCCTTTTACTTTCACTTGGCGCACAATTCTTAAACATAAATGCGACGAGGCATGATTTAATCCACAGAGTGGTTGGTTTTGGTGCTGTGAGCAGATCTTTGTCAGATCCGTCTCCATCACATTGCAGGCCTCCTGCTCTGTGACTCATCCGCATACATTTGGAGCAGCGAGATGTATTCCTACAGACTGTTCATGCTGTTTGCTTGTTCCTCTTTTGCCTTCGTTCCCACGTCGCTGCTTCCTCCTTTAATTTTTTCCCCCTGCTTTCATTTTTTCGTTTCATTGTCAACCTAGTTAAAGCCCTGATTCATGTTGCTTCTTCAGTATCTTATTGCAGATTTGAATGCGGAGAAAAATAAATGTTCATACGGCTCACGTTTTACTAAATATAATGTAGCCACAAAATGAAAAAAGGCTATTCCTAAATGTAAAAGATCGGTTTGTGAATGCTGTTCTTTTGTTTCTCTCATGTCTGTGCCTCGTAGACAACAGTCTGTAGTTGTAGTGATGTTAGATTTGGCCCCTGTCCAGTTCTGACTCTTGCATGTCTGTATGCTCTCTGTCACTCCCGTCTTGTCTGATGTGGCTTTTGGTTTGTCAGTCCTAACTGTGGGGAAATGACTCAGTCCAAACAAATGTAAAGCCCTCCAGGGGTAATAAGTGATAAGTCACCTTTTGCTGTCCTGTTTGCCTCCCAGTTCTTCAGCACCAGATATTCCAGCATAATATGGATCTATATTCAGCAGAGTCTTGCAGTTTTAAGTCACTTTGTTTTCTGTGACTGTTGGTTCTGTTGTTTGTTTCAGTTTTATTATGTTAAAGTCCTTTTAGAAAGGATAATAATGGACATGTCAGACATTGAACAAACTGGAAATCCGCTCCAGCCTGGAATGCATGATTGGCGTTTCTCAGGGCACCAACAAAGGGCACTAGAGAATTGTTTTTATTGGTTGGTATTTTGCAATGAGCAGAATAAGAAACGTGTCTAACTGAAAAGGCGAGCATAAGCATCTTTATCTAAGGCAGTCAAACCTGTTCAACATCTGTTTTTTTTTTTCATTCTCTTTGCTTCCCCCAACTTGAAATAATCCCCCTGATTCGATTGTTCATCCGTCTTTGGAAAGGCATTGTTGCTACAAAACATGCCGGTCATGGTTTGAGCCGGTCCAAGGCAGCCATCCAGTCCCCCTCAGTACTACCATCTGGCTAATGAGCTGTCCATCACTTCTCTGTGGCTGTCCAAGCCCAGAACCTGATGGCAATCAATCTTTTAGTGTGGACACTCCGTTATTCCATACTGGTAAAGCATCGAACGCAAGTGACAGTCTTTATATTAGCCTTAATGTTAAGAAACAGTTCTGTCTCTGTGGAAAAATGAGAATAGATGGCAGCAGACTATTGAAAGATAATTAATTAAATATATCTACTTTTTCACTTTTACCCGCAATAGCCCAATTGTGCCTTTACACTGTAGTGCTCGTAGATGTTGTAGAAGGTAATGGCTAAGGCTTGGTTGATCCTAATTGGTACCATGGGAATAAACATAGGATCTTATTCGGGCCGATTGCACCTTTGTTGTAGGTCACCTCTTTTATTTGTGTGGCTGAATTGGTGTAATTGGTGGTAGCTCAACAAGGTGTAGACATATGGGAGTTGTTGTTTGCTGTAGATTTTTTCATTATTTTGTTTTTTACAGTGATTTTATTTACAACCTTCTCAAGTCTGCCGATTAATGAACCAAGCGAAGCTGGGCATGATGCTGCTGTGTGGTAGGGCTTTGAGAAGTGACCTTTTTAAGGCAACATGGCTGCTTTTTAAAGCACATATTTGCCATGTATTTCATAAGATCTGCTCAGAATACAAAATACTAACTAAATGCCAGCTTGCAGCATAAATAATTTTTATTGCTTTACTTTTGAAAGATTTGGTCTGCAGCTCCTCCTTTATCTTTTTTGAAAATTTAATTCAATATAGCCAATTCATTTGTAATTGAGTGACTATTTATTTCATTTTGGCTATATAGTTACACATCTATCATGTAAATCAGCTGCATGCACCTCCTGGCCTGCTATATTTTATACTCTTCACAATGCCTTGCAAAATTGCTCACGTCTTCTCGTGTTACAACCACAAACTAATTACTATTATTATTTATTTGTGGGGATTTTATGTGATAGACCTACTCAAACTAGCACACGTTTTCCGCAGATAAAAATTCTAAAAAGAAATATTAATGAAATCTAGAAACTAAATTTTATTTGCCTGTTCTTTCCAAAACAGATTGTATGGAGTGCTTCCTTGAACATTAGTTTAGGTTTTGACAAAGTTCCTTAATTAAATTTAGCTCTGGGATTTACTGGGACCATGCTAACACATAAACATGCTTTTACGAAAACCATTCCATTTTAGCTCTGTCTGTATGTATAGCATCATAGTCCTGTTGGAAGGTGAACCTCAGCTCCCGTCTCATGTTTTTCTGCAGCCTCTAGGCTTTCTTCTGGATTGCCTTGCTTCACCTTCCCAGCTGAAGAAAAGCATCTCCACAAGATGATGCTGCCACCATCGAGCTTCACCCTCAGGATCGTGGGTTCAGAATTATGTACATTATTAGCTTTCTTCATCATAAAAAGTTTTACATGTAGGCAAAAAATTTGATTTTAAGAGTTCCTTGCACTGGGTTCTATTCAGTGGTATCAGATTAGAAGGGGCTGAATACTTATAAATAAAAACTTTTTTTTTATTTGAAAGAAAATCCCTGTAAAATATATCAAAACTTGTGGTTTGAATTTGAGAAAATGTAAAAACGTCATTGAGAATGAATAGCTGTGCAAGGCAGTGTATACAACTTCAAACCCTTTTGCGTCGAGAACCATCATTAATTCATTCATTCATCTTTTCCAAGAGCTACCGAGAAGCTTTCCTTTATAGGTGGATGTTTAGGGTTTAGCTATAATGTCCTTATAGCACTCTGTGATGATATGAGGATAAGATACACACTCCAAAAAATCCCTCACGTCTTCCAACTCTCAGAT
Source organism: Crenichthys baileyi (assembly GCA_036173005.1). NCBI lineage: Eukaryota > Metazoa > Chordata > Actinopteri > Cyprinodontiformes > Goodeidae > Crenichthys > Crenichthys baileyi. Next base: position 138,783 of record JAHHUM010001498.1, read on the forward strand.
TTGTTTGGATGATGTGGAAATGCGTTCTCACGTAAAGCCCCACACATTGCCAACAGAGATCACAACGAGCAGATGGAAGGCAGACAAAAAAAAAAAGGAATCGTATTGAATATTTGTCTCAAGGGCATTTTGCTGGCAGTGTATATTGAAGACATTTTGTGAGGGGAGGAAAGAGGTGTAAAATCCTGTTAAGGCACTGGCAGAAACCGTCCCCATGGGGTCAGTTGGCTGCATGGAGCATCACCACCAGATTCCCCGTTCCATCGTCTCTTGTTCATAATAAACATAGATTCATAGGGTGCTGTGTGTGCTGGATGTCATATTTATGCTTGGACACTCCCAACAAACATCTTACTGTGTGGGCTTTTTTGTGGTAAGATTTTGTAAGTGTTTGTAGGCCTGTTAACCCATGCATGCAACATTTCAACTAGATGCATTGTTAATTTAGTTAAAGGTTGAGCTTGCGTGTTTATGCGTACATTCAGAGGGTTTTAAATGCTGGGCAAAGTCGTGAGTCACTGTTCTCATATAGCAATGCGCTCCAGCCTGTATTGACTCTTTCCTCCACTCCACCCCTCCCGCCTGTGTTTTTTGCAGCAGCCGGAACGTGCTCAGTAGATCCAGACCTTCGTTCACAATATAGCTGTCATTTTCTCTCCTCCTTAGTTTCAGCGCATCACATTACGGCCTACATGAATGCTGAAGTTGAATACAAAGAGGAGGGTGTGCCTGTGTTAAAAATGCAGACAAGAGCATAAAAATCCAATAGTCAGGCATTAAGGGTGCTTTTAAATAAATGGATGCGATGCTGAATTTAGAACATTGGATGATTTATAGATTTGCACCCACATCGCCAAGATCACTCATAACCTCATTAGACCTTTATTCTCTTTTAATGTAATTGAATGATATAATCATTCAAATGCATCTCTTATTGTGATGCTCCAGCAATTAACACCTCTGAGTCTCTATACAGTGCCATGCAAAAGCATTCACACCTTTTGAGCTTTTTGTTGTTTTGCTGTGGTACAACAACAAACTTCAATGTATTTTATTGGAAATAAATATGGTAGACCAACACAAAGTAATGCATAATTGTGAAGTGGAAGGAATATTTAGAATGCTTGTGAAAAGTGTACCATGCTGTTAAATCGTCCTCCCCATTTTCTCTTATACCCTTAAATAAAATCCAGTATACCGAGTACTTCATGGACAAGTGGTAATGGCATGTCACTGTTAAAGACGGCCATAAGAAGTCCCAGTTTCAGTTTGCCCCAAAGGGGCATAACAAATGTGTGGAAGAAGAGGCTCTGGTCAGATTGGCCTACAGGCGCGACATTACGTGCACATCCCCATAAACATGCCATCACCCTGGTGATATATGGTGGTGGCAGAATCGTCCTTTGAGGATGCTATTCTTTGACAGGGACAGAAATTCTCTTTAAGAGAAGCACAAGAATGAAAATCACAGTGACATAAAACCCAATAAAATATAACATTTGTGGTAACATGGCACAAAATGCTGAAAAGTGTTATGGTCTGCAGGAGCATTCTGTAAGTTTATTTTTCTGATCTTGAAGCAAGCTATATGGCCAGAAAGAGAGCATTTCGAATGGGATGCAGAATAACAGAGTATGTACAGTAGTTTGCTACCTTTGTGACGTTGATGTCAGTAATCCGAGCCAGCGGCTGATCAATGGACAGTCTAATAGAACATTTAAAAGCCCCCGACACAGGAGAGACAAGACTGCTGAAACTCAGGAAGAGAGAGCCTCTGAACCATTGTATGGGGGAGAAGGCAGAGAGATTTTCTGCTCTCTGAAGAGGTGAAATGCAGAGGAGGGTGAGAAAGAGGGCGAGGCGTGACACTCATTGGCTTCGTTGTTTTTGTGTTGGACTTGTGGTGCATCAAAGGGAAAAGGGATGAGCAGCACTGCTGGTTCGGTAGGATGTGCTTAGAGAGGCAGTTGAAAGCACCCATTTATGATTTTGCGGTTTTTAATTTTTTCAGGTGCATGCATGATTAATAAATATTTTGATATCATTCATGCAATTCAGTTTTTTTTTTTACTGTGTATTTGTTTTTAAAGACTAAGTGACATTTTTATTAATTCTCCCTGGTTCTTTTTAAGAAAGAAATTCAAAGCTGTCTGGCTCTCCAACCAATTTCAATAAAACAGAGCTTAGTATTGATGAATCTAAATATCAGTGCCATCACAATCCAAGCATCCTACTGCTCAGCCAACATACAGACCTGATTGGGAGTTTTTCCTGCCAGTCTCAGTGGATCCAGTAGTGTCCTAACACGTAGTTTGGTGAGCCGTCATCTTCGATGCCATCAACTGAGTTGCAGCGTTCGTTTTAGACTGCTCTCATGCAGGCAGTTATTTAAAATAATTGTGCAGCAACTGACTGTCATATTCTGCTGAACACACTTCTGTTTGTACATTAAATTTTACAACAGCGTTTCTCCGGAGGTTTGACATATTGAAGAGCAGTCATGAATTTTGACACATCCAAGTGAAGTAGAGCCAACCGTATGAATGGGTAGCCAAGCACATTAATTTGTTCAGAGAAATATGATAAACCATAATTAAATAAATTAAACACAGTCCAAACTTTCTTCTGCCGTGGGTTCAGCAATATTAATTACCCACATTTATCATTTTGTCCGCAGCCAATAAAAAAATAAATCTGGTTTAACACTTTCAGATAGAACTCTTCACTCATGTTGGTTACTCTGATTAACTGATAAAGTTGGTAATGTTGTTTCTCATTTGTTCTCAAGGCTTTAGGAAGATATAGATGCAGAGGGGAAATCTCTCTCTTTAATCTTTTCAAATTAAAAGCAGGAAAACAAACAAACCTTTGTTTGGTAAAGCATGAAAATGTTGCTTAAAGGGCAAAGTAGTTCAGCCAGTCTTACCTAGGTGAGTTAGTAGTAGCCTGTTTACACTACACACTGCCCACATCAGATCTCTATTAGTTTGACAACACTCTGGAAATCCCCAGAGAGATTCCCACAATTTATCTTTCAGATATTCAGAGAGCTAATATCACACTAACAAAAGTGCACTTGTTTTGATTCATTTACTTTGTAAAATTTCTGCATAACCTAACATTAGCTTTTCTTATTGGAGTGATGTAGAGTAAATAGATTCATCTTCTGTTCACATTAAACGTTTTTGCGTTTGCACTTTGGCTATATGATACAGGAAAACTATGTGACTTTGATAAGGATGTGATAACAAAATCTTTTACAATATTCTAACATCTTCAGCCAATAGGCTGAATATTAAACAGGCATAAAAAGCTTGGATCCATGACTGATTTTGGTGGCGCTGTTTACTTCATCCATCCAGAATATCGACTGCTTTAGTGGAGTCACCTCAGGTCACTGGGTAGTCCTTGCACATGGAAGGGCTGCTGCCGTTCTCCTTGTTTTTGCACTCTGAGTGGCTCTGAAGCTGGCTTAAAGAAGGCTAAAACACATTTCACATGTGCACAAGAAAAACCCATTTGGTTGTCTGGAAATACTTCTTAGCACAATAAACCAGGCTGTCGTTTTTCAGAAAGCAGAAACTACAGTGGGCAAGCTATGACTGGCCTGTTTACTGGCTGATTGCAGGCTCTATTTGAGGAAATAGCATGGCTAATTAACCAGCTATTATAGGCTCTTTATATTTGTGATATTTTTTTTATAAAGAGTAGAACAACAAACATGTAGAATATTCCACATATTTACCATTAAAACAAGTTGCTTCATTTTGTGTATGTTGGCGTTCTTGCTTAGGTCTATGAAGATCTATCAAGATAATGATAAAGGTAATATTATTAGTTATTATTAAAAAAATAACTATCAATAATCATTTATTTTGTTTTAAATACATTTTTTTATTAGTATTACTAAGTCAATACCCCCACACCACAGAACACATACACAAACAAGAAGATAGAAATAAACATTGGTAGTTAAGATCATCCCAGTTTTACTGATAGGACCGATAGGATATGGTAAAATGACTGACACTAATTAATCTTAGTATCGTGCTTATTGATCGCACTATCGTTCGATATTAATATATTGTGCTTCCCTAATTTTACCTCAAGATTATCAATGTTTGCTATATTCTACATCTTTACTTTGCTTCTCATTAAAAAAACTTTGGTTTAGGTGTGCTCTTGTAACATTAGCAAATAAAGATTTGCCCTGGCTAACAGAAAATAGACTATCAATTATAGGGTTTTAACATATACAAGATGATTTTTTTTAACCAGATTTTAATATCAAATCTAACCTCAAGAGTACAAAAACTTCCATATTATTTAATAAAGATACATGAAACCAAAACGGGAAGGTTTGTGAAAAACCAAGTTACCCTTAAAAACCCTAGAAAATAAAATTAAAGAAATTGTGGAGATGATATTTCTAACGTTCAAAATACAATGTTCCTACATTCCGGATTAATACAAAATGTATTGTCTTAATAATAAATGATTTATATTGAAATGAGACAAGAATTTTTCTCCAGAACAACCCAAAGTCAAAGAGCTGTCTCTGTGTACCACTGATCTACTTATACAGTAAAATCCTCTAGTTATGAGATGGAGGCATCGGTACGAATAAAACTCAACAGAAATAAATCATATCTTTAAAAGACAGATTATACCTCGCTTACATTTTTGCACAGCTCAAATCATACAACTTTATCTCCGAAGTCTGTTTAAGTGTCAGTTTGAAATAACAGTTGACACATTGCTGTAGAAAATACCATTTCCTTTCTATAATCTCCAGACATCTCTTCTGCATTTGTATGTTGTTGTGAAGGATATTTATTTGGCTGTGCTGGTAAACTTTCTCAAGTCACTAAAATGGAAAACATCCTTTCAAATGGGGTGAAAAATATCCCAAAACATTGGAGTTGGGTCCTTAGTTCTTTATCCCGGGAACAGGAAATCCTTAGTAAAATTTGTTTTCCAAAACATACACAGGTTTGCTAATGCGGATCATTATGTGTTTTATTATTACTAATTACTTGTAGCCTATCTTAGAGGGATGTCCTGTGTACAATTACATGCCCATAGAGCAGGATGAAGAGGATGACTCTGTTTTCCTTTTATAACAAGGTTTGATGCTTAATTGGTGTTTAGTTACACTATTGTATCGCTAGACAAAAGTGAACAATATGTAGACAAGACTGTACAGGTTCACTGAGTTCATGTTAAAAAGCGCCAGATATTTTGGAGTGTGCAAAATCATGTTAAGCTGAAGTTTCACTTGGTTTATTAGAAATGGGTAATTGATGAATTGCTCCTTTCCAAAGGTTTTTTTCTTTTCTTTTTATCCATCTTTACCTGCTTTACACCTACTTTCCTTCAGTTCTAAGCGTCCTTATGCTACCCCTATAAAGCTATGGCTGACTCAACCTCTATGATCCTTAATTTAAAGTGACATTTTCTATTTTCAGGAGTCTCTTTATCTGGCTTGCTCGATGCAAAGCAATAATTTTACCTTTCCAAACAGTTTAATACATTTTTATATTATCACACGCCGTGTTAAAATTGTTGGTTAAGATATTAAAAGCCGTTTACTGCATCAATAAGACTTTAGCAATGTATTTCTATCTACTGATCATTTGAGTAATTTTCCCAATGGGATCCTTTATCTGTTAGATGGATGGGTAGGTGGTTAGGCAGGCAGGCTAGCCAAACAACTGAAATGGTTTTTAAAATATTCTACAGTTGATGTACAGATTGTAAGAGGGAGAAAAACTAGCATTACACTTGATGTAGCTAGCATCGTGAGACAGCCTCTTACATGAGCAATGAAATTGTCAACCTGTGGCTTACATTTAGCATCTAACTTATCGGCCATCCACCGTATCAGTACAGTTTCAAATGATATGTACAAGTTATACATTAATAGCATACATCAAATATGTCATGAGAACCTACATGTACTCAAGGGGCTCAATGTGTGGCTTTATTAGTCGAAGGTTCCACATGCACAGTGCATGTAGGGGGCGTAGCCTCAACAGCCCTGCCAGTAAACTGTGTGCTATCTGCAAGACGTTGAGAAATACATTCATGCATGTACCTCAAGGGTACTTGCATGAAATCAGTGTTTAAATCTAGGTTATGATCAATACAATCAATATATCCCAAATCCATATAAAACAAATTTTAAGAGAGACTTTAGGTAAGGCTGCTCAGTCCTCTACAACATTTGTACATGCTGTATTTACAGTTTTACCGCTGAATGTAACGGGAACGGGTGGAACCGGCTGTTTGCCTACTTGCCAGTAGTGTTAAGCGTTTGGATGCACAGTTTTGCAGATTGCTTCAAAGATATAAGCCAAACCAATCACACACACACACACACACACACAAACTGCTACTGCCGATGCCTGTGCGCCTCAGACAGATCTTGCGCGTCTCTTCCAGTGCTCCTGCCAAGCAGTAAATCCAATCACCGACTGTGTGTGTGTGTTTGGGAGTGAAAGATTCTTTGTGGAAATATGTTGTTTTTCGACTGTATTTGATTTGTCGACAGGCCGAGCAGTCATCAGTCTGCTTTCATGTCAGGTTTATTCAAGCAATGTGTTCTCTGAAGTGTTTACGGGAGCAACTGGAAGATAGAAATCTGTTTCAGCTGGCAAAGAGTTCCTCTCTGTATACTTCCCACTCACCATGAGTGTTCTGTTATCTCCTTCGCTCTGTCTCACTAGCTTTTCTCCCTTGTCCTCACCAAAACCCCCATCCTCCCTCATTTTTTTATTTTCTATTACAGGCCAAGTCGTGCATCTGTCACATGTGTGGCGCCCACTTGAACCGGCTCCACTCTTGTCTCTACTGCGTCTTTTTCGGCTGTTTTACAAAGAAACACATTCACGAACACGCAAAAAACAAAAGACACAATCTAGGTAAGTAGCCCATTGTTTCAGACATAGTATTGCAATACATATTTTTGAAGCATTGGTCCTGATCCAGTCCATCTGCTAAATAGAGATTTAATTGATCCAGTTCAATGTTATGAATGCTTAATAATTTACCTGGTTTCACTAAACTCTTGAGTAAAGCTGTGTTTGTTCCTTAGCTACCTTATAATGTCTCCAGGTGGTCTGCATATAGACGTACAGGTGCAAAAGTTTATTTCAGTAATTCGATTCAAAAAGTGAAAAGTTCTATTGAGATGCATTGATATATTTCATGGCTTCACTTCCTTTTTAATTTTGATGTTTACCAGCCCAAAATAATTTCTCAGAAAATCAGAATATCTCATGTGACCAGTAGATATTTATTTATTTTTTAATACAGAAATGTTATGTTATGGCCATGGGTAAGAATGCTGACTTGACGTATTTCCGGTAGACAGTGAATACCACCTTCCACAATGATGGTAAAATACGACAGTTCATTAGCCATGTTTACATGGATGTAAGTATTTGGGGTATAAAGGGCCGAAAAGGAATTTAAAAAAAGCGTCATGTAAATGTGCCAGTTGGAATATTCTGATTGGATTCACCTCGATTGAAATATAATTGTATTCCGAATGAGAGGGGTGGTTTATGCCGATTATCAATTCGAACAGCGGGCACATAAACACTTGTTTGGAATATGTCCTTCTGATTGTAGCAAACTGACCTGACTGAGCATGTGTGCCCTATGTCAACGCAACACATTTCCGCCCATAGTAGCAGGACGAATAATCACATGGAAGCAACTGGTCTGTTGCCACATTAAGCCCATAGCTTAATTATGGAAAACAGTAACGCATCAACCGCTCTCAGAACCTGGTCTGGCTCCATTCTGGACGCTCAGAGGACTCAAAACTAACACACTAACAAACGTTTTCTTGTGTGTGTTTTTTTTAACAGCACAGGCGGAAGTATAACTTATTGTCCTGCAGTTGGTTTAGGGAAATCCGACAACTCTGCGCATGCCAAAGTGCTTCTATTCTGAGGAAAGAGTGATGCTTGTAAACACACATCATGATCGGATTATTTAATTTTGCGCCCATATAAATTGCATATTCTGATTTAATTATTTGAATCTGATCATGAAACTTTCTGAATGTAAAAATAGCTACTCTTAAAGAAGTTGGATGTTGTAGATGAGTGCTGTATCCTAGCGTGTTAATGAAAAGTTGAGAGGAAAGGAAAAAAGTTTTTAAAAAGGATTACGAGCAGCAAGGGTAACCACAACCTTGAGAGGATTGTGAAGCAAAGGCCTTTGAGAGTTTGTGGAAAATTTCCAAGACATCAACTTTGGCTGTAGTCACCACACGGACATGTCCAGTACGTAGAGTATAACTGTTGAACTCCTTGTATTGTCCCACTTATGAACCAAAAACATAGGAAGCATCTATCTTTGGCTTAGTTTTAAGAGAAAAAGGACTGAACTTTTGCTCACCAAGTCCTCTTTTCAGATGAAAGTAACTGTTGGAAATCAAGGTCCTGAAGAGTGGAGAGGTACAGAATCCAAGTTGCTTGAGCTCCAGAGTTAAGTTTCCACAGTCAGTGATGATTTAGGGAGCCATGTCATGTGCTGGTGTTGGTCCATCGAGTTTTATTAAGTCCAAAGTCTGTGCTTGTTTTGCCAGCAACCTTGCCTGACGTTAGACCCGATAACGAATCTAAGGGGTATTGTCAAGAGGAAGGCGAGAGACACCAGACCCACCAATGCATACAAACTGAAGGCTCCTATTAAATGCACCCGGGCACCTCAGCTGAGCCGCAGGCTGATTGCCAGTATAGTACATGGACATACCTTTTAGTAAAGTGACATTTCTTTATTAAACTTCCTTTTCATGGTCCTAAGTAATATTCTGATTTTATGAGGGGAAAATTTTTTTTAAAATAAATTTTCATTAGTTGTGACTCCATCTTCTTAAGCATTAATTTCGATAAAATTTGCTGAAATATATCAATTTGTATGTTATGGATCTATTATGGTAGCAATATCTTGTGGCACAAGACTGTGAACAACCTATGTCTGAATTTCCTTTTTATAAATCAGATGGGTTTGTTGGGCTATGGTGCGTCCAGTCATAATTTATAACTGGTTGTTTCATACAAATGTCTCATTTTCCCAAAAATGTCCTACCTGTCAGCCACTGGCACATCTTCTACCAGTGGTTCTCAAAGGTTTTCTGTTGCACCCCACTTTGAAGAAATTGGACGCAACAAAACTTCAACGAAATGGGTCAGAAATTTGAGTTTAATTGAAGAAGATAAAATGATAACTATTCTGTTTCAAAACTGATAAAAAATAACATAAATGTGCAATCACATATTTTAGAACAGTAATAATAAAGTTTGTTTTTTTGCAAATTTGTGCTAACTAATTTAATAGTATCACCGTGATACTCACTACAGTGAGCCTTTTTTCCACTGCACACCTTTTCAAGACAAAAACAATAAGGTGTAACCTGCGTAAAGTTCTCTTCTCGCGTCCCCCCCACCCCGTCATGCCGCCACGCCGCACCCCACAGTTTGACAATGAATGCTTTAGACACTCGTGGTTAAAGTTAATTGGTACTCCTGGAGACGTGGCCAGTACAAAAGTCCTGATTTGCATCTATTAATCTAATGTATTTAATTCGGAAACATATTAAAACTGCATTAGCACCACAAGTTAAAAAGGTTTTTATTCCCACTTGAGAGTTGTTTTAGCCTCTTTTGAGAAGGACTTAATGCACATTTGATATTGCAAAGTTGTGCTGACCTTTACTCACTTGGCTTGCAGTTAGTGTAAAGTAGGTATTTTTTCCTTATTTGGAATACAAAAAAACTCAAATTAATTGACATATGATTAGTGTGTAATCATTCCAGTTATGGTTTCTTGAATTAAACACAGTCAAAACTGAGGTGTTACTATGTATTTACTTTGGTATATGTTTGGTATATGTAAACCTTTGTGTTGTAATCCTTAGTTTTTTTTGGTTGGTTTTTGAGATTACTTTTAGCATGTCTTGCCACCATGTTATATGGTGTGATCATAAAATCTTATTGTCTTAACCCTCATTTGTTTTCAAAATTAGATTTAATGACCATTTAAATAGAACAGACTTTTACTTAAATAACCCTGACAAGATGCTAAAAAATATAATTCCCAGTATAATTTTAGGAAACTCTGCTTCTAAACATTTAGGGCATCAACCCACTCTCACTGGATGACATTGCAGTTTTATTGCGACAGCTAAAGTCAGTGCAATGCTCAAGTTACTGGACCTTATCTTAATACAGCAGAAGGAGGCGATTAAGGAAACCAAACAACTCCTTTCAAAGGCCTTGCTTCATACGAACATGCTAATTACATTAAAAAGATGCTAATGTGCAAGATTGAGATGTTACCCTGATGTAGAGAAATTAACACGTAGGGGCGATACTCTTACTTTGTTGTCTTAATGGCTTGAAATGAATGAATGGAGTTCAACAGTTTGGTTTAGCAAATATACCCAAGTGAACGGCTACAGTGTTAATTAACTTGGAGCTACACTGGAGCTGCTCTGACATCGGCCCTCTGCTCAGTTCTGCTTCAAATCAAATTAATCCAAACTCCCCTGTGTGCTAAACGGCCCGATGGCAAGCTTCACTCTGTGCTCCTCTTATGCTTTCTCAACCTGTTCTAAACAGTCTCGCTTTTAGATCTTATTAGATCTTCGTCTCCTTCCATGTCATGTTCATATCTTTTCATTTGCTGTTCTGGTGCTTCACTCAGGTGAGGAAAAGTGATCGATTTCCGTCTATATCAGTGAAGTTCTTGTGTTCACCGCCACGTCACCGTGTTGCATTTTTTTCCTGTCCTAAATGTAAACGTTATACTACTGAAAGGTTTCTGAATAATGCTGAAGCTTACTTTCTTAGTGTGGGTAGCGCCAAAAGCAGAAACGCGTCCAGTTCAACTAAAAATAGGTTGTCATGGCAACAGAGCTGCGGTATTGTTTCTGTGGACTTGGAGGGTGGAAGATGGCGGTGTATGTGTTAGTACATGGGTGGGTGAGGTGAAACAAGTATGCCTGTACAATCACTGCTTTGATTGCATCTTTCCTACTTACTCAGTTCATTTAACAGCATGATCACAAATAGAGATTCTGATGGTATAACTTTTCAGAATTGTTTTGGTCACTATTAAATATTTCAAACTGTCATTTATTAAGTTTCAAAAGTTGATGTATTTAATGCATTTCAAGAGTGGTGAACTGCCTTGAACATAAGATTTTCCCTGATTAGTTCTCGTTGAATCCTCTTTTAAAATAACTGATAAAGTGTACATTCAAATGTAGGATAAAATCAAGTAAAATCAGCAATATAGCACGCTGCGACTATCTCTGGGAAGCAAAATACTAAACTGAAAATAAATTACTAAATATATTCAACCCCCCCGCCCCACTCCAAAAAGATTTGACAAAATGAATAATACATAAAATAAGAATATTGTCACGAATAATAAGATCACATGATCTAAGTGCAGCTAATAAAATATGCTATAACTTTGAAATTGTGATAAAATTGTATTCAATAAATTTGAGTCACTTTCTGTATTGGCTAATTGCTAATAGAAACAGGTGGGGAAGGGGGGTCCTACTCTTTGATTAAAAAAAAAAATTTGGTATGTCATTCAAAGAAGCTTTATTGAATTGGTTGATTGTTAGCAGTTTTGAAACTTTGATCTTTGAAAAACGGTGGTATTGTTTGGAGAGACAGTTTCTCCTTAAAGGTTGATATGCAAAAATATATTAGTAATACTCTATTTGTAATTAAACTTGCCTTTTTTTCCTCCTTCCAGCAATAGACTTATTATATGGTGGAATATACTGTTTTATGTGTCAAGACTATATATATGACAAAGACATGGAACAGATTGCCAAAGAGGAACAGAGGAAAGCCTGGAAATTGCAAGGTATAGAATTCTGCTTCCTGTCAGGAAAACATTACGGCAGCCTTTTAAGCTGCTTCATCTGACATCTCGCTGCAGTCACATTTTCATTTCTTTTGAATCCAACAGGCATTGGGGAGAAATACACGACGTGGGAGCCGACCAAGAGAGAGTTAGAGTTATTAAGACACAATCCAAAGCGAAGGAAAATCACTACAAACTGTACCATAGGTAGGCAATAGAGTGCACTTTTCAGCCTGCATGTCTTTATCAGAACAGTTTTTCATCTTCTGACAGTTGTGGATGTTCATGGTGTTTGTACTTTTGTGCAAGCGTGCTTGGGGTTAGTCTTGCATTTAAGTACAATACTCAAGGTCAGCTGCACAGAGCAGCCTCACAGACAGAGCACAGCAAGATGTAGAGCGCACTGTTCAGACCAAGATGGATGCACAACATAAGCTTGGTTGTGTCTCTCTCTCTGCTCTTTTTGTTGTCTGTTTGGACCTTTTGTCTCGCTTATTCATCAGATCTTCAGACAGATTAACTGGTCAGCCTGACTGACTGATAGATTGTGTGTTACTATGTGCGGTTGCCTGCCAGGACCAGTGTAAAGTGTTTAATCTCTTACTGAGCACCCTCTCCCAGTACCAAACCTTGCTCAGTTTGGATCGCACCCAGGAGCTGGCTGTGTTCCACCTGTTCAACTGGCCATCAGACTCTAAATAAATTTGTTCACAGCTTCGTGGTCTTCTCCAGGATTCACACAGTGTGCTGGCTTGCACGTCTAAACCAAAACAATTGCCTTAAATCTCAAGCGATTTATTAATAAAATGTATTCAAGAAATATTCAAACACACTTATTTTGAGTGCAAATGTCCATCTAGGTGACATCCACGTAACGGATAAAAGGTTGGTATATAATAGACAAAGTATTCATATCAAATTCCACTTTTTGTTACATTACAACTGCAAAGCTTTTTATTAGGATGTCACGAGATGGACCAACACAGAATTGTGCAGAAATGTGCAATTGAAATTTCAAAAAATTTTTGCAAATATAAAAGGTGTTGTGGATTTGTCTTCAGCCTCTCTGAGTCGGTACTTTGTAAAGCCGCCTTTAGACTATCTTGACTAATACGTGGCAAATGGTCACACCAGAGTTTTCTGTCCATCAGAGTAAAGAGGGCTCAATAAGAGTTGCATTATATCAGGAAAACATGCAATGTTTGTAAATGTTAGGAAAACGAAATGACTTGCAATAAATAAACTTGTAATTCAGGTTCATTGCAAACATAACCCCCAAATAGTGAGGAGTTTCTCCACCTCCTGGAAAAAAGGAAGTTCATTGTTTACATCTCTGTGACAAGATCTGCTGTTTTGGTAATTAAACGACTTGTAGTTTCTTAATAACTTTAACTGAACATCTAAAGGCCCTCTTAAAACATGTTTCTGCTGCATTAAAAAAAATCAAGTACTAGCATAGATTACTTGTATAACTAGCTATTTTTAGTGCAGTCCAAGCAGTTCTTTGCTTATAGTGAAATAAACACACTTGTATGTAGGAAAATATGAAAACTGATTATCTCTTTCCCTCTACCCCACAAGTATGCTCTACATGGGAACTAAAGTTGGTTCTAGTAAAATTCTATACACTGAAGTTTTAAAAAAATGATAGCTGTGGAAATATTTTTGTGCAAGACACAGTATGATTAGTTACAAACTGTATAGTACCGTACTAAATTGGCTACTTGAGTGATCTTTTACAGAGATGAACATCTCTACAGCAATGCTGTAAGTAAGGCTTTTACAGCAAAGAGGCTTTATGTTAAACTAAATTCCTAATATTGAGTCAATCTTTTGTAATCAGATGAGATCTGATCAGTCGGTGCATAAGACAAAGAACATCTGGGCTTGTCCTTTATTGTCTTGCAGCGAAATCCTAACTATAATCTCCTCGTCCTATGAGTTGGCATTTATGCATATTAAACCAGCGTCTAACAAAAGCTTGTAGGTGCCATTAAATTGGTATTTTTGGAGTTTGGAGGCTCTCTGCACTTTTTAGACTCCTGAGATTGATCTTTGAGACATTAGTAACCATAGCTCACCTCTGCTTTGCTCAGATGAGTGCTAAAGCTGTTTAGGAGTTCTATTGTACTGTGGGTTTGTAAGTGGGACCTCAAACATGTATATGTTGATGATAAATTAAGATCTATTTAAATCTAAACCTGGAGCAGTGTTACTCAAGTTGCCCATTAGGGGTCATAATGAACGGCAAATCTAGGTTCCTACGCATACTTGAAAGGTCTGGAAAAGTATCAATTTTTATTTTTTATTTTTCCAAGTCTAGATAAGTATAGAAAAAGTTTGGAATCCCTGGTTTCCTTATTTTAATATCAAGAAGCTTGTACAAAATGTTTTCAAAAGCGTTATTTCGCCACATTTTTGGCCTCTAGATCCTCATTTGTCAGGGTTTTAAACTGGTATTTCAGTTTTAAATGCCAAATCAAATCATCTAATATTGAGAGTTTTTACAAATAAGGGGTCACAGATCACAAATGGCTTTATAGATTATGTATTCAGTAAAACTAATCCAGTAGACATTTAATAAATCTAATAGTTGTAGATTTGACATAGAGCTGATCTCCATGTACCCTGATGCCAAAATAGCTGTGAAATAGTCCTTTACCACACCGTCAACTTGATCGCCAGCCTGCCCATCATGTTTTTCCTAATACTGCCCAATAAAAAAAATCAAAAAAAATCTGACAGATTAAAATCTCTTCTTCGCCAGCAGTATGAAATAGAATATGTGCAACTTCCCCACCATGTTGTTCTCACACTTCTCTCACTGTCTTCTTGTCCTGCAGGTTTACGAGGGCTAATAAACCTGGGCAACACATGTTTCATGAACTGTATCGTCCAGGCTCTGACACACACACCGCTGCTGCGAGACTTTTTTCTCTCCGACAGACACAAGTGCGAGATGCAATCAAACTCTTGCCTGGTGTGTGAAATGTCGCAGCTTTTTCAGGAGGTATGATGCACAGCTTGTTTTTAGGATGTTTTTTTTTGTTGAATTTTTTTATTAACAAACAGCCATAATCTGGGACTCTTAATAACTGTGCAATGCAGATTTGTTTCCCTTTAAATATAATCCAATGCAAAAGACTGAGTCACAAAACCCAGAGAGGGGGAGGAGGAGAAAGGAATGCACACAGCCACTGAAATGAATGGAAATGAACCTCTGTTAATAACAGATTTGTAATTAAATATCAAGTAGTTTTTTCCAGTAATTTTACCAAACTTTTTCTATTTGATATCTAACTTTTGATGTTATAATCTAAAAGTGTTACAGAATGGGTAGCTTGACTGCTCCCACACTGCCTCACTGGCTTCCTACATCCTCTCTCTCTTTGCAGCTTGCATAGAGGCCCACAGATGGCAATGGCGCTCTAATGTATTATGAGTCTATTTACCACCCCCAACCCAACACCTTTAGCAACACAGACTAGCAGATCTCTGTCGTTTCTCAGTTGGCTGATCTGTTAGGATACATATGAGAAAGGTGGGGATGGAAAGTAGTCTTAAGTTCAAATTGTATTGTTTATATCACAAATCAAATCCAAATGTTGTGTGACTAGGTAGTCATAAATGTAAACCGATTGGACACATTGAGATTTTGCTTGCTTTATCTCTTTTAGGTTTTTAAACGTCTTTGGTGTCATTTACTACTGTCAAACTGCAGAAAAAGGAGAAGGCTCTGAAAGATCCATAAAGTTGTCATATTTTCCTCTTTATCACTCAGTCCTAATTCAAAGATTACAGAGAACGTAGTTGCATCACATCTAAAAATGAAAATCTTTCCTGGCATTACTCCTAGAGTTTTTCTTATTATTTCTGTATCCTTCTTTCCCACATATCATCCTAATATGGCTCACCAGTCACTCCACTTCCAAAACCCTTATGCCGTTTAGATAATATTTAATGATTCTTTCTCCTGTCTGATCATGGTGGATATGTGGCCCTAACAGAGGCTGCCCTTACTTTGCATTTGCATAAATGAAATGAAATCTTCTGTGCAAATCACTTGCGTCTAATAGCGCAGTAACATGATATTTGTGTTATTTATTGTGTCCATTAATAAATTATTCATTACAATAACAAATCAAGCAATGATACCGATGGTTAGATAAAGCAGATGGTACCATCTCCGTGATTTTTTTTTTTTATATACAGTGCCCAATAAACAACATCCTCAGTGTGAAACATGGTGATAGCACCATCATGATGTGGAGATGTTTTTCTTCACCAGGGTTGGGCAAGCTGGTCAGAGTTGATGGGAAGAGGATGGAAAAGACCTGATACTGGGCCAGAGTTTCCCCTTCCAGCATCAACCAACACTAGATACAAAGCTGGAGCTAAAATCGATCGCTTTAAATCAAAGCATATTCATGTATAATAATAGACCAGAGAGGAATTCCTTTACTCATAGTACCAAATAGGAGCAACTTGCAGCTGGACAGGACCAGGCGCTCCCTCCTCCATGCCTCCATTTTATGGTTTTCACAATTAAGGCGCTCACACGCTCCGGACATCCATACCGCTGGAATTACTTCATGTTGTTATTGACGGTTCAATGGTACGGGGCCTTGTTCTTAGGGACCTCTGCCCTAAATCATGTTTATACAAGCGACTTCTCAGGGCAATTGGTCGAACCGGATTTTATTTTGCGTTATCTAAGTAAAGGAGGTGACTAATGCCTGCCACACGTTTTAAAACCATGCCTCCTTCTCCTTACACTTCAGTTGTGCGCTAGTTGATTTAGGTCTATTGCATTAAAATCCATTAACGTACACCGAAGTTTGAAGTTGTAACATGACAACATGTGATAAAGCTCAAGAGGTACTTTTGCAAAGCACTGTACATCTTTCCTTCATGTCCTCAGTTCTACTCGGGCCACCGTTCGCCCCACATTCCCTTCCGGCTGCTGCACCTGGTGTGGACTCATGCACGTCACCTCGCGGGATACGAGCAGCAGGATGCCCACGAGTTCCTTATTGCAGCATTGGATGTTTTACATCGGCACTGCAAAGGAGACATGATAAGTAAGCTTTGTCCGAATCCCTGGGATCCTTACAATAGAATATTATTCTCAGTTGTTAGGTGAACATCCTGAAACACTTCTTTCAGAGAACGGTTTGCATAGAAAATTGTATAGAAGCAGTCTTAAAGTGAAACTAAACCCCATGTAAAAGCATAACCCCGCCCCCCTAGACAAATTATGAAGAATGCCACCCAAGTGGGCAGCGCCAAGAGACACTGAGGGGCACTGCCAAGTGTAGGAGGGTTTAGCAAGGTTGTGGTCAGGAGGATGAGGGAAAGTGGCAGCTTTGAAATATGGAGAGTGAGCAGAGCGACACGGGTAGTTTTGCCACCGATACATATTTTGAGGTGGAGGATTTTTCACTCCTTCGTAACCGGAGGTTAAGGGAGGCTTTGTGGAGCCCAGCGGTCCTGAACCTTATCAGTTCGAGCCGCTGGCTCAAGGCGCTGACTCAGCGATGCCCAAGCTTGCGCTGCCAAGGCAGTGGAGGACAGAGTGGGTCTAGTATCTAAGTGGAAAAGTGATGTTAGCAGCATTATTGCATTATTCAAAGCAGTAACAAACTTTCAGAAAGTTTACATGTAGATGTAAATTTCCATGTAAATGTATATTACATATTTATATTATCGCAAGTAAAGCATATGATCAGCAGTATAAAGCAGAAAACGCTATGATCAGTGCTCACAGTTCCAATTCCTGACTCGCTATGGGGGCATGTCTGAGTGTGATGGGTTTTATACCCAAACTGAGGCTGTGACATGTACCAAGCTGTACCGTTTCAACCAATAGGAAAATTCAACAGCAGTAGCCACCTTTCCACCCAAAGAGGGCAGCACTGAGACAGTTTTAGGACATATATTGCAGAATTAAACAAGTTTAAATGTAATGTAAAATATTGTACAGTAACATAAAGATAGCACCCTTAAGGTCCAATTTATACAGTTTATCTGCAAAAAAAGTTGATTTGGGGTTTAGTTCCTCTAAGAGAGGTTGTACCTGATACTGTTGGAAACATACCTAAGGAGACTAACTATGGTAAATCCCAAGGGAAACGGGTGGTAAGCAGTATGAGGAATGGAAATACTCCCTGCTGCAGTGTGATGACGGTCTCACTCACCTACAGACCCAGCAGTAAGGCTTTTCCAGGTTGGCTAGAGAGAACCTGAGAGTGTTGAAGTAGCAAAGCGATACTACTACAGGGGAATGGTAAAGTGAGAAAGAAAGCCAACTGGTTTTTCAGATTTGGCCTGTGAGTGTGTTTACATCATTTGTCTGTTTTCTGCAGGAGATGACAACGGAAAGAAGGCCAACAATCCAAATCACTGTAACTGTATCATTGACCAAATCTTCACTGGGGGCCTGCAATCTGATGTTACCTGTCAGGTTTGCCAGTAAGTTTGCAAGACTTGTTTGTGGCTTGTAACAAAGGCTTGTCATTCCCTTGTATTATCTCATCCATCCACCTTTACCTATCTTTCGCCCACGGGTTGGTCAAAATGGAGGCTGCCCGTTTTCACATGGTGTTTAACCATGTGTCTCTCCTTTTCCTATTCAAAGAGCCCGGTCCCTGCAGAGCTACTTTAATGGGGGTTGTCTAGACAGCAGCACGACTGAAGCACTGCCCGCCTGCCCCCTAGAGCTGTCCTGTCGCATTAATGCATACACGCTGCACTGAACTACAAAGCACCTTGCCCAAACTAGCAGGCGAACCGCGCCCATTGTGATGTTTTCTGCATTGTCTGTTTGAACCGTTTCTAAGGAGGCTTGCTGCTTAAAGACTACAAGCGATGAACGATTAAGGAAAAGAATGCATCTGTCCTTTGAACAAAGGAGGGAGCCTAATGGTGCCAGGTTACTGCAGGGTGGCATTCGCATCACCATAAATGCTTTCCCATTTGATATATTGGCCTCCCACTGGTACCTTTTTGGTTAATCTAATTAGCTCTTCTCTTCTCTCACTCTATATATTTATGCATACTCACATTGGAATCATCCATTGTGGGCTACAGTCCATTACTGTCATTGGGTTGAAAGACTAAAAACTTTAAAAGGACAGCTTTCTTTGTAACCCTACCTTGTGAGATCAGCATAGTTATTATGCACATGCACGGTTTCCATCCCCCAGCAGAATAAAACAAAAGCATGATCCAAATCTAGAGAGGATGGCTGAGTTTAAATTTGTAAGTTGCAGTGTATGTCATCATCCTTTTATCACCTGCAATAAGTGACAAACTGAAAACCCCGCTCCATTTGTTATACATCGTCTTGGACTAACCTCTCTTTCTGTTATTTGTCTTTTTTTAATCTTTTCTTCATAGTGGAGTTTCAACAACGATAGATCCATTTTGGGACATCAGTCTGGATTTGCCAGGCTCATCCACGCCTTTCTGGGCTCTTAGCCCCGGAGGGGACGGCAGCACAGTCAACGGCGAGAGCCACCTGTCAGGATCCACCACACTCACAGACTGCCTACGCAGGTACAACCTCCTGTTCACCACGCAATTATAATTCTCCTGTTTTTATTTGTGGTGAAAGGGAGAACATCCTTTAAGAGCAAGGATTCAGAACTACTAACCCTGTCCAAAACTGTGCAGCATATTTCTCTTATTTGTCAGACCAGAAATCGTCAAAAACCCCGAAAGGCCAGATTAGTGTATCTATACCACCGATTTATAGTGCTGCTATTGTTTTTTTCTCTATTCCGTTGAGCTGGAACACTAATCCTGTTTAGGCACTGTTGGATAGAGAAAAACAACACGTTTGTTACCCTACTTATTGCCTTTTTAAGTAGTAGCCAAGCAAATTTCATTTGGCCCACGCTTGCACAAAGGGTCACATATGGTGTCTGCTCAGTCACAACAACCCTGTTATGCTTGGATCTCACCTTCTCCCATCACCAGGTTGACAGACCAGGTGTGACCTCTCAAATCAGCTGCTTCGTTCTTGCAATTTCTTTTTCACTTTTCCTCATCTTGTTTCATTTCCCTGCCTCTCTACCAAATTCCTTTTCCCCCTTTGCCCTCAATCTCTACCCCTCCCATTTGCCTCACCCCCAACTCTTTTTTTTTTTTCTCTCCTTCAGTTTTTTTTTCACTGCAGCACCTCACACACCCCTACTTGCTGCAGCAAGTCTCTTAAAGGTACAGAGCAGGCTGAAGCTGTTGAGCTTATTAAACTGAAATGCAACCAAACCTACGGGCTAATTAATGATTAAAGCCACAGATTCTTTTTGTGAGATCTGTAACTACGCAGATTTACAGTTTGCTGCATATTCTTTCCTCTGGTTTGCAGGTTCACGCGGCCTGAGCATCTTGGAAGTAGTGCCAAAATCAAGTGTGGTGGTTGCCATAGTTACCAGGAGTCCACCAAACAGCTGACAATGAAAAAGCTCCCCATTGTAGCGTGTTTTCATCTCAAAGTGAGTCAGTAACGATGTGCTGCCAGTTTATTATTGTAATGCAATTGGTCTTTACTCTCAAACAGAGGCCTTATTATGGACTGTGCATTTTAAGGTTTTATTCTTTCATTTATACATGTAGTTCAGTCTTTGTGCGGATGTGTTCATCATTCCATGTAGCTGTTGTTGCTTTACCTCCTACTATTTTAGTGCTTTCATGTTCTGTCCCGGGACACCCATGAATCTAATGACTCATCCTTCACTGCCCATGTTTTATTTATTATATGGCACAGGAGACATATAATGTATTTATGATCACAGGAACATGCTGTTAATGGATTGCCTTAAATAAGTCCAAGGCTGTTATTACCTTGCCCTTACTGTGTAACTTCAGGGTTGAAAACATACAAATCCTCTTATAGGCTGTATTGTAAATTATTACTTTAATTTTAATCTTGCTTTCTTTCCCCTTTTCTCTCTCAACATTTCTGTCTGGCCTTCTCCAGCGGTTTGAGCACTCTGCTAAATTGCGGAGGAAGATTACTACATATGTTTCCTTCCCTTTAGAGTTGGACATGACGCCCTTCATGGCATCCAGGTGAGGCTCCAGTGGAAACTTGAACTGCTTTGTTTTTACTAGAGCTGTACCAATGATCTGCTTTGACTAATGAAGGACAGGTCAAAAATCTGATGTTTGTTTTTATTTACTTTTCTTTTTACGCATTAAAACCAACTCCCGCTATTTTTGCAGAAAGTCTATACATATTTAAGTCTGGATATGTTTTGAAAAACATAACTAAGTAAATATCTAATATCAATTGACATAAGTAGCTTAAAGAATCAATAATATTCAATGTTAAATATACATAAAATATGTACTTATTGTGAAACTGTTTTGATGTTAATATTTCTTATATATAAGCTGACTATTTCTGTATTTTCAGAAAAGAGATATCTCCGGCCAATTGGATAAATAGTTAACACAACAAAACAAGCTTTAGATTTGATTAAGTTGTTTGAAATAAATAACAAAGGGTGTTCTTGGAGGGACACATGGTTGTAAAACAAGTAAAAGTCAAAGCAATATGAAATGTGTACATGAGAATATGTGGATAGTAACTGAGATTAACATTTCAGTCTATAATTTCTGCTTGCTTACATTTGGTAATACTGATGGAAATAAATATATCATTAATCATACTGGACCCCTAACACTGGAAAAACTACAAATAACTAAAACACGCTAAATCACATTAAGTATTTGTACCCATAATGCTTAAAAAATTGAGTCTGGAAGTTTGAACTTGAAAGTGTGTTAAGCTTATTCCTGCTATCATAAATTGCACTGTTCTGCCACCTAGTGGGAAAATAAAATGTTTACTTGTAAATATAACATTGTTTTTCTTCTGTCATCCACAGTAAAGAGAGCAGAATGAATGGGCAGTATCAACAGTCAGTTGACGTATTAAACAACGACAATAAGTGAGTAGGCGGGATTTAGCATATGAGAGAAAACTAATTAATAAAGACTTTATTTTCAGCAGTTCCAAAGCACCACTGTGATCTCAAAGAAACTTTAACTTGAGGACATCAGCACATGCTAAAGACCTGGAGCGGCCGACTGTGACTTCCTCTAATTAAATCAGGCTGTGGTCTATTAAAAGCTGCTTAGTTTTTCTCATGACAATACCCCTGTTGTAATTATTATGATTATTATGTTATTTAATATTTAAATAAATAATAATTGGGTCTGTTAAGTGTTGTGCAGTGAATACCAGCCTAATAAGGCGGTGGTATTAGGACAATAGAGAAAATGGTGAATCAAGCTCTGGCATTACTGAACAGCAAAACACTGCACACACATGGAATAAGTTCACACAATTTCTTAACATTTATCAACAAAAATAATTCAACTCAAGAGCAAACATATTTCAGTCAGCAAACGTTTTACTAGAACAATTCAACTAAAACTACCAAGCAAAATGAAAGAATAAGAAATACCAATGAACTACATGCTATATGAACACGGGAATCAAAGATGGTTAAAAACTATGACCAATAAAGTGATGCAACATTACCATTGAATGTTATTTATGTTTGAGAATTGAGGATTATCTTGAGGAATCTGGAAATGAGGTTAAGTTAGTCTTCAAACTAGCTTAGAACAGTATCTTCAAACCACCAATCACAATGCAAGATCAGATAAAACATTATTTTAATAAAATAATATTTCAAAGAATGATTTGGTGAATAAAACCAAACCTTCTTGATATCAAGGAAAAATTCATATGTAAGGAAATATTATTTTGAATCCAACCTTCCTGGATAAATGATTATAAATGGTGTTTAATTAGCTATCGCATTTAGTACAATAATATTTAGGGAAATATTTCCTAGATTTGAAACTAACAACCTTTCTGGATCAATAATCTTTAACTAGCCCTCACCTGAGTCTCGTGTAACCCCTAACTTGACTGCCGCTAGCTGTTAGCGGTTTCAGCCAACGAAGGAAAGCCTATAGCTTCCTTAGTCATACATGTACCTTAAAATACCATTAATACAAGGATCAAAATGTATAAGCGTTGACAGCATGTTATGGCCTTTAAATAAAGTTGCCTTAACTTTAAAACACATCACAGAACACATAATTAGCTTCAATGTTGAGGTGTCTGTACATCTTAGCTGGACGGCTAGTCTGCTAGCACTTAGATAACTGAGTTTTCTCAACACAACAAAAGCAAACGTCATGAAATAAACATTATTGAGATTATTTCGTCCTAAACTAATTTCTCTGCCCAGAACACCACCTCTTACGTGAACCATTCTGAAGAAAAGACATTTCTAACATCTCTTTTTCAGGAGTGGGTTGACAAAGTAAGCATGATCATTGTAGCCCATGTCCTGGATATATCTGTGTAGTGGTTCTTGGACCCCAGCCTCTGTCCCTGCCTTGTGAAACTGTTAGGTATTAATTATCAAATAGTCAAGCTCAGAAGGAACGACACGAGTCTCTGTTAATCTTGCAGCAAGATGGTAGCCCACTCTGCAGTGCAACTACAAAGTGTTGGCACCATCTCCTTCAGGCTCTGATGACAGCAACAGCTCTGCAGTCTGTGCTGAACATGTATGGGGCAGGGCCTGTGATTCTATAATTTTAGTTTCAGTGGTTACAGCATAACCAACTCTATTTTCCCAAACTCATCTTTAGAAGCTGAATCATCCACAAAAATAATTTGTGAGTTTTGTAGAATAGTTTTAAGAGCTTCAACTTTTGTTTTACATGAATGCGGTTCTCCATCTTCTGCTGTTTTTAGCAGAGTGCTTAAATTAAGTGGACCACATCTTTGTAAGGTTATATTTGGCTGTGAAAGCAGAAGTAAAGCCAGAGCAATGTGTCTTGCTGTTCCTGCAGAGGTTTTAAAGCCTCTGTTTTTCCAAATTCTTCTTATTCTCTTTTATCATATTTTATTTTATTGGGGACTGTATTTTATTTTATTCTTATAAAGCAAGTCCTTATTACATTTAAAAATTAGATCACTATATTTGGTAGTTGCTGTTATTTTAAATAATGCTTGATTTAGTTCTTATTAAAAAATATGAATGATGAACACAAAAATGAAGGGCATATTATATCTTATAGTCTTTGTTTGTCCTACCCAGTTTTATAGATACACCGTACAGTTTCAGTAAGCTTTGTATTTAGTTCAAGTAACTAAAGCTTGTTTCAATTAACTCAAGTTTTCTCTATTTCAGTCCAGTCCAGTAATTATGTTAAAGTTAATTTCATCTTGTGTTAAATTTGAGTCTATTCGATCATTCTAAACCTGACTGGAAAAAGTCTAAACATCAACAAACAACATTAAAATCCTTTTGTTTTACCATAAAGAACTGACCTAATATTATTATGATTCAGACTTGCCCTCGTAGTCTTTAACTATTGTGCACATATACCCTAATTTTTACGTAACATGAAACAGACATTTATTTCACAAAAACAGACAGATAAAATACAGACATTTGGCCACATAAAAGTCTAAATACCCTGTTTATTAGTATTGTCAATACAGGTAGAACCTTTGCTATCTTTATATGATTTTTTTTTTTAGAAAAGATTCTGAAAACCTAATTGAGATATAAGTTTGGCAATGATCATCAGAACATCAGACCTTTTATTAGTGCTTTTAAGGTCCCTCAAAGATGCATTACAATGAAATCAGTCATTCCCATTCACACACATTCACACACCACTTGCTTACTTTTCTGTAAGAGTTAATTTTATTTGCAAAAAATTTGAACATAATTTGACTTCTATTATTCTTAAAATGCACATTGTTTCCTCATAACCCCTTTTTGTTTCCACTAGCTCTGTTTTGAATGCTTCAATTCTTTTTTATTCACCAAGAATCAATAAGGTGTTCTTAGTGGGGTCCACCTTAATAGTGTTGTCTGTTGGGTGTCATGTTATCATTGTCAGGTCAGTGAGGTTCATAGGTCAGTCAGAACCTTGTTCATTTGGTCTGTGCACATAATGTTTCATAGATCCAGCCTATGATTAGTCAGCAAAACTTCCACTTATAGGAGAAAAAAATTATTGTTAAAGAATGAGCTGCATTTCCTAGGAACACTGCAATCCCACTGTCTTCCTTCTGGATGAACATCACCTGTTGAAAACTGTCACTTAAAGGCTGCTCTTGCTTTTTCTTTTTTTTATCTGTTTATCCACTGTGTGCACGCAGTGACTGAGAGGTCCCCTTTGAAATTATAATCTAGCAAGGTTTTTTACTGTCTGGATCTTTTTTGAATACATAATCTCCAGTTTAAAATCCCCCTGTAATTGTAGGATCTCAGTGGTAATTAAGTTACCTGAAAATTCTTATTTTTATGCCATCGTTTACATATTTCTCCGGCCCCCTTCACATAATTTTCCATAAACTTTACATCTCCTAAGTTTTTATATTTGCTTTGTTCTTTCCCCATTTTAAATTAGATTAGTTTAATAACTATGAATGTCCTGAACAGAAGTTCACTGGCATGAGATCAAGGATAGGACATTAACACGCCCTTCTACTGCGGCTAGTCCGCAGCGGTGTTAATTTTCAGGGATGAAACCCGTCCTGTATCTCCTAGATCACCAGTACGTCTTTCTATTCAGGGAAAATAAAACACAGGAACCAGCGAATCTTGCTATGATTCTTCCAAAATGCTTAGTCCTCCAAACACACACAACACATTCATTCAATTAGTACCTTGACTAGTCCACTTTTCCCCAACAGTTGCTTACGGCCAACCTAACCTGTTTTATGAGCTCTTTTGTTATTTAACACTTAATTTCATTTCCTTACGGCGGAACGCTACCAACCAAATTATCCAGTTCCCTTACAGCGGAACTACCTAGTCGTTTCTGATCCCCTTACGGCAGAATCTTACCTAATTTATCGCTATTCCCTTCCGGCGGAATAATACCTATTCAATTGCTGTCTTCTTACGGCGAGACACTACCAACGAATGTTTTAAGTACTTATTACAACACAATTTCTCACCTCTGAGCTGACTTCAGTGACTCTTTCGGACCCCAAGAGTCACCAGGCGTCGAGTAAAGCAATAATCTACCGGCCCGATGCGAATTCACCCACCGGGTCTTTGGACCACCGTCCCGGGGCAGACCTCCAGTAGCGCTTCCTCGGCGTCAGGTGATCCCGGGATCCTCAGGTCACTGTAAAAGATGGATAAGTTAGATTACAACATCCGGTTCGAAGGACCAATTCAATGTTAGGTATTAATTATCAAATAGTCAAGCTCAGAAGGAACGACACATGAGTCTCTGTTAATCTTGCAGCAAGATGGTAGCCCACTCTGCAGTGCAACTACAAAGTGTTGGCACCATCTCTCTTTATTTATATATGTGGTTCACACACACAGTTCAACAGACATTCCAAGCATTTAGGGGGTGTATGTGTGTCTGTGTGTGGGGTCAGAAGGGTTAGGCTGCATGTTTTTTGCTTTTAAACAGAGAGGGAGTGGGGACTGGTACAAGCAGCCCCCGGATGTTGCTGATAGTAGCATAACTCACTCCTCTCCCTGGGAAGGAAGAGTGATAAACAATACAAAAGTTTTCAAACCCTAACAGAAACTCTTGAAAGCTTTTTTTCTTCGCAGTCCTTTCAAGATGGCAGTTATTCCTATTGCTTGGGCACCTTTTTTCTTCCACTAAATCTTCTATCAATATTCTCAAATACAGTAATCTGTCAACAGCCAGCTTCTTTAGCAATTACCTTTTAATGGCTTACCATTCTTGTTGACGGTGTCAGTGACAGTCTGCTGGACAACTGTCAAGTCCCCATGATTGTGTTGGCCATAACATTTCTGTATTAACACAGTTTGCTGGTTATATGTAATACAAACATTTTTTTAGAAGCCAAATTTGAAGTTTTTATTTAACCACATTTATTTAAATTAACTATAATAATCAATTGATTGTTAGGGATATTTGGTTTTGGGGTGAAATGTATGGAAAATGGAAAAAGCTCATGCAGTGATATTTTAGAATAAAAGTATATAATATAGGATGCATGGATGATTTCCCTATCTTCTTGAAGAGTGACCCTCGGGTCATTGAGCTTCTTGGGTACAGAGTTATTAGCCTCTAGACGGCGACTCAGCTGATCCCATAGGTTTTCTTTGGGATTCAGGTCTGGAGAAAGTGCAGCCCACTCTATTAGCGGTTCCCCAGGTTCCCTTGTCCACCGTCCCTGTCCCTGGCCCATGCAAGATGATGATGCTTGTGCCTGGTGCTGTGGTCAGATACCCTTGCAAGTCGCCTAGCACACAGGCCACAATCATGGAAACAGTTTTGAATGGTCTGATGTGACACGTCAGTGCCTCTTACCTCCCTTAAATGTGCCCAAGGTTGATTGGCATTCTTTATCCGGTCCACAGGGCATTGTTTACAATGAAGCAGTCATCGGTTTGGGATGTGGCCAAAGGATGCCTACTTCTATGCCTTTCTGTATCTTCCAGTCTGTCTGTATTTCTGTTACAATCCACTGATGACACTCTGTGACACTTGCTCAGTGGCCACTTCAGTCTAACAACATCCTGTTTAAAGTTAGGTGTTGTCTTAATGTCAAAATGTGAACAGGAAGATGGGGAGTACTGTTTAAATATGAATTCTGAATGAACCAGGAAATGTATTCATGGATCAAACACCTGATGAGATGCTGTTAGGTTCCTTCTTAGAGAACAGCAAGTTGTGCAAAAAGTACTGAAACACTGAAAAGCTGGACATGTGCATTCAAAAGTTAATAGAATGTCACATTAAGTTCACCCGTAAAGGTTATAGTTAATTTTAGGTTACACTACACTGCTATTTGCCTAAAAACAGAATACTAGTGTATGTTACTCTGTGTGTAAGGAAAAGAAGTAAATACTTTATTTTTATTGCATTAGTGAAATACTTTTTAATGATAACAAAATGTATTCACATGTATGCCATTTATCATCTTTTTATTTTCAGGTATTCCTTGTTTTCAGTGGTCAACCACCAAGGCACATTAGAGAGCGGCCACTACACTAGCTTCATCCGTCAACACAAAGACCAGTGGTTCAAATGCGACGATGCCATAATCACCAAGGCCAGCATTAAGGATGTACTTGATAGCGAGGGGTAAGAACTGAAGCTAGACCTTAGCAGAACACAAAAAAACCCAGAATGATTAAAATCTAAATCTGATCTTCTTTTTCCGTCTCAGGTATCTCCTATTTTATCATAAACAGTTCCTTGAGTATGAATAGCTTCTGTGACCACTGATCATGAAGAACCAATGCTTCAAAGGGGAGAGAGCGAAGAGACAAGGGGGCGGGATGAAACGCAAACACACAAACCTACCTGAAACCTTCTACCAGTCAGCTCCTTCACTGAGAGGGATAAAAAAAGACATGTTAAATCATGAAAATAAAAAAAATAAAAAAAGCACTGAGCTACTACTTTGCATCTACTTGACAACTGAATGAAAAGGATCACTGGTGGAAGAGTCGGGCATTGCCTGTTCTGACGCAGGCACAGGGAAGAGGCCCTAGATCCCTCAGTCTCTGTTCCCTTTCCCCTTCCTGCTGCAGGGATAGTGTGATACTGGGCACACCTGGGATTTTCTTACAGTATTCTGACCCCTGCTTCCCCCTCCATTTCTCTCCCATGGTGCTCTCATTTGAACTGACCAAGCATTTAACTTGCTCATAATGAGGACAGTATGTTGTCATATATGCATATGGGACTGAAAGCAAAAAACAGTCATTTACAAACCAGTGTATTGCAACCTTTGTAAGGACCCTTTTGAAGGTCTGGTTATGATGCTTATCATTTGTGACTTTAGCTTTGAAATACTGTAAGAATCCTAGTATCCATCTATTTTTTAAGAGCAGAGAAAACATGGGAGATCTTAGAAACGCTGCCTTTGCCAGTTGCTGGAGAAGCGCTGCCATGGAAACTAAACAGATCTAGACCTGAGTGTTCTCATGTTCATTTCTTTACTGTGTTGATTTTTTTTTCATTATAAAGTCTGGTTGAGGGCAGGGAATAACTATTTTTTTAGCAACTCGTTAAATTTTTAGTTTTTGTTTACCTTTGTTTTTAGTGTAATTTTTTTCTACTTTTTCAGTATAGTCACATGTTCCTTGCTGTTCTGGTACCTGAAATGTTTTTTTGGACGTATTATGCTTTCATTCTCGTGGAATTGTGGGTATAATGATGGCATGGATTTATCGGCTCAACTTTGTGATGTTTTAACATGCTAAATCAGAGCGTTCATGTGGCATTCGGAAAAGGATTTTGATATGCGATATCTTTAAATCTGAACCTTCTGTGCAAAACAAAACAAAAAAACATAAATTAACACCACACTGCATGCAACCAGGCATTTTGTGATCATTTGTGAAAAATTGCCGTGGATTGCGGCTCAGAGATTGCTCCTGAACAATAATGAACGGAATGGTCAATGTGCAAGATGTACAAACACACTGCACATAAATGGGCGCAACTCGACCACAGCCTGGCTCTTAAATCATCAGTGTTGAACTTCTTCGTTGCTACCGTGGTTGGTGCAGACCACTGTGGTTTGTGGCGTCGTTTCCCTCCGCAGATCAGTAAAAGACGTGATTCAGTCAGACTCGAGATAATGCACATAATCCATGTCAGGGTAACTGAAAGTGTTTGTATAAAAAGTACAAAATTGAAAATATTGCCTCATGTGGAAAAAAATAAAAAATGAGGGCACTTACCTGAGTTGTAAAAAGAAAAAGATTCCTAGTTGTTTTTCTGCTCTGTAATTAAAATCAAACCTGCATATCTTTTTTGGCAAGTGGAATATAATGGATTTATAAAAAGTAAAGTTCAACACTTTATGTGTAATGGTCACAGTGGTTTTGATGCATTGTGGTGCAGTTTCAGGCCATCCGAAGGCATTCAGGGAAACAGCTGAAACAAAAAGAGAAGAGAACTTCATTGTGTGTTTCAGTGATTAAACTCAGAACAAAACTGGAATGTTTATTTGGTGTGCTGTCTTTTGTTTCATTTTTCCTCTGAGGGACTAGATGCTGCACTGTAGTACATCTGAGCCAAATCTGTATAGTTTTCTATTGTCAGCTGTGCAGGTTCTGTATCATCTTTGAGCTATTATCCTAGAAGGGGAAAATATACAGAAAAACGTATTTAATTTGGTGGCATGTAGTTCTATAATATAAAGATGTTTCTGGTCTTTGAGCAACTTTTATGCACATGATTATGGCGCCACCCTGTGGCCTCATTCAGAAGCACAATACAGCCTACAATCACATTCTGGGCTATAAAAAACATATTCCTTTTATGAGTGAGCTTTACAGAAAAAAATGTTTTTGTACTGCTATTCTCGAAAGCTCCATATTTCTGAAGTAAATGCAGTTTGACCAGAGTTGATAGCTGATGTTAGGCTTGTACTTCAGTTGTGATTTGTATAAAATGAAAGTGTTGTGGAGAAATCAAACATCTATTTGATGTAACCATACCTCACCATTAAGAAAAAGGTGTTTTAACTAATTAAATTGGGTCTTAAATTTGATATATAGTGCTTTTTATTACCTTATTCGAGGAAATTTCTACCACCTCCAAGTCAACACAGCTGGCCTTGGCTCATCAACCTTTTTTATTATAAATAAGCAGAAGCTTTAGAAACAAAATATAATCACAGTTATACAAACTTGATACAGAAACAGTTGCCATGATAACCACACTGAGCAAAGCAAATACCAAGAAATTAGGCTACACAATGCATCTTTAAAGAAAATGTCACATTTATTTAACACTGCAAGATGAAGGGCATAAGGAGCTAATGCCACTTTAATATCAAAACTGCTACTGTGATGCAAGCTGTTTGCTTTGTACTGCTTTACATTTTGTACCACCCATTAACACAGAATAGACACCATTTTCTAGTTAAATGTTTTTCACATTTATGGTTCCATTCCACGATGGTTAAAGTACATGCATTTATTTCTTCTCTACAACTTCTGTATGCAAAATGCCTGGGCTTATCATAATAATATATCAATAAACTTTGTTGCGCAATAAACACGGGTCACAACTGCTATAGAAAAATGGCACACAAAAGGTGGAAACCTTGTAATGTTAGTAAAAACAACTAGAGAGAATTTTATTTACCGTACGTTTAATCCTAACGCCGAACACTAACAAAGTGCTGAAGTTTTCATAAATTCTGTCATATAAAAACACCCCTAAAGCTGAGGTGAAGGACAGCCTGTAGTTTTAGGTGGCCAACACATAATGAACATATGACCTTGTAACACTTTCATAAACTTTTATAGCCAACATTTGTTTATTACACTTGTTTTTCTGCATCCTGGACAGAATTTGATAAAGGTCTTACAGCGGCTGTCGCCCGAGACCCCAAAAGACCTAACACAGTATCATTTCAGTTTCCAGGCAAACATAACCTTTGATTTTTTTTGCAGATAAACTGTAAGCAGCTATTTGAAATTGATCTCATAGCCCCAACTCTGACCAAACCTTGGAACCCCTGGCAGGGATGGCTATTGCATCACTGATGTCCTGGATGAGACCCTAATTCTTTGCTTTAGACATATTTTTGTTGTTTTTACAAATAGGATAAAGGATTAATCAATCTAAACTGTCTTCAATGAATCTAATTAATGTAGAATAATTTACTCCTGGATTTAATACTCTAAAGGCTGGTTTTCCTTTCTTTTCTCTATGGAAGAAATGCTGAAAAAGTAAAGAACAGGCTTTTTCTTATATATTAACAAACAGAATAATAACCCATATGAAAAGCTTTGAATTCTCCAAGCAGATCAGATATAACAGTGAACCTTAGGAATGTGCTCTATTCTGCCTTCTTTGTTTTTGGTGGATTTCAGTTACTGTATATCACCACATACAGACCTGGTATAGTAACTAATATTTTGGGCCTTTTTTATGTTTGCATGAATGAAGACAACCAGCTCCCCCACGACCAACACATAAAGAAGCGGTAAAAAAATGACTGACTGACTGAATGAAGACATTTCTAGAAAATATGTCATATTTTTAAGAAGCTTCTTCTGTGTAGCCGTTCTCTAATGTTGTAATTTACACGTGTAAAAGAAAGTTGTGTGGTTAGGGAACCAAAAACGGCTTAAACCCAAGGGCCCACTTCCTCCGAAATACTGCCCTGGTGTCTCAACCGCACCAGTATCGTTGTCATCACCTGTATGTTCCACAAGTAGCGTGACTACACTTAATGCTAATATTTTTAATTTTTCCATTCCTAATGACTTTTTTAGAAGTGTACCATGTTTGCCAACAAAAAGCAATCACTTAGTTAAAATATGTCTAACTTTTTACCCTGTAATTTACAACAAATCTTTGACATTTTTACAGCTTTAATTAACAGTATGATTTTATTACACATTTTTATTATGATTTACAATTTGTTGCCTCGGCTAAGGAAAATAAAACACTTAAAATGAAATGTTAAAATGATAACAGCTTATTTTAGTTGTACCATGCTAGCTTCGGGCCACAATGCATTAAGACTTACTTTAATAGATGTAGTGTTTAGCATCTGTATAATACTTTAACTGCATCATGTGAATTCTTGTGCTCTCTGCAGTGGTTGAAAACATACAATTAAAGATGCCAGCACCACTCGAGATATCTAGTGTACTCTGCTAATTAGCTTACTAGCCAGCAAGCCAGCAACTCACTTTTTTGGACAATAGTGATACTAGGTCATGCATTTGTCGCAATGTGGCTGTGACTGCATTTTCAGTGTACCAGAAAATAAATTATTCACATATATTCAAATATCATCAAAATATTAGCAACACATAATTGCAAAATAGGTGTGGTACTGACATCATCACAACCCATACGAATGAGGTGACAATCTTTGATAGTTATTTAAACTTTTTCTGTTGCTTTAATGTATGAAGAGGAAATCCTACATTGCAAAGACAGCAATCTGGCTGTTGAGTCAGACAGGTTGTAAGGGTGATGTGTGAACTGCTGTGGAGCAGCACTGAGATGGTGATGGTGATGATAAAGGAACACTACAGCCTCTTGAGGATAAGTGTTCTAGCCCTTCACAAATTCATATCACTCACTCACCCAGTGCCAATGAGGGTGATAGTGGTTGCAGCCTCTCAAATGGCACACAAAAGTAATATTATGTCTGTTTTTTCTTAAGTGAGTCAAAGTATTTCACAAACATGAAGCTTTTTTTCTTTTAACTTTGCAGAAAACACATAAAAAAACAATGCTCAGCAATCTCTGAAGCTCAAGCAGGCCCTGGCAGATGGGTGCACAGCAAAGACAAGTCCAATCATCATTCATTAAACATTATCTGGACAGGTTTCAAGCGGTGACATAACGCAAACAAACTCACAAAACATCCCAGGATTCATGCTGAATAATTTAGAGTCACATAATTTAATTATTTTTTAAAAGAGGTAATTTACATGATTAAACTGTACTGTAAAAGATTAATTATACACAAGCAGTGATGCAAAACAGTATCCCACAGAAACATTTCCTTGTTTAACACTTTGCTGTATGTTGCCGGACTGCAGCTTTATTGTGCTATTGCCTCAATAATGCATGGAACAAAATGTTACACAGACTTACATTTAGTACATCTGAATCACAAGTGAACTGCTCCCACAACTAAAAAAATTCAAAAGAAAATAGACACAAGAGCACTGAAGCTCATTACATTCTGCTACAGATGGGTATTTTATATTTGAATACTGCTAAGTTTAAAATTGAGAGCTGCATGACAACTGTAAGTCATAGAGTTTTTTTATACAATCTTTGTGTCCATTATATGCATAATTATTTACAGAAATGTTTACTTCCCAGATAACCATAACCTGCAGCTCAAACAACTGCATGTTCCTTTACAGCCCTGTGCTGTTTCAAACATTGCTGGGAAACTTGACACAGGTCCTCTGTTGTAAACAACATATATAATCCCAAGTCTCCAGGGAAAATCCACATCACCCAGGGGACCATTTACAAGTGGGTGTTGTTGTTTGTTATGTTCCCTCAGGTCCACTACATAAAGTATTTAGAGGTGTCAGTCACATTTATCTTACAGACTACTGAGATTTGTATGAACCTGTGATTTTTTTTGTCATGGTTTTCTATCACTCTGAGAAACCTAACGAAAACATGAGAATTTCAAACTAATATGCTGCCTGGTCTTTCTCAATTTAAGGAAACCTAATAATAGGGGCCTTTCTGGAGAGACCTTTAGGTGGTTGGTAAAGCCTATTACAGCTTCCTCTTAGATGCTGGTCTGCAGGTCGCCATTGAGCAAAGTACTCTGGGTCTCTGTTGGGTCATTCATCATGCGAGATTTGTCCTGCCGACTGTCACTGCGCTCGACCTCATCCAGCCCTCCTACCTTCTTAAGGCACAGAACGTTCTGAAAACTCTTCTTGAAGTTCTCCGATAAGAAGGCGTAGAGGATAGGGTTGGCACAGCTGTTGGCGTATCCTAGAACCACCACAAAGGCAAAAGTGCTCCTTAGAATGGGGGTGGTGCTGATGCTGCCCGTCACTGAGGTTACGTTGAAAACGTAGAAAGGCAGCCAGCAGAAAACGAACACCGCCACAACAATGGAAACCATACGGGTTACCTTCCGTTCTGATCGCTTCCTTTTGGAGGAGCCTACTCGGATGCCTGAAGACTTCACCTTGATGATGATGAGCAGGTAGCAGAGGCAGATGACCATGAGAGGAAAGAAGAAGCCCAAAATGAAGGTGTAGAACATGAAGACTTTGTAGTAGGTCTCTTGAGGTTCTGGCCAAACAATG
Source organism: Crenichthys baileyi (assembly GCA_036173005.1). Taxonomy (NCBI): domain Eukaryota; kingdom Metazoa; phylum Chordata; class Actinopteri; order Cyprinodontiformes; family Goodeidae; genus Crenichthys; species Crenichthys baileyi. The sequence continues at coordinate 173,525 of JAHHUM010001498.1, forward strand.
GTGCAGAAGCAGCCATTGTGCTTTGTAATCACACCGCTATAGATAACAATAGGCAGATTGACCAGCAGCGACACTCCCCACACGGCTAAATTTATAGTCTTGGCAATACGCGGTTTGCGCCACTTTGTTGACTTTATAGGATGAACCACTGCCAAGTAGCGGTCAATGCTCATTACCATCAGGCAGAAGATGGAAGTGAACTGGTTCAGGGAATCGACAGTCATAACGACCCTGCAGAGCACAGGCCCAAAGGGCCAGTGGACCAGTGCCAACTGGATAGCGATGAATGGCAGACCGAGCATAAAAAGCACATCTGCCACTGCTAGGTTGAGGATGTAGATGTTGGTGACTGTCTTCATCTTGGCGTAGCGCAGAATAACGTAGATGACGAGGGCGTTCCCACAAAGACCCACAGCGCAAACCAGAAAGTACAGACAGGTGATGACCACGGTACTGGTCCTGTTGAAGCTGTGGTCTGTGTATGTCCCATTGATAATGGACTCATTCCCCTGCATGAAGCCGTCATACATGAAGTGCTCGGATACGTTAGGAGGGGACGATGGTAACATCCAGGGCTCCATGATCTCTCCCTGTCTAAAGCTGATTATGGCATCCCACCTGCATCCAAAAAAAAATAATTTTGATATTGATTGCATCCCAGCAAGTTATAATATTCATCTACTATTAAAAACAATCCCTTTTCCTTTCTGCACAAAGATCATGTACTGACAGATGCTGTGTCTTTCTAGTTGACCTGAACTCAATGACTCACTATCAACTGACATATTGCAACGACATATGCAAGAGTGACATGGTACAATACTGTCAGTGTAGCATTTTGAGTTGTTGTAGTATGTTTATTTTTTCTGGTCACACATAAGGACAGCCCTTCCTGGAGGGAATTTATTGATTTCACATCTTGATCACCTGAGAGCAGGCCTGACTGTGGTGAAAAAGAACCTAATTAGAACCAGACCTTTCTGTATTCGATGAAGTCCCTCAACTCTTGCGGGAAATAATTCCACACACAAAGCAGTAACAAACTCCCCAGGAGGAAAGGATCAGATGTAACAAGTTACTCTAAATTTCCCCTCAGATTTTGTGTTTTCAATTTATTAAGGCCTGGACATGGATGTAAGTTAATCCCAACCTAAGTAATTGAACGGAGTGAATCAGAGCACTGCCAGGATGCTTTGTTACAGTCAGATCAAAGTGCTTGTCACTGCCAGTACATAAAAGGCAAACAGGATCTGACAACTTAGTTCGGTGCCAATAACATAAGTGGTTTTATTGAGCCAATTTTTGTTTTTTGTGTGCGTTGCAGCATGCAGGACAGAGTGGACAATGTTAGCTGAACACACATCCTAATACTGAAATGGGTGTTTGACCTCAGAGACAACTCAATGCCCATTTTGGGAGACAGGTTGACTAAAAATAAATTTGGATAATATATTGTTATCTATGCACAGTAAAATAAATCTGTCAAAAGCACATTATTTTCTCTGGTACGTCACAAATGAAGTAACAGTAAGAAACAAGGATTTAAAAGTGCAAAAAGGTATGTTTGAAGGAATGTGCAGAATAATCACCATCTGAGTTAGGCGAAAATGTTACTTGCTATCATAAGAAATTGTGATGATACATCAAGACGCCGTTAACTTGCCTTTGACCATACGGGTAAAATCTATTTAATCGATGAAATTATGCACATGTGCAATGCAATCTGACTGAACTCGAGCTACAGGAGCCAGGTCATGTCAGTCATTAACGATGTTGAGAAACTCTGCACACATCAGTCGGCAATTCCGTTTGGCTTGTACGAAATGAACCCACATGTGTAAATACATAGAAAGGTTTTTTTTTTTAAACGTCATCATGTGTAAAGATTTAACTCTGAAAATTATTGAGTGAACTGTCTCGGCATGTAATGTGTTTTTGGAGATAAAAAAAAACATGACTGTGAACCTTATTGACCTATTACAATGTATGCAAATTACCAAACAATAAAATAAAATAAAATAAAATAAACATCTTACCTGTAGCTGGGTTTAATCGCACTGGTCAGAAAATGTCCGCCACTTTTTCAGAGCTTAATTATCTCTAATATATCTTCACATTTAGGTATTCCTCAGAACTGTTTCACTGATTTCGAGAAGGCATATCTCTCGACAGCAATCCCATAATGAGTTGCGCAAAGAGCTCGAGCCGAAAATGAGACGACGAAGCTCCGATGCGCTCCTGGCGTGGTGCGCGCCGCGACTGTCTCCAGCTGGAGGGCGCGGAGATGTTAAGAGGACGCACAGGAGTAACGCTGAGGCTGTGCTGTTGAGACTTAACCCTGAACCTCTGAACCAGGAGAGCGGTTCTATTGTAAACAGATAGTCCACTTTTTGCATTAGGCAGACGATTCACAGTGACCGCGGCCATTAATGGTATCTGTAGCGCTTTGACGCACGCACTGGGAAACCTTTCACCACATGACCTGAAGAGAGTTAAAAATTTGACATGTCATTTAAGTCAACAGCATTGCAGGAAATAACCTATTAGATTGTTTCGGGTCATAGAAAGCTAAAGGCATGTCCTTTGGTTACTTGTGGATCAAGACGCAGCGCATTGCTAAAGGTTTTCTGTAACTAACAGAAAAGTAAATATAGATTATAATAAAAACGGTGCCATACAAAAGTATGTATACCCCTGTATCTTTTCACATTCTGTCACGTTAAAATGTAATACTTCAATGTAGTTTATTAGTCGTTTCTATGAGCCTAACACAGTCTTGTAGCGGAAGGAAAATATTATGGCTTTCGAGATGTTTTGCAAAGAACATCTGAAAAATTTTGCTTGCCCTTGTTTCTAGTCCCGTTTAATCTGACACCCCTTAGGAAAACACAAAGGAACACAAAAGGGTATTTCTATTCTATTCGAAGAACTGGTGCAAGGCATTGCAAGAATTAACTTCGTGGTCTGAGTGTAATTTAATCTAAGTAAAAATACAGCTCAGTTTTGAAGGTGTCCAAGGTTTGTTAGAGAAGCATCGACAAACAAGCTGCATCATGAAGACCAAGAAACAAACCAAACAAATCAAAAATAAAGTTGTGGAGAAATTTATAATACAGAACAACTGCAAACCTAACAAGATATGACTGTCCAACTAAATTTATTGGCCAGGCAAGTAGAACATTAGTCAGAGAAGCTGTCAAGAGGCTAATGGAAACTCTGGAGGAGCTGTTGAGATCCACAGAACAGTGAAAATCTGTGAACAGGATAATTATAAGTTTTACACTCCACAAATCTGACCTTCTAATAAGTCCTGTTTACCTCAAACCTTGTAGGAGACACAGCAAGCATGTGGAAGAAGGTGATCTGATCAGATGAAAACAAAAGTAACTTGTAAAAGCCTAAAAAGTCCTGAACGCACGATATCTGTTGTGAAGATGGTAGGGGCTGGAGCATGCTGTGGGGATGCTTTTCTTCAGCAGGGACTGTGAAGCTGGCCAGAGTTGATGGTGGACAGAGCTAAACACAGAGTAATGCTTAAAAAAAAACTGTTAGTGGCTTCAAAGAACTTGAGACTGAGGTGGAGGTTTACCCTCCAGCTTGACAACAACACATTCAGCCAGTGCTATAGAATGATTAAGATCGAAGCAAACTCATGTATTAAAACGATCCAGTCAAAGTCCAGACCTTTATCTAATAATAAAAAAATATATATCTGGCTAGACTTCAAAACTCCTATTCACTGAAGAATTTAAACATCTCAGTCCCTAGCTATGCAAAGCTGGAGACAAACCCCAAAATACTACAAGAGTACAATTACATGAAGCATTTTTCATGTTTTCATTTGTAACTCATTACACCATGTATCATTTCCTTCCAACTCATTAAGCACTACTTTTTATTTGGTATATCACATAATAAAATTCTTTGAGGTTTGTGGATGTAATGTGAGAAAATGTAAACAACTTTTACAGATATGAACACTATTGCAAGGTCAATGTCTTATTAAATGTTAATAGGACAGTTATGGGTGGGAAAGGTTTGGCTGGGGGGAAAAGTTGTTTATTTGTGATGTACAAGATATTAAGAAAGTATACAGTTGTACACAGCTTTCTCAGTATTTCTGTGTTTATTATTTGCATCTCTACTAAAAAGGCTTTATTTATTATAAAGCTTTGCTTGACCTTTAGCTGCTTTAGCCTTCAAAAAGTGAACCTAAATGGCCCCAGCTGAATTGCCTGACTCAATCAGTGAATAATAGTTTACCCCTTCACCTTTAAACAGACCTCTGATGCCATTTGGGTCTTCTGTATTGCAAAGCACAGCTCAACAATCTTTACTGAATTTGAAAGAATCTGATGTGACAGTCCCCTAAATGACTTCAGAATTCATCTGACTGCTTCTGTCTCATGTCACATCCATAAATAGTAGTGACCCAGTGCCATTAAAAGCTATGCGTGACTATGCCATGGCATTGCCTCCAAGGGTTCTACGTTGTAGTTATGTTGCTTGGATCCTGAGCCACAGGCTTTCTTCAGACTTTTCTTTCTGTCTTTATTATACAGACCGATGTTAGTTTCCCACTGATTTTGCGGGGCTGGGTCAGATGTGACGTTTTCGGTTCTGTTTCAATGTTTGGTTGGCACCTCTTGGTAAAAGCCACGTAGGTATTTAAGCTAAGTTGGGTAAGTATATCTACTGCCTGAAAAGTGTTCTTCACTTTTCTAAATGGTGTGCATTATTTACAACAGAATGCATCTCAATCAGTCCTATTCTTTCCCCATGTTATGATTCTGGCACGTCTGCTCTACTCTGTCTCTCTGGCTGCAATCAGCAGATGAGATGCACCTGGTGACTGCTGCAGTGCAGTGCAATCTGTGGCATTCCAAGCACCTGTGTCTTCCCTGATATATACTGACTCTGATGAGCAGACGGTGCCAGATTTTTGAAAGCCATCGTGTGAGTAGATATCCAGCGTTCCTTCCTGTCTGATCATTGTTTTGACCTTGCCTTGCCTCTTGGATTTTTGCCTCTGCCTGCCCCTTGTCGGACTGTTTGGATTTTGGTTTTGACCCTGTTTCCTGCATCTGATTTATGCCTCTGCCTGCCCCTTGCCTGACGTCTCTTGTTCCGATCATTGACCCTGTTTCTGTCCCTGGATTATTGAATCAGCCTAGCCCTTGGATTATTCAGCCAAAAGTCACCTGTCTCTCTCACCTGCGCTGTGGAGATCCCTGCCTTCTACCCACTGAGGTTTCCCCTCTGGGTTTCAAGTTTAACCCAAGACAAGAACAGGTTAGTGACGTTTCTGATCCTTGCAAGATTTGGAGATTCTACAAGTCACTAATCCTCCTTTCTGCTTCAGTGATTCCTGGAAGCTCTGTGGAGTTTAACCTGAGTGACGTTTTCCTGTGGCTGAATAAACTTCTTAATCTTTCAGTTCTGTGTCTGGCTGAATCTTGGGTCCGCCTTTTTCTAATTCGTAATACCCCAGTGTATCTAACTGTGGACTTGGTCACTGAAAGTAATTTTGTTTCTGGTTTTCTTAATTTTTTTTATTGTATATAAAAATCTAACAATTCGCATCATATTATATATTTTGAAACATGGATTCTTTAATCCACTGCAGTATGATTCCATCTATTAAGCATGGTGTCACCAATCTGGCAAAAACATTTGAGGCTATTTATCCCAGATCTATCGTGTTTTTCGAACTTAGTTTTACAATATTGTGTGTTTTTTTTTTTTTTTTTTTTTTCGCATGTTTCTAATTTAGCTTGTGTGTAATTTAAAGTCAGATAATGCCTGCAGCAGAGGGAAAATGAGCTGTGTTGTGTTGACACACATCTGCTTGTCTTGATTTCTAGAATTCACATGAGCCCACTAAACACGACTCATGCCTACACAATTATTTAGTCAAATTGGATAAAAGAAAAAAAGAGAACCTTCACAACTGCCACAACAGACAAACATTGGAATGTAGTGTTAGCTTCACTTTGTACAGTCAAAATAATGGTAGCAGGTGAAAAGTTCAAGCGATTGAATATAGCTGTGATTTATCAATGTTTTTTTTAATCCCACATGCAAAATCAATTACCAGTTTACTTGATTTTATGTAAAATACAATATGGGCAAGCTGAGTTTAGCATTGACATTTTAGGTAAATAATAATTTCAGCAAATGTCGAGGTATCTGAAAAAACAGAAAAGCTTTTTAACAGCTGGTACCAAAATGACCTTCAGGTAAAATATTTGTGACCATTCTCAGAGCGTACAAAATGCACATAAAACGCATCACATGATGTGTGGGGTAGAATATAGAATCAGGTTGCTAAGCTCTCTGCCCTGTAATTAGTATGGAATGATCAAGCGCCTCTGATTTGGGCCTCGAACTGAAAGGATTGATTAGACATCCTCTTGGGGAAAATTGACTATCAGCCCTCGGCAGATACAAAATATTTTATGAATACTGCCGAAGCTTTCTTTGTTTCTTTAATGATTTGGTTTTGGAACAAACAAACAAAGCTAGAGGTTCAGAAAAGATGGATGTGGCACAGTTGTTTTCAAAATCAGCAAATCGAAATAATAGAAATCTGTACATATATTACAAAGTAATTATTTTGAGATAAAAATATTTACAAATTTACCTCAGCATGACTTAAATTTAATTTCACAGTTGTCAGAGCTGAACTCAAACTCTCATTATTTGCCTTCTAGAGAAACCTGAATGAATGCTGTTCTGTTCTTTACCTGCTGTTTAATATATTTTGTACATCAGTTCAGAAAGAACAATTGTATGTGACAGCTTTTCTCTGATATTCGGATTAATCCCTTTGCAATCAAGCATTTTATGTGACCACACTGACAAAAATCCATCTTGTTTCTTCATTGTGACTCTTATCAGCCGAGGCAGTCTCAGTCAAAAGCCTCTGCCAAGTTGTGTTGTCTGCTCTATCCGTATTCTTTAGACACTGCTGTTCGTTTACATAAAATGAGTCTGGCTACTGTGATAAAGCTAGCTCTTGCTGACTCCACCTCTCAGGGGCACAGTTTCCTGGAAGATGCTGATCTTTCCACATTTTGTTTTATCGATTAATGCATTCAAGGATTGAGCATTAGAAAATGTGCTATCTGACTGCTAGGTCTGCTTAACTCAGTTTAAGTTTTAAGGATCTTGGAGGTTTGGTAAAGTAGCGAGATTTTACTTGAGGACCACTGTATTTTAGACCTCTCATTGCATTTACTGTCTAAGGTGGTGGTGGAACTAGACTGTTTTACACGGAGTGCCCAAAGTTTTATCAGGGGGCTCGGTATAGTAATAAAGGAAAGTATTCTTTTTCTCTACCATGCTACCTAAAGAACATGGCTTCTTGACAACCCATTCTCTACTTGCTGTAGTTCTTATGTTAAACTGTGGACAATGCTGCAGGTAAAATCTGCCTGTATTCAACAACTCCTAATACACCTCTGACTAAAACGATTAACCTAATAAGTGGAACTTTTTATCTGTTTTTACAAGTGCATCAAACAAGCTGATTCCCTCTGTGTTTTATTCATACGTGCATATGCTGGTAAAGTCGGATGAGCTTCCAGACTCTATCGCTGCTCTTTAAGTTTGGCGTGCGCCACTCGCAAACTGTTAAAAATGGGGATGGGCCCGGCCACACCCTCTCAAACAGCCCGCAGGGTCCGCATATCGCACCATCTTGCCCATGGATAGAAACCGCGATCATCAATGTAGTCTGTTGTTGTCTTTTACTTCATCTTTCAACTCTAGTTATCATCTTAACAGGCCACTGTTAAGAATGCCTGTTAACGATGGCCTCGCCTCCACACACCCACGCACCGCACTGTACAGTTTTCTCTTACTTTTTTTGTTTTATATCATTTTATTTTTACCTTTGTGTGTATCATGCTTCTATTTGCCTTTTGCTTTGTTGCTGACACACATGAAGTTCCATACAGTGGGACATTAAAGGATATTTCCATTCTATGTTAACCACTTTTTGATGGATCTTCAAAGTTTTTTGGGATATTTGAGAGTTCTGGGTAGAAGTTTACATACACTTGTTATTGGTATGGGGGGCAGAGATGCATTTAATCAATTCTTTCTCTCTTTAGATTAGAATGATGTTAAAACAAAAAACTTCAGTGGGGTCAAAATTCTACATACCCTATGAAGCTGCTTCTTGCCAAGTGGAGGTGTTTGATAAGTGCCCAATGGGCAGTTGCCCATAGTGGTATTAGAAAGAAGGCATACGGCCACAGTGTTAAAAAGTGTACCCTGAACAGGTTTTTTTCTATTGTTTTTCTTGCTTATCAGTCAATTAGGTGTTGGTGGCCCTGAGTCTTGAATACAGCCCCCTGCTTGCTGCTAAGAATCGACAGATCAGGTTGAATTTGTCGTCAATCACTCTACATACAAACGGAATTACCCTGTGATGTCTTCTCTTTATTTTGTTGGAGTGTCTGAGCCACACCTAACCAGGAAATTTGAAGACACTATCTTCACAAATGGGAAATGTTTTTGTAAATGTTTGTATCTTGTATCAAGCACAAAGAGGATAACATCTAGTATAAATAGGGAAACACAACAGGGCAAACAGACCTGTTACTAAGCAACGTAAACTGCATGTTTAGCATAACTTTGGCTACAGCTGGAAGGACTACCACAGGGATGGCCCTGATAACACAGTGTGTGATATGATTAGCCTATGTAGCTAGTTTTAAATGTCAGATTTAAGCTGTTTTGGTGTTTTCTGTGGAACAGGGATGGTTCTTTGGGTTTCTTGATGAAACGGTGATGACTCAATAAACACTTTGTGATGAACAAAGCTGAAGGTTTTGTTTGCTGCCTCCTGACTGGAGTTGTTTGTGTTGACTTGCATTGTTGTATAATGCTTGTTTACATGTGATTTAAGTAAAGTCCATCAGATGAACTTGGGCTAGAGTATTTAATTTAAAGAAAGAATGGCCAGTTTGGTACTGTTGACCATTCCTTTTGAAAAACTTACATTAATATGCCTCATATTGTAAAACCCCAATCATAAAATAGTAAATTTTATTCCTAAATGTCACCATCAGAACTGCTTTTGGGAAGGAAAAATCAGGTTACATCAAGTTTCTGCTATTTTCTTCCCAAAGCTCACACACTTTGAAAATGTGTTGACTACTCCTAAAAGCCGTGTCACTACCAGAAAACCAACCCGTTTTGGGAACTTTAGCATTTCTAATTGCAAAGTACACAAATATGCAGCCAGTCTTATGCCTGGAGCTACAAAAAGTTTGACATTTCTCTGCAACTTGCTAAGGGACGTTTAATCAATTATTACATGGGGTGTATGTGTACGCATAGCCTATATGCATAATTCTGACCCAGTGTGAATTAGAGAAATTCCGCAACACATTTATCGGTCTAAACCAAACTATTGCATTTCAAATTTAACGAAGTTGGTTAATAGATTGTCATTACTCTTTAAAAAACAGCAATTCAAATCATCATTAAAAGCCCGTAATGACACTCATGCCTATAAGTGCAAATAAACTTATGACACGAGGTATATATGTGCGCTTTTTCCTATAAATTGCATATTGCTGTCGTTTACATTTCTCAGGCAAGTGTTTCTATGTTCACTAGAAAAATGTCTGCATCAAAATGAATCACTTTTATTATTTTGAGCACTTGACAGAGAATGAGATTACCAAGTTATTTCAAATGTCTCATAAAAATGCTCCAATCATGTTTGGCAGCATGCAAATTTCAAATTAATCTGTATGGTTTCACATTTTCACCCTAAATTCAATTAAATTTGAAACTGTGGATGTAATAAAGCTGGCACTAATCTGCAATGAGATTCGGGTTTTGTAACACATCCACATAGCAGATGTTCTGTCTCTTTTTACAGAATACCTGACAGCTGGCCAGTTCCTTGTTTGGCTGAAACTGTGCTCAGAAAGCCTCAAAGGCTTGTCAAAACCTGTCATCCTGCATAAAATAGAGCTGTTGTATCTGCTTCCATTACTTTTTACTGATGTTGAGGTGCTGAACAATTGTCTGCTTCAGAGTCATCGATTGTTTGCTGCAGATTGTGCCACCAGACTTCCAAAGGCTCTCGACTTTAGTTTAAAAGTTTTTCATTCCCTTTTTGAAACAATGGCAAGCAGAGTATTTCTTCTTACAGCATCAAACACTCCTTGGAGACAAGAAAATCTAAAGACAATATATAAAAATGTTTATGGTGCCTTTTAGATGTTTTTTTTCTCTCTTCCGTGTTTCTGTTTCTCTCAAAATAAACATCACTGTGTGTTTTTATTTTTATGTCAGGTTTCGCAGTTTTAAACACATTTTGTCTTCCAGAGGAACACGATACTTTATTACACAGGAAGATTATAGATACTCCATACTATTTTTATACTGCAGCCCTCAAAGCTGTTTCTGAGCTTTGCAGGCAATTTCCAACACGGTTTAATGATTACTAGTTTAATTAGGTTTAGGGCAATAATGATTTATTTTTCAAATGTAAATACCATTTTCTAATAATGTTTTCTAAAAGTTTATTTGAAATTGTTTTCAACTTCTGTCCAAACTACGAATTAGAGCACGTTTTACTTTTCAGTCACAGCTGTGAGACTGTCTGACTCATATTCTGTGCCCATTTTTTTATTATTATCTGGTTGTTTCATAATGTCTACATAGCGACAGGGTGTCCTGCTGTGATTGCAGAGAATTAACATGAACTGAAAATTATCATTCATGTAACAATAAGTTTACAATTGCTGTATTTTACCACACTAAAGTGTTATGTAGAAATTAGTGACATCTAGTGGTAAATCTGCAGAATGCAACCAACTGAATACTTCATATTTTTTTTCCTTTGTCATTCTCTTAACATTACATAAAATGGGAGCATGCATCAAACACTGAAAAGGACCAGCTGTAAGCTAGTGTTTAATTTTCCTTCCTTGTTGTAACAATGCAGTGGGCTGCTATTATCTGTTTAGATAAACTGCTCATCAATCAGTGAAACCAAATGTATGAATATTTGAGCACATTACAAAAGTATTGATGCAACATGAACTTTTTCACAATTTGATCCACCACAACCACAATCTTTAATGCCTTTTAAGAGATCTTAGGTGGCAGACCAACACAAAGTGGTCAATATGAGATCAGATTGATTAGTTAGCATCTATGAATGTTAATTTTCAAGTCCTTCTACGGATTCAGAGGTGAATGAAGGTCTAGACTATGACCGGGTCATTTTGATTTATGGATATGCTTTGGTCTACATCAAATTGTAGCTCTAGGTGTTTTTTTGGGATAGTTGTTCTGAGGTAATCTGGAAGGTGTATGTTTTAGCACCCCTTTAAACATGTTTTGTCCAATGTGGGTAAGGAGTGGGACGTTCAGACCTGCAGGTCAAGGGACCCAGTCCAGTTCAGTGAGAGGTGACACAATGAGACCCAGGGCTAAGGGTAAGGTATGTTTTATCTCAGACTGTTTTGGGTCACCAGAACCAGTCATAACCACTCCTTCTTAATTTCCAGCTTTCCCCAAAGTTAAATCATGTATTTATTCCAGATTATGTGGATAAGCTGTGGTTGTACCCTGATTGTTGTGTTAACCCTCTGAATTGGCATTGGCTACAGCTGAGAGAGAAGCCTTTTGGTGTCCTTTGTTAAGGAGGTATTCACGTATTAATAATTTAGGAGGAGTGTAGTTGTTGAAAGATTCACTGAAGGAGGAGTATTCCTAGTAATGTGCTGTCTCTTTAAAACGACTGCTGATTCATTGTGATCTGTTGACTGGCTGAAGAACGCCTATACCAAAACGTGTCAGAATGTTGTTGAGTTTTAGGCTCATTGCATATTGATGAAGGCACCTTAATATTTTCAAGATTAGTATGCTGCTAAACGTTTGATATTCCAAGCTAAAACCTGAATGTTAATTTTGCAACCCTTTAAGAATCCCCTAAAGTAGTAGACTTTACGGTTGGCTTGTTTCTTTAATGAACAAATCAGTGATACATTTTGTTGTCACTACTAAGAGTTTATATATTGATGACAAGACCCATCATAATCACTCAGTTTACATTTGAAGTATTGATATTGTAATGAAGAGAATAAATATATTTTCACAATATATTACTCTCGTTCCTTTCAATATTTGTGCAATTTGGGTTCCCTGAAAAAGCATATTAACTATTTAAACAGCAATTTTGAGATTTGTGACTGGTAAAAATATGTATTTTATTTAATGAAACTGATATGATTTAATTAATACTTGTGCTTCTCATGCATCACGTGGAACCCAACCTACTTTCAAATTTTTTCAAAACTGTTAATTCGTTGTCTTCTGAAGGCAGCTGGACTGGATTTTATTCAAGGGAGAGCAGAGCAAATGGGTGTGGTTTGTCTTTTTACGCATAAAAAACAAAAATCCATATTCATTCTACTTTACAGTTATGCTCTACTTGTGTTGGTCTATCACAAAAACCCAAATGAATACATTGAAGTTTGTGGTTGAAATGTGACAAAATGTGGCAAAGATCAAGGGATATTAATATTTTTGTAAGGCACTGTACTTAACGTTTCTATTATTGATCCGTATGCATGAAGCCTTCTGGAAGGTTAGTTACATTTATTGACAAAAACACTTAGGCTTTAAGTTAATCACCCAAAAGGACTTTTTCAATTTGGACCTAATTTGGAACATTTTGGACCAGAGATCATTTTGTAAATTATTTAATTTGCAGGGAAATGGCGTGTCTAGAATGGCACCAGGTTTTTTTGTCTGTGAGTTCATTATATTGCCAATTATAGCAATGGTCTGAAACCTGAATTTCCTGAATAATGTTGTAGTATTCCAGCTTTAGACTGAATAATAGTTCTCAGTGGCTAATCCTGTGTGACTGATCCTTGTATTCATTAGAAGAACAGGCCATGTTTGCTTTCATATTGTGACAAAAAGTGCTAAACAAATGTTTTATTTTTGAAAGGTCTTTGAAAGACTTTGAATTTGATGTATTTTTCTTTCACTTCACAGCCATCTAAAAATCACTGAAAAACTCCTATTTGGAATATCACTTGACTATGTTTCGTTTTATTTTCAACAGTGTTCAGTTATTCTTTTAGATCCTCCTTAAACCTGACATTGCTGTTATTAAACATGCAACTTGTAGTTTGACTTATACAATTTAAGCTTTGAATCATCCTTCAACATTGACACAAAGATTGTTCTCCCCTGAACTGCACGTCGTCATAAAAGCAGGGAGGTGCAGCTAGTGGTCAACAAGTCCAGCTTTCTAATCTTATGAAACCAATTGGTTTTCAGTCTTCTCTTCAGAGCCCAGATAATGATAATGAAGCTCATGGAGCAGAGCAGCTGCTGGATAAGATCTCTTAGGTGGTCTCTGCTTGAATAAGCTGTCAGTAACACTGACTGCCGCAGGTCTGGAAAATCTCCCCTCTCAAACTCATAATCAGGAAGATAAAAAGCTCCTCTTATTTCTGAGGGAAAGCGTTTTTTTTTTAAGTTGGTCATATGCTGCTACTTATATGTAATAATTCATATACTCTCAATATCATGCTAATTCTATAGTTTTTTTGTTCCTTGAAAGAATAATATTTATACTTTTCCGCTCTTGCGTTTAAGTTTGAAATATACTGTGCAATTAACCTGATTAATAGGCAGTGTACATGTCCTTGTGTCTGTGCACCTAATGTACTAACATTCAGACTAGCAAAATAAGGACAGCTCTGTCTGCAGCTCTTTCCTGAGGTGTTAACAGAATGCACAACCATCTGTACAACACAGCTCTTATGTACTGAGCTCCACTGAAAGACCTACTGACATTTGCAACACTAGTAAATTAAGCCTTAGTTTTATTTTCATAAAATCACTGTGAGTCCAACATGTCAGTTTAATTACCATACCTGTTATTTACCTGGAACATTTAACACCTGAATGTTAACAGGTTTTAGGAAAAAACAACCTACTGTTATGAATTTCTATAGCAATACATACTTTGAAGCCTCTAAATTAACTGAAGCATCCCTCGTTTGCTCCGCAATCTTTCACACTCTTTAAAAAATGTTTACAAAAGCCTTAAAATAAATCTAGCCTTTGTTACAGTAGCAAATTCTCACACAGTGTTTTGGAAACAAGAAAATCCAATCTTTTGTACATTTATTAAATAGGTTAAAATTATGTTTAAAGAAAAAATGTTTTTAACAATATCAGTTGTTACATGATTGTTAGCTAACAACTCATTTTAAATAACACTGAACTGAACCATGTTTGTAATGTATTATAATACATTTATATCATATTTATACATTATATAATTACATAAATGCTAGCTAGTTGTTTGGGAAGCATGCCGAAAAACAGTATTTCCTGTCAAATCATCATGAACCTAAAAGTGTGACATTTCTAAAAGCTACTGGTATAACTGGAGTCGTTTGTTTTGGTCTGGTGAGATCGAGACGCCCTTTTTTTGACAAAAAAAGCTAAATAAAAAAACATTTTGGGTTAGTCTGGTGTGAAACAAAGATGGATATGTAGAAAAGCACGCCAGTGCTGTCTCTTAAGAATAATAAGGGTTTTGTGATGCTGTGGGCCTGTTTCTCTTACAAAAGCCAATGAAGGATTTTTACCCTCCTTGTGGCCTCTCCAACTCGCATTGTGCTTTATATCTAAGTCTTTTAAGCATCACTGTTCTGTGATGCAAATATAAGGAGACCTTCATCCTTTATAAGTAACCAATGAGATTCAGTTGGGCTCTTATGAAGCTGTTATGTAGATGGTCTGATTTAAACTCAAGAGGCAAGGACAAACCTGCAATTAGATTGAATCAGACGTGACAGATCAGGATGAAAACTGATCACCTTTTAACTCTGTATTTTATGATGTTTTCCTAATGAAATATTGTGCTAATTATTTGTAGTTGGCACTTTTGAAATAGTACAATGCACATCCCAGTGTATTACGAATGCTGAAACGCCATAACGTAGTCGGGCAGACAGCGCACATAATTACACTATAGGGGAAAGTAATGATGGTGTTTTTAAATTGGTAGAGGATGAAATGTGATCTGATGTAGGTGGTTTTCTATGCAGGCTGCCTGAGATGACCTGTTTATAGCTGTGGCTTTCTTTATAATCCCAGTATTCAGCTGCTGGCCTGGCAGGGATCCCACCGAGGGTGCAAAAGTGCATTAATATGCAAACCTCTCCAGCCTCCCTCCCCCTTAATAGAAGTGAGCATTATGCAAAGGTCTGTGTGACTCATACTTCTGAACAAAAGTCCAGAGTAATCTGTCTTTTCTTTACATGTTTCTTTTAAGGAGCCATACTTTCTAGTTATCTCTTAAAGCAGTGACAGTCTATCATAGTCAGCGCAGTGCCCGATTATGTTTTAGAGGAATGCTTTTGTTATTTACTCACTTAACTTTGGAGCTTAAATAGTTTAGGCCCAAAAAGAGTTCTAAACTCACAATATGAGGAAAAACATCACCCCTGTACAATGCTGCCTCCAGTATGATTCACATGGACAATGGTACATTCAGGGTGACGTGAGGGCTTTCTGCCACACAATACTTTGCATGTAGTTCAAGAAGTAAAATTCTTCTCTCACCCGTCCAGAGCACCTTCTTTTTGCTGTGTCCCCTGCATGGCTTGTGACAAACTGATAGTTAACATGTTTTTTTTTTAGTCCATGACTGACTAATTTTTATCCTGGTCTCCCACCTGCTGAATCTCCAGAGTTACCCAAGAGTTACTCTGGGAATATTTACTGTTTCCCTGATTAATGCTCTTCTTGCCAAACTGTTTTTGTGGTCTTTGTAGGTTTGCAGCTGTGCCATACTTTTCCATTTTCAGCTGATGTTTTAAACAGTGCTGTGCTATTTTAAAAGGCTGTGATATTGTTTTATAACTCAATTCTGCTTTAAACTACTTTTTATCTTCATCCCTCGCCTGTCTGATGTGTTCCAAACCACTGAAGGCGACACAGGACATCTGTATTGACATTGAGACTAAATTGCACACAGACAGACTGAATAAAGAGTACTCAGCAAAAATGAGCGCCACTATTCCTATATTTATTTGTCACATTTTAGAAAAGTTTTTATCCTTTTCCTCCTACTTCCTAATTCTGCATAAAATACACTTAAGTTAGGGGTTATAATGTGAAAGAGTTGAATAATTTTGCGAAGGCACTGTTATCCAACCAGCCGCACACTAACCACCAAAGGCAATTTAACCTAACACACATGGACTGGACTGTAGGGGGAAACTTGAATAGCCAGAGAATAATAAAACAAAGATGCACATTGAGGTCAGGCCAACTCCCCACAGAAAGGCCACAGAGAATTGGAACACAAGTGACCTTCTAGCTTTGGAGGAAACAGTGCTGACTACTTTTCGGACAGGTATCCAACACATAAAAGTAAATAAAAATATTAACAATGTTGCTTGTGTATAACTTAAAAGTAGATACATTAACTCACGTAGCTTTGAAAGGATTTATCTGCTCTTCGAAGTTGTCTCTCTGGTTTTGACAGAGGTGGATTTCAAAGTGGAAGTCCGACTTGACAGGTTGAGTATCTGCAAATTGAGCTGACAAGCAGGTGCGATTGTTGGGTGAGAGCGGTGCAGGCAGGTAAGGCTGATTGATGTGACAAGGTTACAGTGTTGACGGGCCTGAGAGACACGGAGAACAACGGGAGTAACAGGTAAGTATTTCTGACTGATTAACCACAGAATCCTCTTGAGTTTTAGGGTCAGGTCTGAGTGTTATTCCAAACATACATAAACCCTTTTACAGATACAGAGAGCAGGGAAAAACAGACAACAGGAAAGGGTAAAAAAGAGGAAAGAGGAACCAAAAGGAAACAGTCGAGATAAACCTCAGAGACTTCAGCAGAGGAATGTAAAGAGGTCACCTCAGTGCTTCTCTGACTGCATCTGAAGACATACAGATGATCTTGATCTGTCAGCAGAGAGAGAAGTCTGAGCTGCATTCAGAGCTTGATTCTCTCCCATCTGTGAATGTCTAATAATTGACATGCCATCACAGAGCTTTCTGCTGCTCTGGTTGTTGGTTGTGATCTCACTTTTGTAGGATGTCAAAATGCCTAAATAACTGCCTGAATGATCAACAATGAGGCCGTCAGACGATGGTTGCATGGCAGAATCTTAATTCAAAGTGCTGCTCACTTCAATGAAATCTCCATTTATAAAGTGTTGTGAGGATGTTGTAATGTTACCAAATGATTGACATGTTTCTGCTCCAGGTCTTAAATAAATCCTCTTTGATATGAAACTGGCAGCTTAACAAACAGATTGTTGATGCCATGCGGCAGAAGCATAAAAGCTGCATGTTCTGCCTCTGTAGAAAGTTAATTAAAATATGCAAGAGTGATTACAGTTTGCTATGATCTTTTTATTGGAACCTTACATCTAAGAAGTAGGTATGGGCCAGTAACCAGTATTAATGTATACAAAAATTACAAAAATGAATTTTTCCATTATACCATTCCTTTGGTTTAAAGTCATTTTAATGAGATGGATTTTGTGGCTTACCTTGCAAAGGCAAGGTAACCGAGGCAAGTTTGTTTGTAATGCACTATCCATCTATAGGGTGATTCAAAGGGCTTCATGGGAAGAACAAAGGAACAGCGATTAATTATAAATACCCTGAGACATAACCATATACGTAAAAGAAAGAAAATTTAAAATCACAAAGTTTAAACAACCATTATGTCTTTTTGGGTAAGACATTCATTCATTGTTTTCAGACCAGATTTAAAGGGGGCAACAGCTTCAGCATATCTCAAGTTTACAGTTGGTTCCAAAGTGGAGGAGCATAGCACAAAATGCTGCCTTCCCTTGTTTAGCTCTGAGACTGGAAACACAAAGTAAATAGGTGTCTGATGGCCTTAGTGGTCTAGATGATTTATATCTCACTGGCAACTCTGAAATGTATTTAGAACTCAGACCATTCAGTGCTTCGTGGACCATCAACAACATTTTATGTTCTGTCCTTTTTTTTATAAGGGAGTTGGTGCAGAGACTTAAGGACTGGTGTGATGTGGTCCATATTCCTGGTGTTGATCAGGACTCTGGTAGCTGCATTTTGGATGAGCTGCAGCTTCCCGATTATTATTATTATTTTATTTTTACAGATACCTGTTTAGAGGAGATAGGTACATCTGCAGACTATAAGTGGAAGGTTTGAAAGTTTAGGCGTTTAGTTTAAACAAACATTGTTTGGTTTGTTCAGTTAGCCCTTTTTTCCCTTCTTTTTTTCCATTTTCCCTCTTTTTCCTTACCTTCCGCAGTTGCAAGGCAGGACGAAAAGACATAGATAATGCATTCTTCAGTCATGAAGTTAGTGATTCAGAATTATACTTAAAACAAATATATGTAGAAAAGTAGCTAATCATTTAAACTGTAAGGGCGCCCATGGTTAGATGCTCATCCAATCACGTGTTTTGCATTCCCTTCACTTGAATACACCTTCCTTTGTTGCAGATGTACCTACTAGGTTTGGACACCATTATGATAATGTAACTACTGAAAATAGCCTGAATTAATTTTTCTGTGTTTTCTTTTGATAAGAAACCATTTATTCTGGCAAAGCTTTTAAGGTGGTAGCAGACTGATTCATTGAAATAATTAATTTGGCTCTTAAGGCTCAGGCTTGAGTCCATAATAACATCTAGGATTTTTGCTTGTTCTATTGGCTTTAGGCCCACACTGTCTAATTCAGGTTTAATTTCTAATCTTGCATTTTTGGAACCAACAATAATTACTTCTGTTATATCTGCATTAAGTTGGAGGAAATTCTGACCCATCTACTCATGGATATTTAGGACAGAATGAATCAGTGGTTGTAGTGGACTGGTATGACAGAGATATAAAATGAACTGTCATTAGCATATTTATTGGAGGGGATGTTGTGGTTTTGTGGTTATCCCTAATCTAGTGGGGTTATATAGAGTAATCCTGGGCTGTCTCTTTTTTGGTTAGCATCTATTTCAACATAAAAATAAATAAATGTTGTAGACAACATTATTAGTGTCAGGATCTGTGCTTTGTCTGTTTGTTTTGGTGCGTTTACTGTGCTTAGCCCCTAGATGGCGTGGAACCTGGAGGAGAGGTGACAGGTGTTCATCATTCCCTTGATTACCTGCTGAGGAGTATATAAGAAGGAGGCTGCCAGCAACTCACTGCCAGAGTTTTGTCCTTTAGTGGTACAGCTCAAGCCACATTATCTTGTCTTGTTCTTGCCTTGAACTCTAGTAATTTGAATTTGTTACCTTGCAGGATTACCTAAACCTGACCTTGCCTTTGTGTGGATCTCTGCCTGGATTACTCACTTCTGGAAAGAAGCTATCCAGCTCCATGATCAAAGACTCTAGCCTTTCGTTACTTCATTGGACCACACCGGTTGGCAGCCTCCTGAATTCTTCGCTCCTTGGATGAACCCTCAAGAACCCTGTCCACCCTCCTCCTTCCACTGCACCCAGTTCCGAAACCCCGGACCATCTTATCATCCTGGCACACCATTATCCACCATTTTCTGTCTCAGGGGTAAACAACTATTTGGTCTCTCTGCACCACCCACTGGCGGATCATTCCACCAACCCAGTAAGGCTGAATTATTATTCTTTAAGTATTAACCCTAAAGTATTCCCTACTCACCATCCTGTTTATTTACAGTTGGTTTCCCAGTTCCAGTTCCCCAGCACATTTCACTACTCTGTAAATAAACACTTTACCGTAAAACTCTCACTCCTGGATTTCTTTCTGCATGTGGGTCAAATCTGTTAAAAACAATATGACGGAACACTCTGGCCAACCTGACCCAGCAGAAGCGTTCAGGAGAACTCTATCTGAACAACACCACCAAATCATATCACATGATTCTTCCCTCCGTTCTCTTTTTGAACAGCAAAAACAGACCAATCAGCAGATCGTGCAACTAGCCTCCATGTTTCAGTACACCTTGAGCAATTTCACCGCCCCGGCAGTAGACGATGCTTCCGCCTCCCCAGTTTCCCAGCAACTTCCGCACTCACGTGAGGTCACTTCCCCGAATCCTGAAAAATTCTCCGGTGAAAAAGAGGATTGTAAGGGTTTCCTTCTCCAATGCCCTCTAGTTTTCAATCGTTCACCACAATCTTTTCCTCAAGATTCTGTTAAGATTGCTTTTGTTCTAGGGTTACTAACCGGAAAGGCCTTAAGATGGGCAGAGGCCCGTTTTTCAAATTGTTTAGACTTTTGTTGCACATTTTCCGAGTTTGAGGAGGAGTTTCGACAGGTTTTTTCCAGCGAAAAAGATTTAACCGCCAATGCTCGAGGATTATGGTCTATTAAACAAAGAAACCAGTCAGATGCTGAGTTCTCTATAGATTTTCGCATCCTAGCTGCAGCTTCTGGATGGAATGACTGCGCTCTTAGAGCCGCCTTTTTCCAGTCCTTAAATGATCCGTTAAAGGATGAGTTGGCATTAGTCGACGAGCCTGAAACCTTGAATGGGTTAATAAAGTTAGCAGTCAGATTAGATAACCGAATGAGAGAAAGATAGAGATCACGATTAGAACAGAGCGCAGTTAGGACCAATCTCTCTAGCCCAACTCCCGAAACTATTCGCCCCATTTCTGTTTCGCATAAGTCTGGTATAGAACCCATGCAGATCAGGTGAACTCAGCTTTCTCCTGAGGAAAGACTGAGACGCCGCCAATCCAACCAATGTTTTTACTGTGGCTCATCTGTACATCTTCTTGCTAACCGCCCCATTCGTCCTTCGGGACCAAAAGGTCAGGTCCATCAGTGAGTGAGGGGAGACTGACGGACCGTTCTCTTACCCCCAGACTTAGTTTGCCTGCCACAATAATTTCTCACCGTCCTTTTCAGAATCTTTCTGCTCTTATTGATTCAGGTAGCGATCAGAATCTTATTGATCAGAGGTTAGTTAGTGAAGCTCAGATTGAGACTGAGCCACGCCCCTCACCTCAATCAGTTTCTTCATTAGATGGGAAAAGATTACCACGAATCACACATAGAACCAAACCATTCACTTTAATCCTTTCGGGAAATCATAGGGAGGAGATTTCGTTTTTTGTGTTTCCCATCGCATTGAATTCCATCGTTTTGGGTTTTCCTTGGCTCAAGAAACATAATTCAATTCAGTTTATTTATATAGCGCCAATTCACAACACATGTCGTCTCAAGGCACTTCACAAAAGTCAGGTACATACATTCCAATTAATCTTAATCATTGAACAGTGCAGCCAGATTCTGTCATTTATTCAAATTGGATAAAAAGTTTTTCTATCTAAGGAAAGGAAACCCAGCAGATTGCATCCAGTCAGTGACTTGCAGCATTCACTCCTCCCGGATGAGCATGTAGAGACAGTGGACAGTCACTGGCGTTGACTTTGGCAGCAATCCCTCATACTGAGCATGCATGTAGCGACAGTGGAGAGGAAAAAACTCCCTTTTAACAGGAAGAAACCTCCAGCAGAACCAGGTCAGTGTGAGCGCCCATCTGCCACGACCGACTGGGGTTAGAGAGAACAGCAGAGACACAAAGAGAACAAAAGCACTGATCCAGGAGTACTTTCTATGGGAAGGAAAATGTAAATGTTAATGGATGTAGCTCCTTTAGTCGTTTCACCTAGAAAGAAGGAACAGATAAACTCTGAGCCAGTTTTCAAGTTTAGAGTCTGAAAGAGAGCACAGAGAGTTAGTCACAGTAGAAGCTCAGTCAGTAGCTATGTCTAGGAGAGAGAAAGGGTTAAACACTGAAAGACGGGGCCATGTGGATCATCGGTAGAGGGTGAGCATTAAGTTGTTGCCAGCAGAAGCTTGGAGGATTCCCCTCTCCAGAAAGGTGTTACAGGTAGACACAGAGTCAGGCCAGGTGTAGCTTCTTGGAAGATAAAAGAGAGAGAACAAAGTTAAAAGCTGAGATAACAGCAAATAATACAAAATTGAAGAGTAGCGTGAGAAAGTAGTGAAGAGGGTGAAAGTGGTCATTATGTCCTCCAGCAGCCTAAGCCTATAGCAGCATAACTACAGAGATAGCTCAGGATAACCTAAGCCACTCTAACTATAAGCTTTATCAAAAAGGAAAGTTTTAAACCTAGCCTTAAAAGTAGACAGTTTGTCCATCTAGAACCCACTGGTGGCCATTGTTATACTAAAAACCACAACGATTGGGATACCTCTCTCTGTCAGATTGACCATAACCATTGGAAAAGAGAGGGGGGTCATACAGGTAGCAGAAATGGAGGGTGTGTTTGCACCTCAACCGTAACTGAGCCGGTTTAGGCTAAACCTGACTCCCCCTTGCTCCATCCAACAAGGGGAGAAGAAGACGGAGCTAAAATAAGGAAGATAGCTCAGGATAACCTAAGCCACTCTAACTATAAACTTTATCAAAAAGGAAAGTTTTAAGCCTAGCCTTAAAAGTGGACAGGGTGTCCGCCTCACGGACTAAAACTGGGAGCTCGTTCCACAGGAGAGGAGCCTGATAACTAAAGGATCTGCCTCCCATTCTACTTCTAGAGACTCTAGGAACCACCAGTAAACCTGCAGTCTGAGAACGAAGTGCTCTGTTAGGAACGTATGGAACAATCAGATCTCTGATGTATGATGGAGCTAAATCATTAAGGGCTTCATATGTGAGGAGGAGAATTTTAAATTCTATTCTGGATTTAACAGGGAGCCAATGAAGGGAAGCTAAATTAGGGGAAATATGATCATTCTTTTTAATTTTCATCAGAACTCTTGCTGCAGCATTTTGAATCAGCTGAAGGCTTTTAACTGCATTTTGTGGACATCCTGATAGTAAAGAATTACAATAGTCCAGCCTTGAAGAAACAAATGCATGAACTAGTTTTTCAGCGTCACTCCTGGACAGGATATTTCTAATTTTGGCAATGTTCCATAGATGAAAAAAGGAAATCCTAGAAACGTGTTTAATATGGGATTTAAATGACATGTCCTGGTCAAAAATAACACCAAGGTTTTTTACTTTATTATCGGAGGTCAATTTAATGCCATCCAGGTTAGGTGATTGACTAAGCAGTTTCTTTTTTAAAGACTCTGGTCCAAAGACGACAACTTCTGTCTTGTCTGAATTTAGAAGCAGAAAATATAAAGTCATCCAAGTTTTTATGTCTTCAAGACATGCTTGTAGTCTATCTAACTGGTTGGGCTCATGAGGATTTATGGATAAGTAAAGCTGAATTTATTCTATGCTGCCTGATAATTTTACCTATTGGAAGCATATATATATATAGTAAAGAGAATTGGCCCAAGTACTGAACCTTGTGGTACTCCACAATTAACCCTGGAGTTTAAAGATGATTTATCATTTACATGAACAAACTGGAATCTGTCAGACAAATAAGATTTAAACCAGCCTAGCGCTGTTCCCCTGATCCCTACAGCATATTCCAGCCTTTCTAAGAGAATATTATGATCGACTGTATCAAATGGGGCACTGAGATCTAACAGAACCAGTACAGACACAAGTCCATTATCTGAGGCCATAAGAATATCATTAGTGACTTTCAGCAGAGCTGTTTCAGTGGTATGATGAGCTCTGAAACCTGACTGAAACTCTTCAAACAGGTCATTGCTGTGTAAATGCTCACACATTTGATTAGCAACTATTTTCTCAAGAATAATCCTCACATTAACTGGGCAGAAGGCCGAATAGAATCGTGGTCCACTAACTGTCATATCTCTTGTTTACAGTCAGCAGTAGCTTCACTCCCCTCTGAGTTTGATCTTGCAGATAACGAGATGACCGATCTCTCTAACGTCCCTCCAGAGTACCATGACCTCAGGTTAGTTTTCAGTAAATCCAAAGCTTTGTCTCTACCCCCTCACAGACCCTATGACTGTGCAATAGATTTGCTTCCCGGTGCCCCCCTGCCTTCCAGTAGGCTTTACCACATCTCAGGACCAGAAAGAAAAGTTATGTAGGACTATATTAATGAGTCTCTGGTGACAGGATTAATTCGCCCCTCTTCATCTCCACTCGGAGCTGGGTTTTTCTTTGTGGGGAAAAAGATGGTTCTCTACGCCCCATTGGACCTTTGGAGCCTTAGTTTGGGAGGTAGAGGACCTGATAAACAATGCTCAACGAAACGAACCTGACCCTGGTACCGGTCCTCCCAACAGGAAGTATGTTCCTACCTCTGTTAGGTTTAGGCTCATCCGCTGGTTTCATACAGCTAAATTCTCAGGTCACCCAGGGGTTAGTAGAACCATATCACTCATTTCAAGATGATTTTGGTGGCCATCTCTTCACAAGGATGTTTCTGAGTATGTCCAGGCTTGTTCAGTATGTGCCAGACAAAAATCAAGCAACCAGCCCCCCTATGGTTTACTTCACCCTCTCAGTACACCCAAACGCCCTTGGTCTCACATCGCTCTGGATTTTGTTACAGGGTTACCCATATCTAAGGGGAATACTGTCATTCTCACCATTGTTGACCTCTTTTCTAAGTCCTGCCATCTAGTACCATTAAAAAAACTCCCATCTGCCTTTCATACCGCCCAGCTGTTGATTCAGCATGTTTTTCGCCTTCATGGCATCCCTCAGGACATTTTGTCAGACCGTGGTCCTCAATTGATCTCCCGTGTTTGGAAACAGTTTTGTTTGGCTCTTGGAGCCAAGACCTCCCTGACTTCTGGTTATCATCTAATCATCTAATGGACAGACAGAACGCATGAACCAACAGATGGAGTCCATTCTCAGATGCATGACCTGAACCGAACCACGTGACTGGTGTGTTTTCCTTCCTTGGGTTGAATATGCTATTAATTCACAAATCTCATCCGCAACTGGCCTCTCACCCTTTGAGATTTCCCTGGGTTATCAGCCTCCCCTATTTCCCACTGATGAGAAGGACATTCGAGTAGCATCCGTTCAGCACCACATTCGCCGTTGTAAACGGATCTGGGGAAATGCAACCAGAGCTCTCCTTCGTACAGCAGACCAGAACAAAAGATACGCAGACCGCAGACGCCGGCCTGCTCCGACATACCATCCTTGCCAAAAGGTTTGGTTGTCCTCCCGAGACATTCCTTTGAAGGCCATGTCCAAAAAACTTTCTCCTCGTTTCATTGGCCCCTACACTATTGACTCAGTCATCAGCCCCTCTGCTCTTCGTCTGCGTCTGCCCTCCAGCTTACGTATTCATCCTGTGTTTCATGTCTCACAAGTCAAACCTTTCTTTTCCAGCACTTTTCCAGCACCGGTTGGCAGCCTCCTGAATTCTTCGCTCCTTGGATCAACCCTCAAGAACCCTGTTCACCCTCCTCCTTCCACTGCACCCACTTCCGAAACCCCGGACTATCTTATCATCCTGGCACACCATTATCCACCATTTTCTGTCTCAGGGGTAAACAACTATTTGGTCTCTCTGCACCACCCACTGGCGGATCATTCCACCAACCCAGTAAGGCTGAATTATTATTCTTTAAGTATTGACCCTAAAGTATTCCCTACTCACCATCCTGTTTATTTACAGTTGGTTTCCCAGTTCCAGTTCCCCAGCACATTTCACTACTCTGTAAATAAACACTTTACCGTAAAACTCTGTCTCCTGGATTGCTTTCTGCATGTGGGTCAAATCTGTTAAAAACAATATGACAATTAGAACTATAATCATGAACATCATATATAATTTCAGCAGCAGTAGGAATAATTGCTGCTTCTCCTTTTCAAACAATAACAGTGCTACCATGTTATTTTTACTCAAGGTTATCATACTGTGATAATCTCATACTGGAATTTGTCTTTTTTGAAGTTCTTGATAATGAACAAAGTTTGTGTTTGTTATCCTAAGAAATGCACGATATCCTGCTGTATTTATAAAGTGTAATTAAATTGTAATCACAGCAAAAGGAAGCTGAGAGAGTTTAAAAAGGCAAAGAAGCATTTTAATAGTCAACCCAAATCCCAAAAAGCATTATCCACACAAACAAAAACACTGTGCTGCAAGCAGCCCAAACCAGCAGAGTGATAAAGCTCCCAGCACATGTGGTAGATGTTGCTTCCAAAAGGGCCCTACACTGTCAGTGCCGCAAGCTCTCAGCTGCTAAAAAAGACAAAGAACATTGATATACTGGGGCAATATCAACCAAAAGCACCTTGTGGCTCGTGAGCAATGACTAACACACCGGACAGCAACAGCTTTAAACAAAAGGTCACCTTACAATCGAACAGCAGAACAGAAATTGCAACATGGTGAAACACATACTTAGATTCATCATGCATACTGGTTACATAAGAAAAACTCTTAAAATTCTAACTGTAAAGGTTAAGAAATAAAGGAAAGTAGGCTACACACATGCATGGGCATAGAATAGTTATCTCTGTGATTTATAATTATTTTTCCTTTGCTTGTGCTTAGTGTGAGATTGTCTGCAGCAGACACCACACAGAGGGGCTGACGATGTTATTAATGAAACCTTACAGTCTGATTTGGAGCAGACCTGTTTGGCGAGCAAGTTTGTTTATAAAGCAGAGGCAAACCAGACCCAATGTGAAAGGTGAACCTTAAAACTTTCCTCAGGGCACATAGGGGACAAAATTAATGGAAAGGGCAAAAGCATAGCAAACAAAGTAAACCAGCAATGTTCTTGCCAACTGCAGTGGGTTGGTAGCAGGGATAGCAAACCAAGGTGACATTTCTGGATAAGCTAGAGAGCAGTCAAAACGTAGACTTCCCAAGCAGTTGTCTGTGGTTATTAGAGACAAGATAAAGGGAAATGACCGGAGGAAACCCATTCTCAAGATGATGTGCAAAAATGACAGCAATCAGTTAAGGGGATGTCCAGTGGAGATGAGAGTGAGCTTTGGAGAATAACTACAATATTGTCTTATATTGGCCTTTCATAGTATTCAGACAAAGGAGTAATTGCCTATTGCCTTTGTAGCAATCTGTCTGAACGAATCACAGAACTTTCAAACACATATTCTGTTAAATAACGTTAAAAGTAATCCAGTGTTTCTTTTAATTCCGGTACCCTTTAACTAATAATTTTAGTCTTTGGTTTGAAACAGAATTTTCAGATTAAAAAAAAGATTTTAGGATTTTTCTATTTTTTGCTCCCATCTATTACGTCCATAGCTTCAAGACAAAAAAGATAGCAACAAAAATAGATCAAGAATACATTCTGTAAACTTGTAAATTTGTTTACTGGCTGGTTAAGGCTATTTGGTTCCTCTAAGATTTTCGTTATTTTGTTCAAAATTGTAGATTGTAGTTATTTGTGGGCCATTTAGCATACACTGCAGTTTTGTGTTGATCTACAAGTTGAATTTTGGATACTACATTGTTCAGAAACTTGTCTTGTCATTTGAGCCTTTTTAGATGTTTTCTTTAGAAAATAATAATGCAATGATCAATGAAAGTTTTGGCTTAGTTTGTCTCACATTTAAATGAATATGTGTCTTTTGTAGAGGCAATGCAGGCACAAAAGAGAACAACAAATGTGTTCCTATCTGCTAAACAAAATGATGCACTGGCCAATGTATGAAAGAAGATTTAAGGTTTTATGTGCACTTCATTACATTGATAACCTGCTAAAGGTATTTATATTTTTAAACTTGTAGTTTATTGCACATGTAATTAAATGTTTCTTTTTTGGCTGTATCAAAACATCCCAGCACATTGTTGGCTTTTGTTTCAAGGGTAAAGCTAAATTCTGTGGTTAACACACAAATAGCACGAAGATGTATGAAGGTGTGGTCCCTCAAACAAAGGAAAACTGAACCAAAAATGTCTGTATTTACAATGAAGAGAAAGTGTAAAGAAAAGATTAATTTCTATTTTTAGAAGTTCTTTGTAACGTGATCATCATGGCATCCGATTGAATTTTGTTACCAAGACAGTCAAATAAATACATCATCGTCAACGACACAGAGCAAGCATACCAGCGTCCATACTATTTCAAAGTAGAGCGTAAAACTTAAAGAAAATCTGAGAAGTGAATGTAAACCACTAAAATCATAGGACGTTTTTGTGTTCATAGGTTCAAAATAAAATATCATGTAAATCTTTAGGAAGGTCCAAATCACATTTATGTGTCACCACTTTTCTACAGGCACATTTTCATTTGTCAGTTTCATTCTTGTGCTGACTTTTTGTTACCTGAATGAGTAACACTACTGTATATTGTGCAAACCAATTATGTAACATTGGTATGTGGAAATATGGAGCCATATGTTCTTCCCACCTCATCTTTGTTGGAGATGTTTTAAAGTGGTTCTACAGCTCTTATCAGCTAATACATTATATAAGCTGTCTTGCAACATGATTCACACCCCTTGAACCTTTTTCACATTAAATTTTATAACTTTACAACATTTTATTTTATAACATCCACAAACTTCTAGTATATTTTATTGTGAATGTGTGGGACCAACCAATACAGAATATCTTTGGTTCTAAATCCATAGCCCAAGTATTGAATATCTCATGAGGCACTGTTCAATTCATCATCCGTCATCTTAAATGGAAGGAGCATGGTCGTTCACCTAATCTGAAAGGAGAGCTTAATCAGAAGCAAAGTTGCTCAGTATGATCTAAAGACGTAAATCCACAATCACAGACAACAAAGCTTGTTATAAAGCATGCTATTCGATCAGGTAATCTGATCAGATTAGATGGGAAGATAGATGGATGAACCTAAATATTGGGCAACCTGTTAGAGGCTACAAAGAATTTTAGACTGGGCTGGAGCTTCTCCTTCCAGCAGGACAGCAACTCTAACAAATACAGCCAGAGCTACAATGCATCGTTTAGATTAAAGTTTATTCATGAGTTAGACTTATCCACTCAAGATCAAAGTGGAAATATTTGGTAGGATATTACAATTAATGTTTACAAATGACTTAATCCAATCTGACTGAGTCTGACCTATTTTAGAAAGAGGAATGCAGTTTCAATCTCTAGATGTCCAAATCTGGTAGAGATGAACCCCCTAAGACCTGCTGCTGTAACAGCATCAAATGGGGGCTAAGGGATACTGACTGCTGATTTTTAAATCTTTGAAAACCAGGGTTTCCCTACCATTATTTTAAAGGGGTGCCAGGCCCGCCACCCATCATTGGTGTTAACTAACCAGCAGCTAACGAAGCCAAACTGATATAATCTCTTATGTTAAATTAAAAATGTTTCCTAAATTCAATGGATATTTATTATATACTTTGCTTTACTCTTCCATTTTATTTTATTTTTAAATAACCAACAGAACAGAGGCTGCAATTCTGGTTTATGCATTTGACTATGAACACACTCCTAAATCTTGTGGAAGATGTTTACAGAATAGTTAAAGTTGCTATTGCTGGCAGCGGTGGGTCCATCAACAAATTGGACCTGACAAATGTAATGAGCTCCTCTGAAGAAACAGAGTTCATTGCAATGATTTTTTTTATTTCAAAAAATAAACTCTCCACCCAGTTGTTCGCTAAACACCCTTTTGGTCATATTTTAAACATTTCTTGGATCAGTAAACCAATAATGTTTCTGTTTTTGTAATACAGGTTGAACAGAGACCATGTGTAAAATAAATGTTCACAGTTTGCACTTTTTAGCACAATGTAATGGTTTTCAGTGTAAATTCAAACTATAGACAAGCTGTGTTCATGCTCCGTACAACTGGTGGTTACAAAACAATTGTGACCAAATGATGTTGCCTTATAGGCTCAGTTACAGAACTTAAGTTACACAATAGCTGTAAAAACCAAGAGTAGCTATTCATTCCCTGCATGCACAGGGAATATGCTGTATGTTGGAATGGTTATATAACAATATACTGCAGGGTAGATTTGTGTGTCTATGCATGTTTAATCTAAAACACATTGATTTGGCTACTTTTCTTTGTTTCTACAGTGTTTTTATATGGAAGCAAGGAAAGTTTCTCCTATTATTTATAAACTGTTTATCAGCCAAACTGCGAAAACATTAAGGGAGGGCAGAATAACCTTTGTTATATGTAATTACATGATTTTGTAATTATAACACTATAACTTTATAAGCAAGCGTGCTTCTGATGGCTACACTACTAGCAGTGACATTAATTAGCATTCACAGTCATTAATTGCTCCTTCAGAAGCCATGCTGTTGTATAAAAAATAAAATGCTTCTGACAGTTGTGACATATTTTGAGAATATGTTAGTCTTTAAAAATAATGACCATGAACAAGCCATGGAAAAACCTAACTGAACAACTTAAAAAAAAGCTAAAAGTCTTTAGGGAGAAATCTGTTTTTACCACTAACTGTAAATATGCTATATAAAGCGTTTAATGGCATGTACTTGCTATATACTCTCCAACAATGACTTGCAATCTTGTTAGGAATAAAAAGAAATACTGAGGCTTACTTGTTGCCTGTAGGGACAGATACAATAAACATAAATCATTATATACAAAATAATCTGATGCCTGTATCATAGTGCTTATAGCCATAGCTAATTCGCAGCACCTGTCCCTTTGCTTGCATGCTGTTGCAGCCAAGTGAAAAAGTCACATTAACCAGTCATGATGTCAGTCAGCTGCAATAACATTCATTGCATGATTTATTCATCATATTGCCCCTGTAAAACAACCAATATTTAATGGATGTACAAGGTGCCAAGTGACAAATGAGTTCAAACTCTGATGGTTTATGGATTTAGGCTTCGAAAACTGTATCTACGGGGGCTGCCCAATGTTTGCTCGGCAGCATAGACCACAAAACACACAGGCAGGGGCACAGATGGCTGTGTAAGGACAAACACTGCAAGTGGCAAACTAGGAGAGAGTGAGCAAAGGAAGGGGGGGGGGCCTTCCTGTTGCAGCAGCAGCGTGTTCCCTTGTACAGCCTGAAATGGAGTGACAGTGATGGAGAGCTTAGCAACCTTCCGCCTTTAATGAATGTTTAATATTGAACAGCTGACAGTTTTTGTTGAAACTAAAACTTGCTGTGTGTTTGGGCGAGTATAGTTGAGCAGACTATGTAATTGGGTTCAGAAAAATGAGTCACCTGAAATTATTTCAAACACAGCAGACTGCAAATAGGAGACTATTTGCCTTTATGTTTAGTATTCCTTGTGCCAAGCTATTGTCATATTCGCTGTCCCATGCTTAGAACATTGCAGATGAATGCAGAGTCTTTTCTGGCTCGCAACATGGAAAACAACCTTTGAGAGAACAGCCTGCCCACTCTTTTCACACCAAATGTTCCCCAGTAAGACTCCCTTCGAATCACTGCCACATTAGCCTTGTAAATAGCCACAGCCTGTTGCTTATGTTCGCATTACTCTACGTGACGGCGCTCTGATGCCCTCAGTTGCCTCTGCTGAGGTGAACTGAACTGGATGGATCGGACTGGGAGAGGAAAAAAACAGGCAGACATGACTCGTTCTGCCAAACAACCTTCTGTCTGCAGAGGAGATAATGTCCACTGGTGTCACTCAGGAGTTCCTATTGTGTGTTAACATGCTGACACACAGCGGATATTAAAGAGCAGAAGGAAATGAGATGCTCTGTTAATGTGCATCATTAGCTGGGAGACAGGAGGGTAGGTTATGACAGTTTTTCCAGAATTTGTTGTCAAGCTGAAGTAAAAGTTTGTAAGTATGATTTTTTATAGGCAAAGACAGCCTAAACCAAGCTATGTAAGTTCAATAATGCCCTATACTCAAGCCTAATATACTCCCCTGGATAACAACAGTTAGGGACCACTTTAAATCATGCCAGCATGACCTCCTTTTCCTAGTTAATCTTCTGTATGATTGCCCCACTGCATTTGTGTATAGATTACGTGGAACCTGAGCATCAAAAGCAGTTCAGCTTCAAAAATCTGGATGACCAAATATGCAGGGGATTTTTATCTTCTATAGTCCTTTAGTCCTGACAATTGTTTTTAAAAATTGTATGTGTGTAGCTATAGATGCATTTAATGTGTTTCACAGTAAAAGCCAAACACACTCCTAAACTAATCCTGTGCCTGGATTGCTCAATAGCTGAGCAGCTGCAGCGGGGAACACAAGTGCTAAAGGACTCTGCATTTTCCTCATTAAATACATTTTTAATGGGCCCATTGATATAAAACTCACACCAGGTATTAACAAGATAGGATACATGTAATAAAGCAGAATCAACATAGAAAGTATTATACAAATATAGAAAAGAAGCTGCAAAAAAGCATAGAAAGCTAAGAAAATATGAGAAATCTGTCAGTTTTTAAAGAAACAATCCCCTCCCATTCAGTGCCAAATAATAGCTGGTTTAGTACTAACTAATGGCCCATAGAAAGTTTTCTTATCAACCAAGTCTCACGCAGCAAGCATGCCATGATGGCCAGTCATAAAAGCTTGCTCAAGAGCTTCACAGCATTATTGTTGCAAAACCTACTTCCATACAAACAGACATTCCTAACCATCTGAAATGAGCCATAATCTGGAAGTGAAAAGAACGTCATTTCAACATTAACCAGCCAACAACAGGTTCACTTCACAAGATTTCCAAAAGAGTAATCAAAAGAAAAGTCAGAAGAACTCACAGAGAATTTCAGGATGACCAATAATAGATACCATTATCTGTTATCCAATAGATGGCAATAATAGATACCGTTGTTTCAATGAAAACAAGTATTGGACTCAACAACAATGGCCTGCACAAGATTCCACTGGTGATGAGAAAGCATGCTGCATATTTGCTGCAAAACATCTGGACAAACAAATAAAATACCGGGACAGGGGTGCCCACCTCTGGTCCGTGAGAGCTACTATCCTGCAACCATTAGATGTATCCCTTCTCCAACACACCTGAATCTAATGAATGGCTCACTACCAGGCCTCTACAGAACTGAATGACCTGCTGTTGAGGGTTTTAATTAAAAATAGCCTTCTTTGTCACATATTATAAGCTCCGTCACCACTAACATATGCAGCCTGCTGAACATTGTAAGGTCATTGAGATGGCAGACTCTTCCTGACGAAACATTTCAGTTCTCTCGAGTCTGCTTTGCACAAGCCTATCATTCACCTGGTTTTAACCCAAAAGGATTTTTATCTTACACAGTTGATGGTGAGGGGGAGGGGGTTGTCAGGGGTAATAAACCGTTGCTAAACTGCCACAGATGACTCATTGTCAAGATGAAGAGTGTTATCACATACAGCCTTAGGGGTACTACTGGCTGTGATTTAGGAAAGTGATGTTCTGAATGTAAAACGTTCAGATCTTTTCCTGAAGCAGAGCAGGAGATCTAGGAAAACTTTCTACTTTTCTGCAGAGTCTGTTTTATACGGTTTTCCATTACTATCGTCATTATCTGTATCTTTATAATGGAACAATTTTTCAATTTGCAATAAATATTTTTAGAAAAAAATTCTAGCAAGCTTTCTTAGAAAAGATTGAGTGATCTAATTTTGCTGTTATTTTTGTCAACTGACTGCAAAAACAAAAAGCATGTTTTCAACTGTATAAATCAATGTTATTGTTTCTTAATAGAAAAAAAAACTCCCTTTTTTTTTGATTTGGCATTTGTTACATGTTTATTGTGCTTTAGTGGGATGTTTTGACAGTCCTACACAAAGTAGTGCATAATTGTGAAGTGAAAGAAAAATAATAATGGATTTTATTTTTTTCAAGAAAGCTTTGAAAAGTGGGCTGGGGTTTGCATTCAGCCCCCCTGAGTGAATAATGTGGATATCTCTCTACCAGCTTTGCACATCTAGAGTTCAAAACTATTGCACCTCCTTCTTTGTAAAATATTGCATGGAGAACATCTGTGAACATTTATTTTAAATATTGCCACTGATTCTCAATTGGATTAAGATTTGTTGTTTGACTAGGCCATTCCAACAAATTAACATGCTTAGATCTCTGTGGCTCTGGCTGTAGTATAGGGTCTATGTCTGGCTGGAAGATGAACACCCACCCCAGCATAAAAATCTTTAGCAGCCAAAAGCTTTTCCTTCAGCATTGTCCTATATCTAGTTCTATCCAGCTTATCAGTCCATGTCAAAAAACATCCCTCTCAGAGTATTAGTTCATCAACTGCTACATATAACTTCTAACAAAACAAATTATTTGAAATGAAAGGTTTGATCAAGTTTCCAACAGCATGTTTTCTATAAACATATGTCATTATGAAGAACTGAACAAAGCGAAAACCTACAATTTAAATCCGGCCTAAACAAAAAGCAAATTTCATCCAAAGTTATGCTTTATAGCTAGTTCTTATGCAATTGCATTGGCTTCAAAACAATTTTCCTGTCACTTTGTTCATGTAATCAGCCTTACCCAGCTTGTCATGCATCTTCCAGCCTATCTCTTCCGTTATATTTCATTCATGCTATTTTTTAGCCTTGATTTTTAACTTGCAGCACAGAATAAGCTATTTATAAACTCCAGCAGTCCTTCATGTCATTAACGCAGGAACCTGCACAGATGAGGTTGAAAAGTGGCCTCAGTCTCCAAACAGAATTTAAAAAGTTATATATTAAAATGGGTCAAAACATTCAGCAGTAAAATGAATATCAATTATCAAAGCACTTGCTGGAAAAATTGCGTAAATGGTGATAATTAAATGCTAAATACTCAGTAAATACCAGTTGTGCAGCTCCGTTGTGCAGCAGTAAGCCATATTCATTATGGAGAGACATCTATAGACTTATGCTAATTCCCTGTTTTCTCTGTTTTCTACAGAATATTAATATTAGTGACCTCTATGACATGTCCTGACAGCTTTCATACATGTCATCCCCAATTAGGTTGAGCCCGCTGGGAGAAGGATTTCAATTTGCTGTCCTATTTATAGACATACATGTCTGTGTATGTCTAGGTCCATGTTTGTTTATGTGTTTGTGTTGAAAGAAAACCAGACTCAGTTTAGTCTCAGGGGGCAGGAACAAGTGTTCAGGATGTAAAAGTCCATCAGAACAAGGGCCAAATTAGTTTTTTTTAGGGCCTAACTGATTTCAAAGAAAATGTGTTAATTTGAACTAAGATTTCTAATTTAGATAAGGAATTTTTATCGCACATTAAAGTCTAGTAAAAGCTAAAATTTCTGCTTATAATAAATCATTTCAAGCTTAATCTGAAATAATTTCAGTAAATGTTCAATGTAAGATTTATTATGCATTTTACTATGAATGTATTTTCAAACGCCTAAATGAACAAATATATTTTAAATGAATAAGTTCCAAAAATTTATTACAGTTAATGTTCTGGTTCAAGTGATTAAAGAAACTTTATAATGTTTCTTTGTTTCATACAAACAGAATGCTGCATGGTACTTTCCACAGTAAGATGCAGCAATTATTGTGAAAGGATAAACATGAACATTAAAACTTTTATCCA
The DNA here is from genome assembly GCA_036173005.1 of Crenichthys baileyi. Lineage (NCBI taxonomy): Eukaryota > Metazoa > Chordata > Actinopteri > Cyprinodontiformes > Goodeidae > Crenichthys > Crenichthys baileyi. Next base: position 208,912 of record JAHHUM010001498.1, read on the forward strand.
ACTCTCGAAATTGCTTTTTATAAATATGCTCTTTCCTGCATTGAGGACTGTAGGATGTCTCATTGCAAAGGTATAGAGCATATTAGGAAAAACATCCTTCACTTTAGGCTTTTCTGTCCATGCTGAGAATCATCAAAAGGCCTACTTTCAATCAAATAGAAATTGTTTAATACACAGAATCAGGATTATTAAGGGTTTTCTTGTAAATGTAAACAAAACAGTTCCTCCAGGGAATATAGCAGTCCCCTGTTATCAAGGATTTAGCTTAGCCCTTTACCATTTGATGAAATTATGTATACCATTTGTACCGAAAAAATGCCCTAAGCCTGCCACTAGTTGATGAATCAGATGAATAAACTTGAACTTGTTGGGAATGATAATTGGAAAAACATCTTAACTCATGTATTTTTACAAGACCTTCCAAATGAAGTTATTTTATTTACTGTCCATCATGCTCAAGTGATCAAGACACACAGTCTTTAAAATTAAGTCACTTCCTATTTTCAGATTTAAGTGTTTCTGCACTGTAATAATAGATTTCTGAAGATTCGGACAAGTTTGGCATAGAATTTAGAAATAATTTATATATTTCTATATATTTAGGCAAACTGGAACAGTGGACAAATGTTACCTCCAGCAAAATGTTAGCCCATTCATTACGATAACCACTAGTTTCCAAGAGACAAGGAGAGGGTAAATATGTTTTCTTAAATGAAAACAACAATTTAAGACATATTAGATGCCTTCTTGCAGTTCTTGGCACAAAGAAGTAAGAAACGTTATTAGCATAAATAAATATAAGAGGTGCAGGGAGATACTTTTTACAAAGCGGCATTTGTGATGCAGATCTTCCTTTGACAATGATTGGTAAATAGATGCGTGTGCAAAGGCACATATTGTGGAAATTAATTTCCAATGAATGAATTCATGGTTTGTGGAATCTATGCAATCACTAGCAGATATAACCTAAAACAAAGCTACACTTCGCTATAACCGCTTTGTATATATGTTGTTGGTATTACAGCTATTATCTTTTAAACCCTGAGTTGAATGTGACTGAGGAACTTTTTAAAAAGAAAGAATACATCTCAAGAGTGGCCAAATAATTGATTAACTTGGGAAAACAGTAAAGTTGAAGAAGACCTCTATAGCATTTTATTATCTAAATTCACAGATAATATTTCAGTCCACAGCAAAAACTCATTGATGACACCCCAGGCTATAATGAAGTTCTCCTTTCCTTTTCCTGATTTAATTTCCCACTTTTTGATGTGAAACGTATTTTTGTCATGATACCAACCCTGTGGAGTGCACTTGCAGTCAAAATGTCCCTTTACCAAAGTCCATTATGATTCTTATTACCATCATTCTAATGGTCTGATAAATTATATATTGAGGATTTTTCATACAGTGCTCTGCATGGTCCAGCTCATTTCACTTCATGCTCTGAGAATAATTAGGTTCCAGATGAGGGCCAGAGGGCTTGATCAGAACACACCTGTTGAGAGGGATCATCTGTGTACTGGGCTCAGGCCTGTAGCTTCTGCACTGAGAGGGAATGGTACATTAATCATACAGCATTTAAAGCCCCCAAATTCGTTTATGCTTCTGATAGTATTACATAAACGTAGTAAAACTAAGATAATCAGAACAATAAAAAGAAGGTTTGAGGTAAAATGAAACTAAAATCTGCTTAAACCACTAAAAACTAAAGTACTTTAATCGCAACAGTATAACAAAATAAATCCATAAATTTAATAATGTAAAGGTACTATAAAGTCAAACTACAGATATAATTTGTTTAAGATGAGATTAAATAAAGGATAAATATTAACAGTCAAGCTTTAGTTTGCTTTTAAAAACATCAAATATCTCAACTGTCTCTAGGTCTTCACAAATTCTGTTCCAAAATAAAAGGTCATGCATGTTTGTTCTTATTTTTGGTGCAGACCTTTTCAGAAGTCCTGAGGGATCTAGCTGGTACAGTCTGATGAAAAAAAGGGACGAAGGCCATTAATTATTTAAGAAAGTCATTAAGAGGACGTTGATAGGAGTTCTTTACAATGGGGATAGCCAATACAGACACCTGAAAGTTAAAGTAATGTGTGCTCTCTTTCTCCTCTCGTCAGTATTCGTGCAGCTGAATTATAGAGTAGCTACATAGGACCTGCTTTCTTTTTAGGAAGAACAGAAAGCAGAGCATTGCTGTCATTCTAGTTTGCAACTGATGTTGTACATCTACAGTGTTTAAGACTCAGATTTGGACTAAAAGAGAAAGAGTGACTTTGGCAATGTTCTTTAAAAGCTAAAAAGTGCTCTTTGTAATATTTTTAATGTGATTTAAATGTTGTGGTTATCTGTGGCAAAGACTGAACTTAGTTTCATTAATGTCAACATTTATGGTCTTTTCAGATCCATATTCCAACTGAGGTCCTTATTAATCTCAAACTATGCTGGCTCTGTTCTATAACTCCTTGCTGCTAAATATGTTGTGAAAGTGTGTTGATATTTGTTCTCAGTGTGTAGCAACGCTTAATATTTTATCTGGCAATGTTCTCTACTGCTGGTGTTATTATTGATTACAAATTTGTTAGAGTCAGCTACATTATTTAATAGTGGTCTCTGGTGTAAGGACATTACCTCCAATCTAATCAGCGTTTGTTGCCTTGCTCTAACACAATAGTGGGCAGATAAACTGACCTAAACAGGTTACGTTTGAGTGAAAAAGCAAAAGAATGCTAATTTTTTTTCTTTCTCTGAAAGGTTAGCAGTTAACAATGTGTTCCTTGACACTCATTATTGGAAGCGGATGGAAGCTTGATGGGAATTACTTTCATTACAGCTTCTGTTTTGCCGTCTCCCCCACAGTCAATATAGGAGGAGCCAATACACAAACATACTCTTAGCAAAACAAGGTGACAATGGACTGTGATTTGCAGTTTGGAAGAGAAAGGAGAATCAAAAGAGGAACAAGATAAGATTGCAACATAAGATTTTTGTTTTTGTGATTACTTTCTCTTTTCAAATTATTTCTCTTGTTACTTAATTTCCATTTTAACTGGGCGATACTCATTTTGTAGGTTGTGTCAATACATAGCAGAACTGTAATGAAACCCTGATTTCACAGTTTAAAAAATTATTTGATTTTTGGGCCATATTTTTACTGTCCCCCTGCCCCAGTCATCGCCGTCAGGACGTAACAGAGAAACCATAGCTCGAAAATAAAAATCCCACAGATAAAGAAAAAAAATGCAAACTTCACAAAAGAAAGAATCCTAGAAACACAGAAAACAGGGTTCAACTGGCTGGGAAGTGATTGTGTATGCTTTGTCTGTTTATCAGTGTTTATGTAAGTCGTTTTCCTTTTAAGAAAGGAACGTTTTTTACACAGCTTGCAGCTGTGCTTGTTGGCCTATTTGGAGACTTTAAAACTAATATGTTATTATTGTTACATCATGCCTTCCAGTTCCACATTGCAATAAATCATTGTTAAGTTATATCGCCTGAAGAAAAGTCAAAATGTGCCATAGAGAGGTGACTGCACTGGGAGACAGCAACAGCAATATAGAAAGAAAATCCAATCAACCTGATAAATTCATCATGTTTGACAACCATAATACACCAAGAGCCACTTGAGGCAAGCCTGTGCGTATTAGAAATACTGTTTAATTCTGATTGTTAAATATGAAACCTTTTCCTACAGATTGTGGATAAAATTGCCATTTCACAGAGAGCTTTATATTTTGTGCGGTAAATGTCAATGGGCCACCTCTGAGCGACATTTTCCTTTAATAAACCCCATCAAATGTCTGTTCAAGGGCTCTCTGAGGCGATTTTTCACCTTTCATGATGTACTGTATCTGTAAACGACTTTCTCTCATTATTAGTTTGTAAGAAAGCATGGGGATGGGGGGGGGGTGGGGGTGGGGGGGGTCTCTCTGAAGCGGAATTGTTTACTTTCTTTGATTTATTTCATTTTATTTCAAAATCTAATGTATTCTTATTTCTGTCTGTGCTGGTAAACAGTTACAAAGAAAATCTAAAATAAAAATTTAAATAAGTTAAGGTGAAATCCTAATATGCAATTCCTTTTATTTATTCTTTAACATGTGTTTAATTTTTCAGAGATGCAAAACTCATACCTGTATGTTACATTTAAATGTGTTTTTGCTTAGTTAAACATTTCAAACTCAGCAATATGAGGACAGCATAGTGGATATGTGGATATATCAATAGTGAGAAGATTTGGAAAGCAATCAAAGAGGTGGATGTTTTTTCTGGCACTTTCATCCTGAGCCAAATATAGAAATTAATAAATAAATATGTAGAAATTACATTGCAACGTTGTGAATTCACAAATTTGACAAATTTCCTATCTGTTACAATTCTGAAGCTATGTTGGTAGCATGGAAATGTTTTTTGACGGTATACGAATACAACCCATAATTAAAGTTTGGGCAGGACAGCTTTAATGTGGCGCTCCAAAACTGAGATAACTTGGTTAACAAAGCTAATGTATTAAATGCGCATAGCTTAGCTTTTATAGTTTTTATAGATATGCCTGACTTGACACATACAGCTATTGTCTTCAATAAACTTGCACCTTGCTCCTACTGTCTTCATGCGAAACAGTTTGCTCATGTGCTAGGCTAAAGCTAGCATGTCAACCCTCTCCACGCCACTGAAGAGGCCACCGCTCGAGTCCACACGTCACCACTAGGTGTCACTGTGAGCAACCTGTCATACGATCTTTGGTCATGCCGAGTTCTGCCCTGGCGAGAAGCTTTAAAAATGTGTGTGAAATCTGACCTTCCCGATGGAAGCTGCACTCACTTGGTTGTTAGTGGGCGATGCTAAAGTGATGTCATCAACTGAATGTGCCAACATGCTCAGCATTTATCCATGATGAGGGAGATAAAGCGGTTAAAGTTTCCAAGGGGACGCCGTTGATTCACATTTCAATGTAATCCCTAATAGCTGTTTGGGGATGACAAAGAAAAACAGCTTAAGGAGGACATCCAAGAGTGAAACATATGACTTCCTGTTCTAGGTGGGCAGGGCTAAATTTAGGTCATAAGTTGACCATACCAATGTGTTCAGTATTTGTCCTTGATGATGCATACCAAATTTGAAGTGGATCCGATGAAGTATGAGGGAGATGAAGCGGTTGAAGTTTCCAAGGGGGTGCAGTTGATCCAAATTCCAATGTAATCCAACAGAGCTGTTCGAGGGTTGACAAAGATCAATCATGTTGAGTTTGGAGTAAATGGGATCATGCATTTTTTAGTTTAGAGCCAAACTTAAGGCCATGGCGTGACATCGCACTTCGCCAAACGCCGCCATGGCCACACCCTCTACCCAAACCTGGCAGTAGTGGAGACCAACTGACACCATGATGTTATCTTTTTCTAGGGATAGAGTCATGTTGAATAAGCCAAAGGGATCAAATATGGACTATCCAAAGTGAAACATTACACTTCCTGTTCTCAGGGGGTGGGGGTTCGGTGATGTCAGCATTTGACCATGGAATATTGTTCAGGGCACCATATGAATCAATCCCAGAAGGTTTTGTGTCTCTGCGACTTTCCTTGTAGCAGCTATAACAAGTTTGTCTTTTATGTTGAGAAGTCACATTTTGAGGCATGGCCACGCCCACACGCTTCATCGTAGCAAAAAGCTCTTGATAACTTTTGATCCCCAATGCCTTGTGAGTGCACTGCGTGATTTTGAAGTCTCTAAGTCAAAACCTGTAAGAGGAGTTTGCTCAGATACGATGTGTGTAAACCAGAAAAATGGTATATAAAAAAAATGGTGTATATATATATATATATATATATATAATATATAATATATACAGGGGTTGGACAATGAAACTGAAACACCTGGTTTTAGACCACAATAATTTATTAGTATGGTGTTGGGCCTCCTTTTGCGGCCAATACAGCGTCAATTCGTCTTGGGAATGACATATACAAGTCCTGCACAGTGGTCGGAGGGATTTTAAGCCATTCTTCTTGCAGGATAGTGGCCATGTCACTACGTGATACTGGTGGAGGAAAACGTTTCCTGACTCGCTCCTCCAAAACACCCCAAAGTGGCTCAATAATATTTAGATCTGGTGACTGTGCAGGCCATGGGAGATGTTCAACTTCACTTTCATGTTCATTAAACCAATCTTTCACCACCCTTTCTGTGTGTATTGGTGCATTGTCATCCTGATACACGGCACCGCCTTCAGGATACAATGTTTGAACCATTGGATACACATGGTCCTCAAGAATGGTTCGGTAGTCCTTGCCAGTGACGCACCCATCTAGCACAAGTATTGGGCCAAGGGAATGCCATGATATGGCAGCCCAAACCATCACTGATCCACATCCATGCTTCACTCTGGGCATGTAACAGTCTGGGTGGTACACTTCTTTGGGGCTTCTCCACACCATAACTCTCCCGGATGTGGGGAAAACAGTAAAGGTGGACTCATCAGAGAACAATACATGTTTCACATTGTCCAAAGCCCAAGATTTGCGCTCCTTGCATCATTGAAACCAACGTTTGGCATTGGCATGAGTGACCAAAGGTTTGGCTATAGCAGCCCGGCCGTGTATATTGACCCTGTGGAGCTCCCGACGGACAGTTCCGGTGGAAACAGGAGAGTTGAGGGGCACATTTAATTCTGCTGGGATTTGGGCAGCCGTGGTTTTATGTTTTTGGATACAATCTGGGTTAGCACCCGAACATCCCTTTCAGACAGCTTCCTCTTGCGTCCACAGTTAATCCTGTTGGATGTGGTTCGTCCTTCTTGGTGGTATGCTGATATTACCCTGGATACCGTGCCTCTTGATACATCACAAAGACTTGCTGTCTTGGTCACAGATGCGCCAGCAAGACGTGCACCAACACTTTGTCCTCTTTTGAACTCTGGTAAGTCACCCATAATGTTGTGTGCATTTCAATATTTTGAGCAAAACTGTGCTCTTACCCTGCTAATTGAACCTTCACACTCTGCTCTTACTGGTGCAATGTGCAATCAATGAAGACTGGCTGGTCCAGGCTGGTCCAATTTAGCCATGAAACCTCCCACACTAAAATGACAGGTGTTTCAGTTACATTGTCCAACCCCTGTATATATATATATATGTGTGTGTGAAGTTCCACTATTCTGACAAAACTTATGATCATTTCAATAACTTGGGTTTCACCTTCAATCGTCCCACTCTAAGGAAATCCAAGCACAGCTGGGAAAGAAGGCCACATGATTAGGGTTGCCAAACATCCATGAAAATGTTTAATCATCTTGTATTTGATAATCGAACTGCGCATCCCATTTTTAGATCAATACTGGATGTGGTTTATCTTTTATTCCTGAATTGTCTTCAACGCAGCATCATCTGGTTTACTTTTTGTACGAAAACATGAGTTAGTTTTTGGGTAAGGTCTGAGATGCTAATGATTGGGTCAAACGTTTAGGATTTGATCCAATCATTAGCAAAGAAGGGTGGCTTTATTTGTGAAAGACACAATGGCTCATGCACTCACAACTGATACATAGGCAAATTACAGGTGTGAGTGGCATGATTCAAGTGTTCGATAAGTAAACTAAATGCTAACAACAAGTCATGACATGAAGGTTTTTGTGGCTGTGGTTGCCTGCTAGCCAGCGACAGGAGAAACACACCTGAGAACCCAACCAAAGATCTGTACCACCACTTCTGCACAACTTTTCATAAGAGCTCATATGGTACTGCCAACAATTTTATCTTTATGATTTTTCTGATTGATCACATGAGATTTCATAAGGTTCTCCCTATTTTCTAGCAAACAAATTTATTAATATATATATGTCCCTCAATGTAACAAATTTTACAATGTTTACAGGAAGGTGGTATTCATTTTTTCAGTGAGGTATTGGAAACAGTGAACCACCACTTACGGTCACAATGGCATGTGTTTATTAAGTATAATTAAGGCTTATGTTGGATACATGAACATTTATTAAATACATATATTAAATTTAGAGCAAAAGTTGCTTCTTTAAAACAATTTGAAATGTATGTAACTCTAAGATGTGCTTTACATTTAGGTGTCATGTGAAGAAAATATAATTGTTAGAGAAAATCCAGATTCGTTCCATCAGCAAATGTATCTGTGGGGTTTATAACAGTGCTGCAAGATATTAGGAAATCATGCCACAATAATATTTAAGTTCAATTCAATTCAATTCAGTTTATTTATATAGCGCCAATTAACAACACATGTTGTCTCAAGGCACTTCACAAAAGTCAGGTACATACATTCCAATTATTCCTAACCATTGAACAGTGCAGTCAGATTATTTATTCAAATTGGATAAAAAGTTTTTCTATCTAAGGAAACCCAGCAGATTGCATCCAGTCAGTGATTTGCAGCATTCACTCCTCCCGGATGAGCATGTAGAGACAGTGGACAGTCACTGGCGTTGACTTTGCAGCAATCCCTCATACTGAGCATGCATGTAGCAACAGTGGAAGGGAAAAACTCCCTTTTAACAGGAAGAAACCTCCAGCAGAACCAGGCTCAGTGTGAGCAGCCATTTGCCACGACCGACTGGGGGTTAGAGAGAACAGAGCAGAGACACAAAAAGAACAAAGAAGCACTGATCCAGGAGTACTTTCTATGGGAAGGAAAAGTAAATGTTAGTGGATGTAGCTCCTTTAGTCGTTTCATCTAGAAAGAAAGAACAGATAAACTTTGAGCCAGTTTTCAAGTTTAGAGTCTGAAAGAGAGCACATATGATTAGTTACAGTAAAAGCTCAGTCAATTGCTATGTCTAAGAGAGAGAAGGGTTAAACACTGAAAGACAGGGCCAAGTGGATCATCTGTAGAAGGTGAGCATTAAGTTGTTGCCAGCAAAAGTTTGGACAATGCCCCTCTCCAGAAAGGTGTCACAGGTAGACACAATGTCAGGATCTATGCTATGGATGTTTTTGTGGTGCTGTTTACTGTGTTTAGCCTCTAGATGGCGTTGGAACCTGGAGGGGTGCGACAGGTGTTCCCTATCTGCCTGATTACCTCAAGAGGAGCATTTAAGGAGGAGGCTGCCAGCAACTCATTGCCAGAGTGTTGCCCTTAGTGGTACTACTTCAGCCACATTACTCTTTGCCTGGTCCTTGCTTTGTAACCCAAGTAATTATTGTATTGTGCCTTACAGGATTACCTGAACCTGACGTTGCCGTCAGCATCGATCACCTCTTGGATTATCGTCTTCTGGAAAGAAGTCTTTCATCTTCATGAACAAAGGACTCAAGCCTTCAGTTACTTAGGTAGATTTTCCCGGCTGGCAGCTTCCTGATTCTTCCGTTCCTCGGACCTCCTTGGTGAACCCTGTCAACCCTCCTACCTTCACAGCACCCACTACAGTAAACCCTGGACATTCCTACATCCTGGCAAACCAGTATTCACACTCTCCGTCACCTCTGGTAAACAACTCTCTGTTTCTTCCTTCGTTCACACCCCCCCTTGGAGGATCACTCCACCACTCGAGTAAGACAGCATAATCATTAAAGATAATAGTTTGCGGATTATTTCCCGGCTGACCACTTTGTTTATTTTGCAGTCCATGTTCCAGTTCCCTGCTCTTGCCACGTCACCTTCAATAAAACCTCTTACCGTAAATCATTGTCTCCTGATTGTTCTCTGTCATAGTTGATTTAACGAATTTGACCCACAAAATATTAACATGCAAAGTGTATAAAAGAGCAATTAAATATTGCTTTCCAAACATGGCTTTGCAATATTAGTGCTGGATAGACTAGTTTTGTGATGACATATTTGCCATATATTCTGCAGCCTTCAGAACACTGTTTTGCAAGTTATGCACACGAAAAGGGGTAACGATCCTTAAAAATTAGCCATACAAAGATGCCTCATGACTCACTGGGGGTGCGGCTAATCTCAGACAGTAAACCAAAAGCAGGTGTCTGGATTTTAGTGTTTGGGCAAAAATTGCTAAATAACCACACTGACCCAGAACTCCATCTGTTCCACTTACAAGAATGCTGTGATGATGAGTTTAGCCCTGGTTATCATAATGAAACCATGCAGGGATGTCTTGTTTTCCTACTGACATTAGACAAAACGAAGCAGGAGGCAGACTGGAACAAAGGGGCAACATGTGGCCCAAACTCAGCATGTTTAACTGAGCATTGTGCTTTTCTATTTTTATCTTTTCATTTTACTTCAGCCTAGATACCAGCAAAATATTTTTCTCTGTATTTGTCTGTGTGATGTGACCTTTTTGCTCTTGGAGATTATTTTTAGTACAATGTGAAAGACATAAGAAAACACTCTCTTCCAGCTATGCTTATGAGGGTGTGCATGTCTTTGTGTATCAACTTGCAATTACCTGGCTCTAATCTCAAATGTCAGGCAAGAATAGAGGCTTTACAAAGGCTGGCATCATAATGAACCTCTCCTCATTAGCTGCTGTTAAATACCACAGGTCTGACCTGTTGATCTTTATTCTTTCTGTGAATGACTTAAGAGCAGAGCCAGCTGCTCTGACAAGCTGTATTTAATCACAGCAATGCTTTAAAGTAAATGTCAAAGCCAGGATGCCAACATGCAAAGTCATAAAGTAAAAGTAATGTTTACTCACATTACCAAAAAAGAAGATAAAAAACAGAAAATCATAATAATTGGAACTAAAAATAAATCGCTAATGAGAATCTTGCCATTAGATAAAGTGAAAATGATTTTGATCTGGTAAATTCAGACTGACAAAGATCAGCAGAGATAAAGAATTTTATGTTTATAGAAATATGTTTTCAGCCAAGTCACATTTTGTAAAGTTAAAGGAGATATTTATTTTTTTTTATTGCCAAACCATGATCTTCCTTTACGATTTATTGTTAGTTCACAAAGATGTAAAACACAGGGACAAAAAAGGACTGAAAAAGGTGTCTTACTCAGTTTAGTGATTGCTCTTTCTCGCCTTTTCCCTTATCAGTATGCAAATTCCTTTTGTATTATGCACAGCAGCCCTTTCATTTGCCCACGTGCTGTTACACATTCCCTTGGGTATTTTTCTGTTAACATAATTTAGCCCTTTATCAGTTCTGTCGTGTCATTTCCTTTTCCTTGTGCACACAGCACAATTTTTTCATAACCTTTTCCTTCAAAATGTGTTCTCCAAAAATTTTGTAACCTTCCATGTGAAGTTATAAAACATTAAATATGCTTTCTTAACCATCTGGCTAAACTAAGTTGAACTCTTCAAAAATTTGGGAAAATACGTTTCTAACTCCAGCACACTAGGCTCTGGGTCCTTCAAGCTTGTTTGCTCAGTCCATTGCTGTTCATACTGTGAATAGATGACACACCTTGTCACTAAAGCTGCAAATTATGGGACAGCAGTGGGACTCATTCATCTGAAAGATTAATCATTTCACAAGGAGGAAGTTTAACTGCTAGAGGTCTCAATGTGGACACATTTCATCATCAGTAGCTGTTCAGTAGAGAGGGAAGATAATATGAAGTTCCTCAGAGAAGGCAGATCACTCACCTCACATATTCAAGACCACCACTGGAATCAAGAAACAGGCCAAGTAGGGACTTCGCCTTCAGAGTAAAGTGAAATAGATATCAGCTCCCTATCAGCATCCTGACAACTTTCTACAGAATGCGGTATTCCAGTAGACAAGAGCGTCATCTTGTCTAGAATGGTGAGAACAGTTGAGAAGATCTTGAGTGTCGTTGCCTTCTATTCAGTATCGGTCAGGACTCTGAACATTGTCAGGCACTCATCACATATTCTACATGAACGTTTTGAAAAACTGCCATCAGGCAAAAGCAGGCAAAAACAGATTAAAAATAGCACTGTTTAAGATAGTATAATTTTTAGTTGACAATTATTTTGTGTGTTAATAAAGCTGACCAATTAAACTAGTTACCAAAGATCATCATTAATGCGGTAACTTTAACTAAGACCCACTTTGCCATTTTTTAGAAGAAGTAAATAAAATGCATGCAAAAGCCACACTCACCCTTTGTCGTACATACAGAAGATCCAGATACATGTACTAACAAAACAGCTCTCTTGTTAAGACAGCCTTCTTTCAAACTGCTTGAAAATGGAAAGGTGCAAGTCATAGCAGAATCTCATAATTGTACCTAGAATATTTATGCCTATATCAGCGACAGACTGCAGTCTCCAGTTTCTTTCTGTTTCACTAAATTAGTTGCAATTCAGTTTCATCAACAAAGTCTGCAAAATGCCGAAATAGGTAGTAATAGTTTGAGACAACCGTCAGGCAGAAAAAACCTGCACAGCTCATTTAGTGTTCCTGGTTTTATCGTTAAAATCAATGAAACACATAAGACAGGAATTAGAAAAAAGAAAGAGTAAAAGGCAGATGGTGCTTTTGGCTGATGGATAGTGACTTGGATCAATCCTCAAAGGGCTGCAAAGACTGTAATGGTTTTCAGCTTTGGGAAGTCTGTGTTAATCAGAAACTCATTTTTAAACCTGGATTCTAGAGTAATCTTAGTTGATCTGTGTCCCTTTCCTGCAAATTTCAGCACATCCGAAAGATGTTCTTCAGGTTTCTTTCCTAGACATTTCACACTTATGTTGCTGAGTGATCTTTGGTGGTGTCAGTAATGATGGCCATCGATGTGGCTTGGCTACACATGCTAAGATGTGTGATTAGCGCCCACACAACAACACTTCCATCAAAATGCCACTATCTGTATTTACTCCTACCAAATCCAGAGCTTTAGATGTGACTGTTGATAAAACAGCAAATAAACACCCTGAGCAAGACAGAGACACAACAAATAACCCAGCATAATGCCACTATAACTTACGATAAGCACGGCAATATCCTGCGGTCATGCTTAGATCTGGAAGTATTGATTCGAGGGAAAAAAACTAATCTGAAGAAACACTTTTCAGTTATTTTCTTTGAGCAGACGGTTTGAAGAGGGACACAGCAGATCTATCAAGGAGATTTGTTCCATCTGGGGGCGCAAATCTTACAGTGAGAGAGATATATGAGATTAAACTGGTCCGCATCGCTGTTCTTTTACAGCACTACATCAGAGGACTTGATGCAGAATCATCCGAAGATAAATTAAATGTAAGTCATGACAGTTTAATTTTCCATGCAACACTATAAGAAATTGAAAGGCTCATTTTTTTTAGATATGTTTTCAAAAAATCTTTTGAAGTGGGACTCTCGTTTTTATGATTGTTAAGGACTTGACAAATATGCAGTGAAAAACCAACTAGGCAATTAGATGATTATAGGCTCGGCAGGCGAATCTGCCTCAAAAATTCACAGATGGATGGCTGTTCTGTGTTACCAGCCGCCTGTGGAGTCAGTGCAGAGGTGGAAACTGTCACTGCAGAAGATGGTGAGATTAGAGAAGGGAACAAACTCGTCATGTCTGCTTTACACGCAACCCTCAGTATAGACTGATAAAGTATTTATGTTGCACTTCAGAACAGCAGCGACCTGTCAGTGTTTGCTTGTTATAATTTCTGCTCAGATATTTTTTAGCTATTTTACATGCAGTGCTAACATGATAACCCCTGAAATGTTTCACAGTTTTTCCAATCTTATTAGGATTTTATGTAAAAGACCAACAAAAAGTAGCAAATAATTGTTAAGTGAAGGAAGGATACATGGTTTAAAAAGTATTTTAAAATGGAAATTCTCAAAAGTGGGACATTTTTGCAAAATAGCTAAAGCTCAGTCAGGGTGGATAAAGAACACAAAATGATTACTTAAACAAATGAACTTGATTTGAACTAAACTATTACACTGTAGATCTGCTGGTATGTTCAGGGTCATTATCCTGCTTGAAGGTGAACCTCCACCCCAGGCTAAAGTCTTTGGCAGCTTCTAACAGATGTTTTTTTTTTTTTTTTCCAGGATTTCCCTGTATTTAGCACCATCCATCTTCCTATTACCTTTGACCAGCCTTCCTGTCTCTGATGAACAAAAAAATCGCCCCCCGAAATGATGCTACCACCACCACATTTGACCGTGGAGATGGTATTTTCTGGGTTTTGCATACAGGTACATATAGAAAATTGAATTTTGTGAAAAAGTTTAATATTTTTTGTGATTTGTTTCTGAAAGTGAAACTCATATATAAATTCATTACACACAGAGTGACATTTTTAAAGGCTTTATTTCTTATCATTTTGATAATTGTGGCTTACAGATATTGAAAACCCATATAGTGTTAGAAAATTAGAATATTTCATAAAATCAATAAAAAAGGATATTTTAAACAGAAATGTGAGGTTTCTAAAAAGTATGTCCATTTCTATGCGCACAGTGCTTGGTTGGGCCTCCTTTTGGATGAATTACTGCATCAATGCAGCGTGGCATGGAGGTGATCAGCCTGTGGCTTTTCTTTCCACTCAATCTTCTTAAAGTATTCTTGGACACAGCTCTCTGTGAACAACTACCGTCTTTAGCAATGACCTTTTTTGGCCTACCCTCCTTATGAAGGGTGTCAATAACTGTCCCCTGTACATCTGTCCAGTGAGCAGTCTTCCCCATAATTGTATAGCCTCCTAACTCAGACTGAGAGACCATTTAGAGGCTCAGGAAACCTTTGAAGATATATATATATATATTACTCTATGTGTAATGAATGTATATAGTATATGAGTTTTACTTCCTGAAATCAGCAACAAAAAAATATTGAACTTGTTTAGGATTGTGTTGTGAGGAGTTCTTTTAAATATGCACCAGTGGGAAAATAAGCAAACATCGTGTATCCACATTCAGAAGATAGATTGGGCAGTGCTCTGTGAGATGTTTAAAGCTTGGGATATGGTTTTATAACCTAACTTCCCGTCAATTATCTGTGACCTGCCTTGTGTGGTACTTGGTCTTCATGCTGCTGTTTGTTCACTAATGTTCTCTAATTAGATTAAATTACACACTGGAGTCTTCTGATCATAACTGGTTGATTTTATTTAGGGGTATTAGAGTGAAGAAGGGCTGAAGATAAATGCACCCCACTGCATCATGTATCTTCTTCTTCCCAACTGTGTGCTTCTTTGTGTTGGTCCATTACGTTAAATCTGAAAAAAAAAAAAAATACATTGAACTTTGTGGTTTTGATGTGGTAAAAAAAAATGTGAAAAGGTTCAAGGGGTATGATTACTTTTGCAAGATGGTGTGATTTTTAATCATTCAGTAGCCATCTTGATGACTGTCTTCTTAAGTCATTTTTGATGGAAGTAAATTTATTTCAAAGATTTACACAAAGACTAGGAGCCAACTTGTTCCGATGTGATTTATGAGTGCACAAATGGCAAAAGGCACTAGATATAACTGTCACTCTAGAATAAATACTCTGCCAGTGGTAAAAATAACAAATATTTTAAATAGGTGTACTTTTTTAAAATAGATTTCTGTGTTGGATGCAAACATCAGTGTCTGTGCGGTGTGGTGATGCCCCCTTCTGGATCTACCATGGTTGTGCATCATTGTCTAAGCTGAATTCAATTCTTTGTTCAACAACAATTTCAGTATTCAAACAAGGTTTTTTTTTAAATATTTTGTTTGTTGTGCATGTTGCAGTACTTTTACTTCTGCATTCTCTCCATATGACCTACCTTTTTGGTAAAGCTCACCAGCGAGGTTTAAACAGAATTTCATTCATTCACTGGAAAGGAAAAATAAAATGATATGCTTTCCAGACACTGGGTGTCAGTGTCAAAGTTATACACCTGTGTTTGTCTCAGATTACTAATGAACCCCACCTCACGTAGGTCACAAACTATGTCCATTCTTGGCTACACTTTTTTTTGTAAAAAAAACACTAAACAACATGTGGAACAAAGAGTGTACTGTGTCTCCTGGAGATATTCGTCACCTGTGGTAACAGTATGATGTAGTGGAGCTGGGATTACAAGGGTTTAGGAATGCGAAGGGTGACAGCTCGGACAGAAAGGCTATTGTGAAGGGTAACACTTGAACTCCTTGGAGAAATGAAATCTGATTGGAAATGGTTAATCGGAGGTTAAAAAAAAGTTTGGCAAAAGTCCTCAGGTATGTGCTCCCTTGTTTCTGGATGGAAAGAAAGATGAAATGCTGACAATGATTTAACTGCAGTTGATCATGGAAAACTTAGAACAGCTAAATGTGGAAAAATGCAGATGGGTTTAATTTAATTTACAGTTACTTACAAAAGTATTAACACCCCTTGAACTTTTTCTATTTTTTCATGTACAAACCACAAACTTGAGTTTAATTTAGTAATTTGTGGTGTCTCACTACCCTGTTTTGCACATCTACAGGCTTACATTTTTACCAATGCGTTTTTCCTAATAGTTATCTCTCATTCAGATTGCAAGCACAGGCTATGTGTACTTAAATTTTCAGCCTTGGTTAGTTTTAGGTTTAGGCCATTGAGGCTGTATGTTTAGGGTTTTGATCCTGCTGGAAGTAAATTTCTTGCCCTAGGATCAAATCTTCTGCAGTCTCTAAAAAATAGGAGAAAATGAAAAGCCTCCCCTCAGCATGACACTGCCACCATCATGTTTCACAGAAGAGAAGGTGTGTTCAGTGTGTTAGCTTTTCACTAAACAAATATTTTTATGTATAGGTCAAACAGTAACATTTTAGTGATTTTTTTTCTCTACCAAAGCACCTACTTTCACATGTTTGTTGTGTCCCCTGAATGTCCTGTGACAAATCTTAGCACTCTTACATAAATGTTAAACTTGTGGATTACAAAACTAGCAGTTATTTGGCTAATCGATTCTTCCACCTGAGCTGTGGATCAATGTAGCTCCTCCAGAGCTAACATTGGTCTCTTGCCATCTTCTCTGGTTACTGCACGTCTTAACCTTGCTCATTCAATTACACACTACATTGATCAATCAGAAAATCAGCCCATTAAATAACACTGAGGTTTGTGCTTGTTACATTACAAAATGTGAAAAAGGGGCATCAATATTCTGAGGGAAATGTTTTTCCAACCTCTGTAATCAAATCTTTTACTTTGTTGTCTGTTTTACTTACTCTTTGTGTGTTCAGCAGTTATTAAAATCAACTAAGTCTGCACCTCACTTTATGTTGACAAAACTACTACAGTAAGAAAATGTGTTGCAATAAAGCTACATAATAGTCCATTTAAAAAAGAAAAAAACTTTTTTATAAGGAGCCTTAAGGTTATAACATGTTCAGATGTGACAGCTTCTTTGGACGAAGTATTTCTGTAAAACTCACAGCCGAGCAATATGTTTTACCCTGAAAACTTTCAAATCTCCACCCTCACAGCTGTTTCACCAGACTTAGCTGTAACAGATCCAGGTGGAAACTAAAAAGAAAAACACTGAATAGTATCACTTTATTCTCAGTCCAGATGGGATGCATTATGGTGTTGCTCCTTTTTTGTTGCACGTTTATACCCTCATGTGTTTTAGCAGGCCAGCAGCTGGGAGTTTCAGCTCTATCCTTATAAAAACAAGGAAAAACATGCAATAACATTTGGTGGGTTGGGAATATTTTTCTCACATGTGTAAGGTGTATGTAATGCAGGGCGGTAAGGGGAAGTGGCAAGAATTACTGGGAGGAATGGGGCCCTGTGGAATGCAGAAGAAACCACAGCTGAGAAAGGCAAGTCAGTAAAATGGATAATTATGGTAATGGATGGAAGTGGTGCAACTTGAGGTGCAATAAAGTTCAAAATGTCAAGTTTGAAACTTGTACTTATTTATTATGCATACAAATGGAATAATTCAATAGAAATGGAACATAGCATCTAAAACTAATTCAACTTAATATCCTTTGGAGCAATTTTCTGTACTAACTGCAATGAACTGAAGCTACGTTTGCATGTACGCTACATTCTACAAGGATTTGCAATTACATTCAGAAAACAATAAACAATAAAACAATATAGACCTGTACATTTCAAATTAAAGATGCAATATAAATGGCATAAACAGTTCCTCCAACACAAAATTAAAGAATGGGGAAGAAAACCTAAAGGGAAATCAATGTACAACCGCTTTTTTTAGAAATTTAATTCAATTCAATTCAATTCAATTCAGTTTATTTATATAGCGCCAATTCACAACACATGTCGTCTCAAGGCACTTCACAAAAGTCAGGTACATACATTCCAATTAATCTTAATCATTGAACAGGTGCAGTCAAATTCTGTTATTTTTCAAATTGGATAAAAAATTTTTCTATCTAAGGAAACCCAGCAGATTGCATCCAGTCAGGATTTGCAGCATTCACTTCCTCCCGGATGAGCATGTAGAGACAGTGGACAGTCACTGGCGTTGACTTTGCAGCAATCCCTCATACTGAGCATGCATGTAGCAACAGTGGAGAGGAAAAACTCCCTTTTAACAGGAAGAAACCTCCAGCAGAACCAGGCTCAGTGTGAGCGGCCATCTGCCACGACCGACTGGTTCCACCGGAGAGGAGGCTGATAACTAAAGGATCTGCCTCCCATTCTACTTCTAGAGACTCTAGGAACCACCAGTAAACCTGGAGTCCGAGAACGAAGTGCTCTGTTAGGAACGTATGGAACAATCAGATCTCTGATGTATGATGGAGCTAGATCGTTAAGGGCTTTATATGTGAGGAGGAGAATTTTAAATTCTATTCTGGATTTAACAGGGAGCCAATGAAGGGAAGCTAAAGTAGGGGAAATATGATCTCTCTTTTTAATTTTCATCAGACCTCTTTTGAATCAGCTGAAGGCTTTTAACTGCATTTTGTGGACATCCTGATAATAAAGAATTACAATAGTCCAGCCTTGAAGTAACAAATGCGTGGACTAGTTTTTCAGCATCAATCCTGGACAGGATATTTCTAATTTTGGCAATGTTCCGGAGATGAAAAAAGGAAATCCTAGAAACCTGTTTAATATGGGATTTAAATGACATGTCGTGGTCAAAAATAACACCAAGGTTTTTTACTTTATTATCGGAGGTCAATTTAATGCCATCCAGGTTAGGTGACTGACTAAGCAATTTCTTTTTTAAAGACTCCGGTCCAAAAACGACAACTTCTGTCTTGTCTGAATTTAGAAGCAAAAATGTAAAGTCATCCAAGTTTTTATGTCTTCAAGACATGCTTGTAGTCTATCTAACTGGTTGGGCTCATGAGGATTTATGGATAAGTAAAGCTGAATTTATTCTATGCTGCCTGATAATTTTACCTATTGGAAGCATATATATATAGTAAAGAGAATTGGCCCAAGTACTGAACCCTGTGGTACTCCACAATTAACCCTGGAGTTAAAGATGATTTATCATTTACATGAACAAACTGGAATCTGTCAGACAAATAAGATTTAAACCAGCCTAGCGCTGTTCCCCTGATCCCTACAGCATATTCCAGCCTTTCTAAGAGAATATTATGATCGACTGTATCAAATGCAGCACTGGGATCTAACAGAACCAGTACAGACACAAGTCCATTATCTGAGGCAATAAGAATATCATTAGTGACTTTCAGCAGAGCTGTTTCAGTGCTATGATGAGCTCTGAAACCTGACTGAAACTCTTCAAACAGGTCATTGCTGTGTAAATGCTCACACATTTGATTAGCAACTATTTTCTCAAGAATTTTAGATAAGAATGGAAGATTGGATATCGGTCTGTAATTTATTAAGTCATCTCGATCAAGCGAAGGTTTCTTAAGCAAAGGTTTAATTACAGCTACCTTAAAAGCCTGTGGTACATATCCATTTACTAAAGATAGATTAATCATATCTAAAATGGGGCTGGTAATCGGAGGGAACACTTCCTTAAATAATTTGGTTGGGATTGGGTCTAACATACAAGTTGAAGGTTTAGATGAAGCTAATATTTCTGATAACTCAGGAAGCTCCACAGGATCAAAACAGTCCAAACACAGATCAGGTTCTACAGTTACTTCCGATGTTGTCTCACCTGTTGAGGATGAAGTAATCATCTTCGGGAGTATGTCAAAGATTTTTCTTTTAATAGAATCAATTTTTTTTTGGAAGAATCCCATAAAGTCATGACTGCTGAGAGCTAAGGGAATGGATGGCTCAACAGAGCTATGACTCTGTGTAAGTTTAGCAACTGTACTAAAGAGAAACCTAGGATTATTCTTGTTCTCTTCTATTAAGGATGAGAAATAAGCTGTTCTAGCTTGGTGAAGTGTCTTTTATACAACAGTAGGCTATTTTTGGCAGATTAAGTAGGATCCTCTAGGTGTGTAGAGCGCCATTTTCGCTCCAATTTTCTAACATTGTGCTTTAAAGTACGCAGCTCTGAATTAAACCAGGGAGCCTGCCTCCTATGAATAATTCCTTCTTTTTCAAGGGGCTGCATTGTCTAATGCACCACGCAATGATGAAGTAACACTCTGAACAAGAGAATCAATTTGTGAAGGGGAAGAAACAAAATTATTGCCCTTCACTGTGTTTTTCTGTGATAATGAGGAAATTAAAAGTGGAACAGATTCTTTAAAGGTTGTTACAGCATTGTCTGATAATGATCTACTATACTGAAATTTTCTTTCAGGTGTGGAGTACTCTGTTAAATTTAACTCAAAGGTTATTAAAAAATGGTCAGACAGCACAGGGTTGTGAGAAAATATTGTTATGTC
This sequence comes from Crenichthys baileyi, assembly GCA_036173005.1. Taxonomy (NCBI): domain Eukaryota; kingdom Metazoa; phylum Chordata; class Actinopteri; order Cyprinodontiformes; family Goodeidae; genus Crenichthys; species Crenichthys baileyi. The sequence continues at coordinate 229,524 of JAHHUM010001498.1, forward strand.
TTACACTCAATCCCATATGTCACCACAAGGTCCAGAGAATGAAAACAAACTTGGGTAGGTTTGTTAATGTTTTGAGTAAAGCCAATTGAGTCTAAAATACCATTAAGGCTATATTTAAGCTATCACTTTCAGTGTCACATAAATGAAAAAATAAAAACCCCCAATTTTAATACTTTTTGTTTTTAAACACTAAATCAGAGAAAAGGTCTGAAAACTGATCTAAAAAATTGAGAGTAAGGGCCTGGGGGACGGTAAAAAACAAAAAACAAAAGGGGTTTTAGTGCTTTGAAATTTTGGTGAGGAAAATTTAAAGGGGATTAAATATTCAAAAGAGTTGTAGCTTTTGATTGGTTGGGGACTAGTCAATAATGGGACTGAAAGATGGTTGCTACTCCTCCTCCTCGCCCGTATTTCGAGGAATGTGAAAATTTTAATAATTAGTAGGAGTTGACTCATTTATAGTGACATAATCCTCTTGCTGCAGCCAGGTTTTTTTGAGGCAAAAAAAATCAATCTGAATTTCACAAATCAGGTCACTAACTAGCAAAGTTTTGAAGAGAGAGATCTTATTTTTAAATAAGGCACATTTAATTGTTTTTTTTTTTATGTTTTTTTTAGTCTGAGTTGTTTTATTTTAATAATTTTCTGATTTCCCTTTTTAGATAATTTTTTTTTAATCTATTCAATTTTAGCCGTGGGAAAAACCAATAAATTCGGCCAGATTCCTAAAAAGAAGAGCTGCTCCATCCAAAGTGGGATGGATGCCGTCTCTCCGGATCAGACCAGTTTTTCCCCAAAAATGTTTGCCATTATCAATGTAGCCCACATTGTTTTCTGGACACCACCTAGACAGCCCTGGTTTTGAATGACAGCATGCGGCTAAACATGTCATCACTGGTCAGATCGGGGAGGGGACCAGAGAAAATTACGGAGTTCGACATTGTTTTGGCAAACTTACACACCGAAGCAACACTAACTTTAATGACCTCCGATTGACGTAACCGGGTGTCATTACAGCCAGCATGAATAACAATCTTACTGTATTTACGCTTATCCTTAGCCAGCAGTTTCAGGTATGATTTGATGTCGCCCGTTCTGGCCCCTAGTAGACATTTGACTATGGTCGCTGGTGTCTCTAGTGCCACGTTTCTGACTATGGAGCTGCCAATTACCAGAGTTGGCTTCACAGCGGGTGTGTCGCTGAGCGGGGAAAATCTATTAGAAACGCAGATGGGTGGGTGGTGACCTGTGGGCTGAGATCTAGGACTATGCTTCCAACGCACCGTCTCCCAGCCGGCCTGAGGCCGTGGCTGCGCGGGCTCTGCTGGAGGACTGCTATGGGGAGCTACCCTTGGTTGCTCCGCGCTGGCTAAGGGGCCTCGGCTATCTGCCGGTTTCTCAACAGCGTGGAGCCGGGCCTCCAAATCCGACACCCTCGCCTCCAAAGCTACAAAAATGCTACATTTATGACACGTACCATTATCACTAAAGGAGGCAGAGGAGTAACTGAACATCTGACACAGCAGGTGAGAGGAGACTCAGAGAGAGAAACAGCAGAACGGGTAGCCATGGTGGAGCTAAAGCTAATGCTAAGCTAGCGACCCCTTACCACTACTAGAAAAAACCGTGTAAAACACGGAGAGTCCCCAAACGTTAAATACAGCAACAGAAAGTCTCTGTTTTAACGTGCTTATGTATTAGAACAAGTAAGAGATATCACAGTAGAGAGAAATCAGATCAAACGAGAGAGCCTTCACACACCAAACAATCCACCAAGTGCAAAACAGGAAGTGATGAATACGCCTTACCACGCCTCGCCGAAGCCAACCAACTACATGGAAATCAGGCAAAATCAGGCAAAAAAACAGCACCGACGAACGTCTCCATGAACCTCTGAGTGATCGCTCCTGTTTTCTCTTAGAGCAACAGGCTGAACTAATGAGCAAACTGAGCAAAACTTCTTAATGGACATTTGTTGCCTTACATCAAAGTTTGAAATCTGAAAATCCGTGACTGGTTGTCCCTACCAGTCCCTACCAGTCAAATTGAAATATTTATGACCATCCTAGTTTATTTAAAGGTGTCTCTGCTAAAATAAACTTGCATTTCTCCTAGAACGTCACTTTGTGTGAGGAATATACAAAAATAAGGTGAAAATGAATGGTGTACTAACGGTGTTCAGTTGTTGTCTGATGGATCAGATTAACTTAACTATTTTTCCATTACTGCAACAGTCATCAAGCATGTAAACTGTGTTCTTCTGTAAAATCAAGATATGTTTATAAAAAAAGCGATGGCAATAGGTTTGAGATGCAAAACTCAGACCTGAAAGCATAACGCACTGGTCAAGAGGAAAGTAGTAACACAAAACTCTCCAGCTTCAGTTCTTTAAATGAAGATTTTTAAGGCAATTTGTCCATTGAGGAGGAGGAAGTCATGAAGAACGCTGTCTAAGAGCAGTAGATTGGCAGCTTCATGAGCTAGCAATCAGAGGTATGGACTGAAGTCATGTACCTTAGAGTCGAGTCAGGCTCAAGTCACAGACTTAATGACTTAACGTTCAACTTGATGAAATCAGAAAGACTTTGGACTTGCCTTGGACTTTCATGCCAATGACTTGTGACTTAACTTTGACTTGATCCCTTTGACTTGAAAAGACTTGACATCTGACACCAAACAGAAAGTGTGTTAGAAAAAGCAACAATGGAACCGCTGTGTGACATTTTCAACAAGCATGCTTCATCTACCGTGCTGCTTACCTTATGAAAATGATAAAGAGTAGCCTTGATGTTTTAGCTTCAGTCATAATGAAAGTGTTTTATTCTTTATGAAAGTGTTTTATTCTTCCTTTAAAAATCAATAATAATAAAACGCAACCCATAGAAAATGTATTCTTTGTATTTGATATTTAGGTTTAACAAATATGTTACAAACACAATGCTTGCAATGCTTCACTGTTATAGTTTAAGGTTACTGACACAACAAGGAAAAAATATTAATAATTTAATTTTCACAGATTACAAGGTGATCAAAAGAAATACATTTAGGAAAACACATGGGCTGAGAACTAAAGTAGAGCGGCAAAAACATCTAACGTCCCTCTGATATTTAAACTTACACAAAGACTGATTATTTAAAGCTAATAAAGGCAACTAATGTATGCTTCACGTTATCCTAAAACTATTTTTTACTTTGTGCTTGCCATTTTAATCCTACAGCCTGGGAAGTCACAGGTTCCAATGTGTACAAAGCAAATATCTGTGCTTTGAACCTAAACCACTAACAAAGTCAATGTATCCAAGCTGACAGATAGCAACACATCTGATGTTTCAAATATAATGCTGTAAAATAAGGTTTGAACTGTTGCAGCTGGTTAACATTGATTTTTTTGTTTTGTTTTGTTTAGAAAGTCAGTTATTTTTTTTTATTATGGACCACTTTGCTCATAATTTTCTAAATTTACTGGATTTTCTTTTGTTTAAGTTAATATTTACTTTAAAAACCAACATCAGCACTGATTTTCAGACGATTTTCCCCTCCTCTTGCTGGTTGTTCTGGCAAACACCTTTTAAAATCAATTAAAAGTATCAATAATTTTGTTACTTTGATTAGATGACAATTTTGGCCATATGAATTGTCTAAGACTGAAAATTAAATGTTTAGGACTTTGACTCGACTCCAGACTTGCATCCCTTGACTTTGGGTTCGACTTAGGACTTTCATGCCTCCATTTTCCCCAAAACTCTGTGTTATTAAAAAAAAAAAAGTGCAACATGTGTATTAGGTGTCCATTAAAGTATTATTCTTGTTGCAATGGGCTAATATTACTTAAATGTTTAATGTGAATTTATAAATTTATTGTTAATGAACTTTATTTTCAAACATCACATTAAAACAACATTGTACAAATCCACAACTTAATAGTCAGTGCATTTTAAATTCAATCATTAGCTAAAAGTATATAAGTAAGTTAAGTCAAATTCTGATAAGTCAAAAAACTATTTGACTGGAGCTTTTCTGGAATGTAAAGAAAGCAGAGCTGCAGCCATCGTCATAGAATCGCATCAGCTGTCAATCAAAAAATGCATCAGCGTCCCACGTCATTACCAATCTGCGCACCATGATGGTAGCAAAATAAAACATAACAAGAAAAGGATTTTGTTGTATTGCCTGCATAAGCAGACTATACAGAATATAATGGAAAGATAATGAAAAGATAATGCAGCTTCAACAGAGACTGAAACGGCTTATAACTGGGTGAGGCCAGTAAAAGGTGAACTGTGAGAGATTTTTATGAAGTTTGCCAAAGTTATTTTTCAATTTCACATGGAGGGGAGCACAATGTGAAGCGACAATGAAAAAGTGAGTCACACAAGAAATGCACAGCTGAAAAAGCCGTCTGCTGATCTGCGGACTCATTTTTACTCAAACCCAGAGATGACTGCTAGATAGACAAAGTAACAGCAGCCAAGATTACCTGTGTTAAACTTTAAAAGCTTGTAAAGTTTTTTTCAAAGTTGTGCTAATTCATTGTTTTGCACTAACAGGCAAAGCAGAGATTGGTGAACGTAATGTGAGATCTTTGTTAAATTCAAATTTATGACGTCATCATAGGTAATGTGTCTCACAACGTCCCGCAGAAGCATCCTTGTTATCCCGCATCGTTTTTTAATATCTGCTCACCCTAGGTGTGTGTTTTAAAATGATGTTGACTCTATTTCGGGCTCTGTATGTGTTCCATAGATATTAGAAATTAATTCTGTATAATCAACTCTGCTTAGATAGATACACACATAGACACATATATTATATGAAAATAATTCAGTGAAAACACAGCATGAAGAACTACGTTTGTCTTGTGTGTGGCATTTCAGGATTTCATCTGTATTTAGTGTAACAAGCAGTTGCTTGTATTTGGCTCCATGCTGCACTGTAGTTATTAAAGTAAGTAAGAAAGAATTCATTGTCACAGCCACTATCTAAACCCAGTCACACGGATCATCTTGTGCCAGAGAGCCCAATTCATTTTTACCACTACATTCCTGAACTGTTTGGTAAGACCCATAGGGGTCATTTTCCTCCCCTGCACCCTCCTCCCTCCACCCACTCTTGTCTGGATTCCTCCTTCCATCTTAATTTGAGTAAAATTAGTTTAACTCACAAGACTGTTCCATGGCCTCAGAAGGCACTGACATTTAATTTCTGTGAGACCACTAACTTAAACCTAAACTAAACGTTAACCTTACTTTAAAATTAGTCTCCACCCTATATGTGACAATTGACTCCCGTGACATTTTTCAGTAGGTTTTGTAATTACACTACCAGTTAAAAATTTAATCAAAGCTATGAAGCACATAAGTAGCAAACAAAAAATGTGAAATAACTCAAAACACCTTTCATATTTTACTTTTTTCAAAGAAGCCTCCTGTTGATTACTATTTTGCACACTCTTGGCATCTCTGGATGAGTTTCACGAGGTAGTCACCTGAAATGATCTTCTAAAAGTCTTGAAGGAGTTCCCAAAGGTAGTAATAACAAACCATTGAGTATAGACTGAACTGGGATACAATACAATCCAAAAATGTTGGGGAGATTTAGATATATTTACAACTTAAAACAAACTGAGTTACTATGAAGATTCAGTTGATTATTTAATGCAGATTGTAAAAGTTATCTATCAAAGCCCAGCTAATTTCTGTAGTGGTTTATGTTGCAGGTGTCTCTTACTGTGAGCAAGCATGTGGCGACAGTGGAGGGGACCACACCTATTTTAACAGGAAGAAACGTCCAGCAGAAGTGGTCAAATCCACTACGACTGGCTGGAAGTTGAGAGGACAGGACAGACATGGAAAAAAGATAGAACCATTGCCCCCTTTAGTCTTTTTAATGCAAAAGAAAAACAAAGACAATACAGAAAGTTAATGACAACAATAGCTCTGTGAGTAACCCCTTTCAGATCATAGTTTCACATCGCGCCCCCAAGAACTCCCTATAATGGATCACTTCGTGTTTTCACATCATATAAGTGAGTCTGCCGGGATGACAGGCATTTCAAGCTTTCAGATCATGCAGCTGGGGAAATAACGTTACACAGTTTACAATTCGCAGCATTCGTTTGCATAAGATATGTGGGATTTGTCCAAGGGAAAACCCCACACTCAGTGCCTGGCTCTGTGTCACAATCCTTAAGCATGCCCACTGCCTAAATCCATTCAGTGCTTTAAATACAAGCAAAGTTCTGAGTGCCATCCTTATGTTATTTTCAGGATCAGATTCTTCTGATCAAGATTACATGTCATAATAGTTTGTGATTTATGACTACCTGCCAAGGTGGACCATAGGCATAATATCGGATGATCGACTTTTGTCCCCCTTTTCTGTGTCATCAGATCGCTAGCAATAGTAAACATATGTAGATCATGGAAGGAAAGAATAATCTGAATGGGGCAAAAGACTCAGCTAAACTACTGAGCTAGAAGAAAAAAGAAAAGTGCACTAAGTTAATGGCAGAAATAGTCTCATCAGTAAATCTATAAAGTAAAGAGACACAGTTAAATAGAGAAGGGTTGAGCCAGGGGTACTTTTTAATTTGAAAGAAGATCAAACAGAGTATACAAAATTAATGGCAGAAATGGCTCCATCAATGACTCCCTCTATGAAAACCCACAACTAAACACAGAAGCAATGGCTGCTAAGCAAACGTTTGTTGGAAAAAAAAGTGAGAAGACAAAGTCATTAGCAGCAACATGGTGCATAGGTGGAGAGCATCTGTCATTGTTTAAGGAACCAACTTGACCGACGTGCAGAAAACACTCAGGAGAATCTGAATAATTTAACAGGTTTATTTTAGAAAAGATGTTGCCTGGTCGGTACCGGTCGGGTAAACTCGCCACCTGTGAGAAAGAAAACAGAACGAGAGTAATGGCTTTACCTGAGAAGCAGAAACTGACTGATACTATGTCTTACTAGGTCTTGGAATGAGAACCACCAGGAGGAGAGTAATGCGGGGAACTGGAAGCAGCCTAAGACAGCAAAGGTTTTGGTTCTGCGGCATCTGTGTCAGATGTAGGACGTGGACTGTGGTGGAGGGTGGACAGGGTTCGCTGGAGGGCGTCATAGAGGAGGAAGCTTGGTGGGGGCCTGCTGGTAAATGAATCCGGTTGATTCATGGCTTGGTTGCGGCTTGTAGTCCTTCAGATATCACCTGTTGTCTGAGAAACGAGGACACACTTGGAATAGTCAGCCGGAGGCAAGTCTGGGTAAGGGCCAGGTCTTCTCCGGCATAGTACTGCTGAAGAGGACAAAACAGGTTAGACGAGGTCGAAACGAGTACTTAGGTTTTCTATAAGGATATTTGCCTTGAGCTTGTACTACGGTTGGCTAACACTCGAGCAATGAGATGCTGGCCGCTTCCTGCTTAAATACTCCAGGAATAATCATCGGGAATGGTGTACACCTGTCTCCTCACACACCACAGTCACCAGCGCCTTCTAGGGGCAGTAGCAGGCAGAACAGAAACACTCATACCCAGAACCCCGACAGCATCGAGGAAAGACAGCAGTGACAAAAGGCCGTATTTACATTCTTCAGTTGTCTAATCCTATTGATGTAATCACTATACAGATAACTCAGAAAGGCAGTTTGCATACATAACAAGAACACAAATGCGTTGTGGGGTCTTTCACTGAGGAAGAGGCGTGGTAAGGCGTATTCGTCACTTCCTGTTTTGCACTTGGTGGATTGTTTGGTGTGTGAAGGCTCTCCCGTTTGATCTGATTTCTTTCAACTGTGATATCTCTTACTTGTTATAATACATAAGCATGTTAAAACACATACTTTCTGTTGCTGTATTTAACGTTTGGCGACTCTCCGTGTTTTACACAGGTTTTTTTTTCTAGTAGTGGTAAGGGGTCGCTAGCTTAGCGTTAGCTTTAGCTCCACCATGGCTACCCGATCTGCTGTTTCTCTCTCTGAGTCTCCTCCTCTGTCCTGCTCTCTGTGTCAGATGTTCAGTTACTCTTCTGCCTCCTTTAGTGATAATGGTACGTGTAATAAATGTAGCATTTTTGTAGCTTTGGAGGCGAGGGTGTCGGATTTGGAGGCCCGGCTCCGCGCTGTTGAAAAACCAGCAGATAGCCGAGGCCCCTTAGCTAGCGCGGAGCCACCGAGGGTAGCTCCCCGTAGCAGTCCTCCGGCAGACCCCGTGCAGCCGGGATCTCAGGCCGGCTGGGTGACGGTACGCAGGAAGCATAGTTCTAGATCTCAGCCCACAGGTCACCACCAACCCGTCTGCGTTTCTAATAGATTTTCCCCGCTCAGCGACACACCCGCTGAGAAGCCAACTCTGGTAATTGGTAGCTCCATAGTCAGAAACGTGGCACTAGAGACACCAGCGACCATAGTCAAATGTCTGCCAGGGGCCAGAACGGGCGACATCAAATCCTACCTGAAACTGCTGGGTAAGGATAAGCGTAAATACAGTAAGATTGTTATTCACGCTGGCGGTAATGACACCCGGTTTACGTCAATCGGAGGTCACTAAAGTTAGTGTTGCTTCGGTGTGTAAGTTTGCCAAAAAACAATGTCGGACTCCGTAATTTTTCTTGGTCCCCTCCCCGATCTGACCAGTGATGACATGTTTAGCCGCATGCTGTCATTCAACCGCTGGCTGTCTAGGTGGTGTCCAGAAAACAATGTGGGCTACATTGATAATTGGAAAAACATTTTGGGGAAAACCTGGTCTGATCCAGAGGGGAACGGCATCCATCCCACTTTGGATGGAGCAGCTCTTTTTTCTAGGAATCTGGCCGAATTTATTAGTTCTCCAAACCTCTGACAACCCAGGGTTCAGACCAGGAAGCAGGGTCGTAGTTTAACACTCCTCTCTGCAGCTTCTGTACTGCTACCCACCCATTACCCTATTAAGACAGTGTCTCGCCCACGGCCAAATGAATAGATTAAAAAATTATCTAAAAAGAGGAAATCAGGAAAATCTAAAAAAAATAACAAAACTCAGACTAAAAATAAACATAAAACAATTAAATGTGGCTTACTGAACATAAGATCTCTCTCTTCAAAGACTTTGCTAGTTAGTGACCTGATTTGTGACAATCAGATTGATTTATTTTGCCTCAAAAGAAACCTGGCTGCAGCAAGAGGATTATGTTACTATAAATGAGTCAACTCCTACTAATTATTTAAATTTTCACATTCCTCGAAATACTGGCGAGGAGGAGGAGTAGCAACCATCTTTCAGTCCGATTTATTGATTAGTCCCAGGCCAATCAATTGCTACAACTCTTTGAATATTTAATCCTTAGTTTCCTCATCCAAATTGCAAAGCATAAAACCACTTCTGTTTGTTGTTTTGTACCGTCCACCAGTCCTTACGCTCAATTTTTAGATCACTTTTCAGACCTTTTATCTGATTTAGTGTTAAATACAGATAAAAGTTATTATAGTGGGGGGATTTTTAACATTCATGTTGACACTGAAAGTGATAGCTTAAATATAGCCTTTAATGGGTATCTTTGAACTCAATTGGCTTTACTCAAAACATTAACAAAACTACCCCACGTTTGTCTTCATTCTCTGGACCTTGTGCTGACATATGGCATTGAGTGTAAAGACATAATATTTTTTCACAACCTGTGCTGTCTGACCATTTTTTTAATAACCTTTGAGTTTAATTTAACCGAGTACTCCACACCTGAAAGAAAATTTCATTATAGTAGATCATTATCAGACAATGCTGTAAAAACCTTTAAAGAATCTGTTCCACTTTTAATTTCCTCATTATCACAGAAAAACAGAGTGGAGGGCAATAATTTGTTTCTTCCCCTTCACAAATTGATTCTCTTGTTCAGAGTGTTACTTCATCATTGCGTGGTGCATTAGACAATGCAGCCCCCTTGAAAAAAAAGGAAATTATTCATAGGAGCCAGGCTCCCTGGTTTTAAATTTAGATCTGCGTACTTAAAGCACAATGTTAGAAAATTGGAGCGAAAAAAGGCGCTCTACAAACCTAGAGGATTCCTACTTAATCTGGAAAAATAGCCTACTGTTTTATAAAAAGACACTTCACCAAGCTAAGAACAGCTTTTTTTCTCATCCTTTAAATAGAAGAGAACAAGAATAATCCTAGGTTTCTCTTTAATACATTTGCTAAACTTACACAGAGTCTAGCTCTTTTGAGCCATTCTTTCCCTTAGCTTAGCAGTCTGACTTTAGGGTTCTTCCAAAATAATTGATTCTATTAAGAAGAAAAATTTTTGACAACTCCCGAGTGATTACTTCACCTCAACAAGTGAGAAAACTTTGGAAGAAGTAAAACCCGATCTGTGTTTGGACTTTTTTGATCCTGTGGAGCTCCTGAGTTATCAGAAAATTAGTTTTATCTAAACCTCAACTTGTTTTTAGACCCAACCCCAAACCCAAAATTTTAAGGAAGTTTTCCCCTTGATTATACCCCCTTTTTTAGATAGTTTAAAATTTATTTTTGAAATGGGTATTTCCCCAAAAGTTTTTAAAGGTACTGAAAATTAAACCTTTGCTTAGAAACCTTCGCTTGATAGATGACTAATAAATTAAGCCCGTTTCCCAGTTTCCATTCTTATCAAAAAATTCTTGAAAAATAGTTGCTAATAAAAATTTTGTGAGCATTTACACAGCAATGCCCCTTTTAAAAGCTTTCAGTCATTCAGAGCTCATCATAGCACTGAAACAGCTCTGCTAAAAAGTCACAATGTTTCTTTTTGCCTCAGATAATGGACTTGTGTCTGTACTGGTTTTTTAGATCTCAGTGCTGCATTGATACAGTCGATCATAATTTTTCCTTAGAAAGGCTGGAATATGCTGTAGGGATCGGGGGAACAGCGCTAGGGGTTTAAATCTTATTTGTCTGACAGATTCCAGTTTGTTCATGTAAATGAAAAATCATTTTAAAACCTAGGGTTTAATTGTGGAGTACCACGGGGGTTCAGTACTTGGGCCAATTTTCCTTTTACTATATATATGCTTCCAATAGGTAAAATTATCAGGCAGCATAGAATAAATTTTCATTTTTTACGCTAGTCTCAGCTTTACTTATCCAAAAATCCTGATGACCCCAACCAGTTAGATAGACTACAAGCATGTCTCGAAGAAATAAAAAATTGGATGATTTTAAATTTTCTGCTTCTAAATTCAGACAAGAGAGAAGTTGTCGTTTTTGGACCGGGAGTCTTTAAAAAAAAAATTTGCTTAGTCAATCATTTAACCTGGAGGGCATTAAATGACCTCCGATAATAAAGAAAAAAACCTTGGTGTTTTTTTTGACCCGGACATGTCTTTTTTAAATCCCATATTAAAAGGGGTTTTCTAGGATTTCCTTTTTTCATCCCCGGAACATTGCCAAATAGAAATATCCTGTCCAGGAGTGACGCTGAAAAACTAGTCCATGCATTTGTTACTTCAAGGCTGGACTATTGTAAATTTTTTTTATCAGGATGTCCAAAAAAAATGCAGTTAAAAACCCTTCAGCTGTTTAAAAAGCTGCAGCAAGAGTTCTGATGAAAATTAAAAAAGAGATCATATTTCCCTACTTTAGCTTCCCCTTTTTGGCTCCCTGTTAAATCCAGAAAAAATTTAAAATTCTCCCCCTCACATAAAAAAGCCCTTAATGATTTAGCTCCATCATACATCAGAGATTGATTGTTCCATACGTTCCTAACAGAGCACTTCGTTCTCAGACTGCAGGTTTACTGGTGGTTCCTAGAGTCTCTAGAAGTAGAATGGGAGGCAGATCCTTTAGTTATCAGGCTCCTCTCCTGTGGAACCAGCTCCCAGTTTTACTCCGTGAGGGGGACACCCTGTCTACTTTTAAGGCTAGGGTTAAAACTTTTTTTTGATAAAGCTTATAGTTAGAGTGGCTTAGGTTTTCCTGAGCTATCTTCCTTATTTTAGCTCTGTCTTCTTCCCCCTTGTTGGATGGAGTAAGGGGGAGTCAGGTTTTGCCTAAACCAGCTCAGTTATGGTTGAGGTGCAAACCACCCCCCATTTCTGGCACCTGTATGACCCTTCCTTTTCCAATGGTTATGGTCAATCTGACCGAGAGAGGTATCCCAAACGTTGTGGTTTTTAGTATAACAATGGCCATCAGTGGGCTCTAGATGGACAAACTGTCTATTTTTTAAGGCTAGGTTTTAAACTTTCCTTTTTTATAAAGCTTATAGTTAGAGTGGCTTAGGTTATCCTTAGCTATTTCTGTAGTTATGCTGCTATAGGGTTAGGCTGCTGGAGGACATAATGACACTTTCACCCTCTTCGCTACTTTCTCACGCTACTCTTCAATTTTTGTTTTTTGCTGTTATCTCACTTTTAACTTTGTTCTCTCTCTTTTCTCTTCCTAGAAGCTACACCTGGCCTGACTCTGGTCTACCTGTAACACCTTTCTGGAGAGGGGAATCCTCCCCAAACTTCTGCTGGCAACAGCTTGGTGTTCACCCCTGCCGATGATCCACATGGGCCCGTCTTTCAGTGTTTAACCCCTTTCTCTCTCCTTGACATAGCTACTGACTGAGCTTTTACTGTGACTAACTCTCTGTGCTCTCTTCAGACTCTAAACTTGAAAAACTGGCTCAGAGTTTATCTGTTCTTCTTTCTAGTTGAAACGACTAAAGGAGCTACATCCATTAACATTTACTTTTTTTCCCATAGAAAGTACTCCTGGATCAGTGCTTTTTTGCTCTCTTTGTGTCTCTGCTCTGTTCTCTCTAACCCCCAGTCGGCGTGGCAGATGGGCGCTCACCTGAGCCTGGTTTTTCTGGGGGTTTCTTCTTGTTAAAGGGGGTTTTTTCCTCTCCACTGTCGCTACATGTGCTCAGTACGAGGGATTGCTGCAAAGTCAACCCCAGTGACTGTCCACTGCCCTTACATGTTCATCGGGAGGGGGGAATGCTGCAAGTCACTGACTGGATGCAATCTGCGGGGTTCTTTCCTTTTGTAGAAAAACTTTTTTTCCAATTTTTAAAAAAACAGAATCTGCTGCACTGTTCAATGATTAAGATTAATTGGAATGTATGTACCTGACTTTTGTGAAGTGCCTTGAGACGACATGTGTTGTGAATTGTCGCTATATAAATAAACTGAATTGAATTGAATTGAATTGAAATGACGTCATTGAAAACATCCGTGCTGTTTTTTTCATATTAGTGGTAATTGCATCCATATGCCTGTAAAGTATCTGTTGTGGGCCTTACTCCATTTTTAGCACCTAATTTAAAAGACACAAGTTTGGCCAAAAAGCAAGTGTCTGAGCAGCTGGACAGAAACAACATTGCCTCTGATGGAGACATGTCTGTTTGGACAAGGAGCTCGGGCAGACTTGGAGTGAGTCCAACTCAGCAGTTTGTTTCTACAAATAAAGGGATAAAGTCTCTAGGACAGGCAGGAGGCCTTAAGCCTAATGTACAAGAGATGTCATACCTTTTGTACACAAAGCAGCAGCACATCACCACCAGGTGTATTGTTTGTAAGTTGTGACGACATCTGTTTTACACATTTGTATCAGATAACTGAGTGAGTTTATGATTCATATCCCACTTTCGGGAACTCTGTCTCCTCTACTCCGTTATTTTTGTCTTTCAAAGAGCTAAAAGTTTTATCAGTGGAATTTACCTAATCTTATTAAGCTTAAGTCCTGTCTCACTTTGGTAAGGCCCAGTCAAACCTGGGAGGCAGGCTCGTGACTTCCCGGCTCTCACCTGGTGTTTATCTTGGCAGACTCCTCCTCTGTGTATGATCTGTTTTGCCATCCTGCCTTTTCCTATCACACATTGTCAGCCTGTTATGATAAGCAATGTCCCCACATGCCCAACATACAAAAGAATATCTGTAGCATAACAAATTGTTGGGATGTAGAGGAATCAGGTATATATAGGTTAATATCTATCTTCTTTGTTCCTTGACTTTGGAACAAAAGTCAAGAAAGAATTTCTGCATTTTTAACATTTTATTTAACTTTTTCTTTAACATTGCCACTGCAATTAAAGCAGCATAAAAGTTTGAATTTTCCTTTAGGTTTTTTTTTTTTTGTTAATCCACAGATTATTTTTGTATATGGCGTTTCTCAACTTTAAAAGTTCATGGGGCTGACACTGGACTTCAGAGGTGGTGACAGATTTGTCAGTTTTAATAACTTCATTCAAGAGAAAATTGACAGTTTTCACGTGCAGCTTTCTTGTAATATGAGAGTGACAGCCGATTCTTATAAACAAACAACACAACACAAATATATTGTTGTTACACCCTGTAACATATAAGCCTTGAAACCACCGTACCCTCACTGTACCTTCTGATATCTCATTTCAACAATCAGTTTCTTTCTTAAATTTATTTGTATAAACCACTATCATAAACCTCAGGTAAAACCTCTCTGTCCTGAGATCTGGACAGAAAATGCCTTATGTTTTATGAAACATTTCTGTAAACTTGCACAACTGCAAGGGCACGATTTGGACTACAATGAGTGATCTGTTGCACCTTTATTTTTACATCAACCTCATGGAAACAGTGAGCAGCTAAGTTCCCTTTGACTCCACAGGTGCTTCATTAACTCATTTTATAAACACCTGCTGGAAGTTTGAAGTATGTTGAACTCTGCAGCTGACCTATACGGGAACGCATTCTTCAGCGTTGGAATTAGGAACATACTCTGTATACTGCTGTTAGCCGCTTAAGTTAAGACACGTTCATCCTCATCACAAGCTCATTGATATGTCTTAAAAGTTTGGCCAACTTTATCTGCAAAAGATCTTGGATCAGCCTGAACCCCAGTCCTGACCTCCGATTTGACCTCTCCGCAGTTTGGCAATCAGGACAACCTAAACTTCCCAGGATGAGAGAACTTTAAATCTAAATGTTATTCTTCTGAGACCTCAAAGGATACATTGTGTGGGTATCCAGAAGGACATACCAGGCTGTGAAAGAGGCTCTTTCTTGTTTTTTGCCCATTGGCCCCCTCCCAGTCTCTCCGGGGCGGCCTGTCTCTCTCCGACAACAGCTGCTCGCTGCCTGTGGAGGCCGGGGGTGAGCGGCACAGCTCCAGACATCTGTAGGCCCCGAGCCTTGGCCGCCTTGGTCTCTTGCTTTTTTACACACACATACATTGGAGGCCACAGTCTGTCTAGCACAAAGAGCTACATTCATTCCACTCATACAGTCTCTACTGGTGAGGAGACTGTCTGAAGCTCACAGTCTCTCACACTTTTTTATATCACCTGTCATTCTCTCAGGTAGTTGCTCCCTTTTCAAGCTATATTTTTTTTAGATTTAGGATAAGGTGATTTATATAATAAACTTTACACGCTATGAAGGATTCAGATTGCAAGTAGATGACGCACATTGACACCTGCCTTAGGTCTCCTGACCAAATGCGACTCTCTTCACGAAAATCCGTGGGAAAGCATACAAGTATGCATACAAGTTAGCGTTAGCATTTTACCTCCTCACCCTGAGAGCAGGCATTCCAGTGCTAAGGGCTTGCTGACTAAGTTCACAAAAGGGATACGGAGAGAGGCCAAAGCGAACAGAGATCCTTTGTACAGGATGAATGTGGCCATGAGAAGTTTGGAAGCAGCATGGTTTGTGAACCATCACAAAGTTGCTTTTTAAGAGCAACTTCCCACTGACTGCAAACCTTCTACTTTGAACGGTAAAGCTCAAGGCTGGCCCTATATAGGTCATGCGTCGGCTTTGACACAGCCAGTCACCCCACACCACAACAACATGGAGTTAGTGTGAAAAGTTATTACTCCCCGAAAATGTGGTTTGAATAACATATGCAAGTTAGTGTTGGCATCACTCCTCAGATTAAACGTGAGGGCTTAAATGGATAGAGTGAAATGTTCATTTGTTCAATTTGCTTCTGTGCAGCCAAGTCAAGTTTCTACACACCAAACTGTATACACCTGCAGCCATGGAAGTGATTGTAACACCAGAATTCATTGATTTGGTGGTGTGACCCAATGCTTTTGAAAATATACTGCATCTTTATTCTATAAAAATGTGGTAAATAGTTTTTAGAAAGCCTTAAATTACCCCAAATATCATCCTGCAGTAATTCAACACAAGCTTTTGTAGGCACACAGTAAAACCATATACCGTGTTTTTTTTAAAGAAAGCTATAAAAATGGATACATCACATTCCTACCATATATGAAAAGCTGATACCTTACTTGTTACTTGTGATGTTAAAACTCTGACTGACATTTTTGTGTTTTAAGGTTTCGACCTACCTGTTTTAGTGTCAACCACATTCTGTTTGTTTTAAGTGATCATCTAGCAGTTTTGTTTCATTTTTTACCACATCAGTTTGCCTTTCTAATTTGCCTGAACGGTTTAGGGAGTGATGGTTACTAATAGTTACACAAGATAAACAGCAATATTAGTATTAACCTCTGTACTCTTTGTTTAGTATAAGGATAGGTTTTTCACTTTGGGGTTAAACTAACATATACTATACTATACTATACTATACTATACTATACTATACTATACTATACTATACTAGGAAAAAATGTGTCTCTTCTGAATACAGATGGCAGGTGACTATTCATCAAAGCTATTTTAGCATTAGGACACACAAAACTTTATGAGACTTGCCAAGGTTTCCAACTATTATCCTGCTCATATAAAAACCTTTTTGCATACAACTAAAAGAAAACATTGGCTGCATCCAGGTTGTATAGGTCACCAATTATTGTGGTCCTGTATGTAAATACAGTTTTTCCTGTCTCCCCAGTTGAAAGCAGATTTACACGTACACTGCATAAAAGACACATTAAATCAGGCCAAAGTTTTCTTGTTTTAGGTCAGCTAGGATTGCCAATTGTTTTTCTTTCTGCTAAATGCCAGACAAATGAAAAAGAGATTTTGTGTACTTCCTTTAATTTCAGAAGTTTACAGATCTTTCAATGATTGTGCCTCTACAAAAAAAAGAAAACCCGGATGATTTTATAAGCTTGCAATAGGTTGATTCATGACATTTGAGTTAATTGAAGGGCCACTTGCTAATGAATGTTAAGGCATCATCTCAAACAAGCTGCTTTTTTGAGTAAGATTATGGAAATCATGGGTAGTGTCGCAACATTATCATCCGGGAGTCAATGCTGCAAGTCAATGCTCACATCAAAACCCAATGCAATTTGCTGGGTTTCCCTAGAAATAAAACTTTTTAACCAGTTTGAATAATGAACTGAATTTGAATGCATTTTTGATAACTAGGATCATTTAGAATGTATGTACTCTCAGCAAAGTCCAAACTCAAACTAATCAATACCGGGATCAATATTTTACTTTACTGTAGGCTGTCTGTATAAGGCAGCAATTAGAATCACTTGACAATGTAGAATAAAGAACTGCCATGTATGAAACAATGATAAACCATTTTCTGATGCATAACTTTCTTCAGTTTCTGTCTTTTCGTTTGAACAAAGAAGTTATTGTTCTCTGCACTGTGGTCAAGTTTTGATTTCATTTAAATTAAAAATTTGACAGTTCGGTTGTTTTATTGAAAAGTCTGTAGATGGTAAGTGATTTATTGTTCGTCCTGTCCTAATGCAAGCAGCGGCTTTTTATGTCTGTGCACCACCTGTGTAAAATCTCCCAGTCCATTAAATCGAACGCACCGATCTCCTTGGCAACCGCTCTGTTTTGGGGGTATGTGAAATCTCTGGTCATAATCTGTGTTTTCGAGCTGTACTGTGTTGCTGTAATTCAGCAAAATAACATGAAACACAACTAGTTACTCCGTCTTTGCTTTTAAGTGGGGTATTTAGCAGCGAGCAGACAGAGATTAAACGTAGCGGTGCTCGTTTTAAATCCTGGCCGTTCACAAAAGCCTCGAGCTCCGAGGGGAGAGAAGCAAAGCAAGAGCATTGAGGCTCCAACATAGCAGAACAGTTCAAAAACTATTTGTAATGAGGGGATAATAACTATATTTATAAACTGATTAAGTCGTGTTTTAGACTTCCTATTGGTAGCGGATCTGATCTTCTTTTTGTGCTCGTGAATTTTTGCAGCCGTAACTGGTTCTGGATGACGACTGTCTGTTCTTCCCTCTTCCCGGTACTGCGTACCGGCGCAGAATCTTTTAGTGGTACGCAGTACCGGACCATACCGGCTCACTTACACCCCTGACAATAACTCAACTGAAATGAGATTGAATTGAAAATTTAAAAGATATCAGCCAAGATATTAGGAGGAAAAGAGAAATAATGCAGTAACATCAACTGTTTTAGCTTTAATCATTTCCCACAGTTCAGCAGCAAAATCATCCTCGCCTTAACCCAAAGTAAGCATCTCACACAGTCAATGCAAACTTGTATTATCATCTGTTTCTGATTTGGGACAGCATCAGCAATGCCAAATGGGAGATATGGATCTCATTCCTCTGCAGACAATGCCTTATTCATTGGCAGACAGCTCAGATGTGGGAAGAGGATTTCTGTAAGTCGGACCTGAGCCAATCCGCTCCTTCTGGGTTGCATGTTGTCCTTTAAGCAGGGGGTGGTTGTAACATGGATAAGTAGAAGAATGTTGACTTAGACATGGGGAAATATGGACACTTACACTGTATTCACAGGTTTATCAGTATCAGGTATATCAGTAACATAATTATCTTGTTTACCCAATTTGGGCTTGGCGACTCTGTGGTTATGCTCTGCCTACAAGGTAAATGTATATTCTTGTCAGATATAGAGGTGACAGCAGAGAACAAAGAAAGCCTACTAAGGGCATCCTAAACAAAATGTTCGAAAAGAAAACTGTACTCCAAAAGCAACTAAAATTCAGGTCACATCTTGATGTTTAAACTTTGATTATCACCTCAACAGTGGCAGTAACAATAGCTGTAACTTCACTTTACTTTACTGCACCTGCTTTTACACTGTCCAACTGTACCACTGCTGCAGCAGCAACATATTAAATCAGGTTCAGAGGTTGACCTGTGGCACAACAAAATGCTGACATAAACAGCTCATGAGTGTGACTGTAAGACCATAAAATCTCCACACTGGCTGGCACTGTTTAAATCTTTCACCATCATCCTCTCCTCTGTTAAATATTTTACCAACGATGAGAGCATTACTCTACTTTGACTGAAGATAAAATCATTACTGATTTCAAAGCATATTTAAGAAATACATCTGGACAACAGATGTGAAAAACCTTACTTCAATAGACTCATCTGACTTGGGCGTGCAGAGTTATGCAATTTTTATTTTTTTTACTGCATTGAAAAGTGAAGTTGAACAAAACCAACACATGACTGTTTTCTTATGTGAACAAAAGGAAGACTTGCTGTCTACCAGTTCTTACTGCTTTATATTCCACTTGTATAGATTTTTGAAACACACTGTACCATATTACCCTGACCCAAATTAAAGTTGTTGGAGGTCTAAGGCAGACTTTCATTTGGTGGGGGGTAGAGGGTGGAGCACCTAAAGTCAACCCCACTAGTCACCTCAATGCTACTGAACTCAAACAGGGGGCCCAAAGCAGCAATGATTACTTGTACTGCATGTTGGGCTGACCCTGCATTGTACTCGTACTTGTACTCGTAGTCTTCAGCTTTATCCGGGACCGGGTCGTGGGGGCAGCAGACTCAGCAGAGACACCCAGATGTCCTTCTCCCCAGACACCTCCACCAAAGGTGTTCCCAGGCCAGCCGAGAGACTCCAGCATGTCCTGGGCCGTCCCCTGGGCCTCCTCTCGGTAGGATGTGACTGGAACACCTCCCGAGGAAGGCGTCCAGGAGCCATCCGATATAGATGCCCGAGCCACCCCAACTGGCTCCTCTCGATGTGGAGGAGCAGCGGCTCTACTCCGAGCCCCTCCCAGATGGCCGAGCTCCTCACCCTATCTTTAAGGGAGTGGCCAGCCACCCTACGGAGGAAGCTCATTTCAGCCGCTTGTATCCGGGATCTCGTTTTTTCGGTCATGACCCAAAGTTCACGGTTATAGGTGAGGGTAGGAACGTAGACCGACCAGTAAATCGAGAGCTTCGCTTTTCAGCTCAACTCTCTCTTCACCACAATGGACCGGCACAGTGGCCCTATTACTGTGGCAGCTGCACCGATCCGTCTGTTGATCTCCCGCTCCATTCTTCCTTCACTCGTGAACAAGACCCTGAGATACTTGAACTCCTCCGCTTGAGGCAGGAACTCCCCTCCAACCTGAAGAGGACAAGCAACCCTTTTCTGGTCGAGAACCATGGCCTCGGACTTGGAGGAGCTGATCTTCATCCCAGCCGCTTCACACTCGGCTGCGAACCACCCCAGCGCATGCTGTAGGTCTTGGCTGGAGCGGGCCAGCAGGACCACGTCATCAGCAAAAAGAAGAGACAAAATCCACTGGCCCCCAAACCAGACGCCCTCTGGCCCTTGGCTGTGCCTAGAAATCCTGTTCATAAATTTTATGAACAGGACTGGTCAAAAAGGGCACCCCTGCCGGAGTCCAACATGCACTGGAAACAGGTCTGACTTAGTGCCGGCAATGCGGACCAAACTCCTGTTCTGCTTGTACAGAGACCGGATGGGCCCTACAAAAGGGCCCCTGATTCCATACTCCTGGAGTACCCCCCACAGGGCACCACGAGGGACACAGTCGAATGCCTTCTCCAGGTCCACATAACACATGTGGACCGGTTGGGCAAACTACCATGAACCCTCGAGTACCCTGTAGAGGGTATAGAGTTGGTCCAGTGTTCCACGGCCGGGACGAAAACCACACTGCTCCTCCTGAAGCCGAGATTCGACTATCGGCTGGACTCTCCTCTCCAATACCCTGGTGTAGGCCTTACCAGGGAGGCTGAGGAGTGTGATCCCCCTGTAGTTGGAACACACCCTCCGGTCACCCTGCTTATGAAGGGTGTGAAAAACGTCAATAGACTCATCTGACTTGGGCGTGCAAAGTTATGCAATTGTTTTTTTTTACTGCATTGAAAAGTGAAGTTGAACAAAACCAACAAATTAGTGTTTTCTTATGTCGACAAAAGGAAGACTTGCTCTCTACCAGTGCTTGCTGCTTTATATTCCACTTGTATAGATTTTTGAAACACACTGTACTGCCAATATGAGGCGTAGTACTGTTGTGTCCACGTCCACTTGTGCTTTGTGGCATAGTAGGCACCTGGTAGGCCTGAGGGAGAGAGTACTGGATACCAGTTGAGGGCTGCATGTTATCTGCAGCAGCCTCAACAACAAGAGGTATTACCCTGACCCAAATTAAAGTTGTTGGAGGTCTAAGGCAGACTTTCATTTGTTGAGTGTAGTCACCTCAATGCCACTGAACTGAAACAGGGGGCCCAAAGCAGCAATGATTACTTGTACTGCATGTTGGGCTGACCCTGTATTGTACTATGCAAAAATAAAAAAAATGCAAAAATGACTATGAATTTAATTACCTAATATAAAAAATTACAAACACCTACCAAATACTATCAGATCTGTGTTACCTACCACCAGAATTTCATTTAAAAAGTAATAAACATTAGATTCCTCTGTTACCTTCTTTTTTCAAGGTGGAATAATTCGAAATAATGTAAAATAAAATCATGATTCAAAAATGTATTTCTCTAATATGCTGAGGTCTTTCTGCATTGAATTTCCATTTTCTTCCTGCACGAGACTCGGTTCACTCTGGTTACTCGAGCTTATGCCTATTATCAAAAAACCGGGTCATCAGGTTAATTACAGATTCTTGTACCTAAGGACCTAAAACTGCCCTTATGCTTGGTTATTTGTCTTGTGTGACCATGTGTTGCCCTGCAATAGACTAGGTGTACCTGCTTGTCACTCATTGATCGTGCAAGGATGAAACAGGTGGAGGGATAGATTTTCTATAATTGGTATGACTTTAAAGTTATACATACAGCATACCAAACACACATACACATACCAAAGTATTTGATCAAATTTTCCTCAACAAACAGCATCTCCGACAAGGTGTTTTTACAACTACTAGCAAGCTTCTGGCTTGATTCTGACAGGAGATTTGACAACTTTTCTTGGCAGAATTTATAAACCTCATTTTAAATTGTTTTGTTTTCTGCAACTTACCTGGTTTTCAAGCATTTTCAGGGTTTGGAAAGGTAATTCCAGAAGTTTAATCTTAGGCTGTTTTTCACTCAACTTTGTCTGGAATTTAAAAATCTAGTTGTTGATTTGAGGTGAAGTTGAGAAATTTGGAATTAGGCCTTCTTCAATAAAGTATTCATGTTGCGCAATGTACAGTGCCTTGCGAAAGTACTCGGCCCCCTTGAACTTTTCAACCTCTTGCCACATTTCAGGGCTTTAAACATAAAGATATAAAATTCAAATTTTTTGTGAAGAATCAACAACAAGTGGGACACAATCGTGAAGTGGAATGAAATTTATTGGATGTGTCAAACTTGTTTAACAAATAAAAAACTGAAAAGTGGGGCGTACAATATTATTCGGCCCCTTTACTTTCAGTGCAGCAAACTCACTCCAGAAGTTCAGTGAGGATCTCTGAATGATCCAATTTTGTCCCAAATGACTGATGATGATAAATAGAATCCACCTGTGTGTAATCAAATCTCCGTATAAATGCACCTGCTCTGTGATAGTCTCAGGCTTCTGTTCAAAGCGCAGAGAGCATCATGAAGACCAAGGAACACACCAGGCAGGTTCAAGATATTGTTGTGGAGAAGTTTAAAGCCGGATTTGGATACAAAAAGATTTCTCAAGCTTTAAACATCCCAAGGAGCACTGTGCAAGCAATCATATTGAAATAGAAGGAGTGTCAGACCACTGCAAATCTACCAAGACCCGGCCGTACCTCTACAATTCTCATCTCGAAAAAAGGAGAAGACTGATCAAAGATGCAGCCAAGAGGCCCATGAACACTCTGGATGAGCTGCAGAGATCTACAGCTGAGGTGGGAGAGTCTGTCCATAGGACAACAATCAGTCGTACACTGCACAAATCTGGCCTTTATGGAAGAGTGGCAAGAAGAAAGCCATTTCTCAAGGACATCCATAAAAAATCTTGTTTAAAGTTTGCCACAAGCCACCTGGGAGACACACCAAACATATGGAAGAAGGTGGCAAAACGATATGTTTGGCGTAAAAGCAGCACAGCTCATCACCCTGAACACACCATCCCCACTGTCAGACATGGTGGTGGCAGCATAATGGTTTGGGCCTGCTTTTCGTCAGGAGGGACAGGGAAGATGGTCAAAATTGATGGGAAGATGGATGGGGCCAAATACAGGACCATTCTGGAAGAAAACCTGTTGGAGTCTGCAAGAGACCTGAGACTGGGACGGAGATTTATCTTCCAACAAGACAATGATCCAAAGCATAAAGCCAAATCTACAATGGAATGGTTCACAAATAAACGTATCCAAGTGTTGGAATGGCCAAGTCAAAGTCCAGACCTGAATCCAATCGGGAATCTGTGGAAAGAGCTGAAGACTGCTGTTCACGAACACTCTCCATCCAACCTCACTGAGCTCGAGCTGTTTTGCAAGGAAGAACGGGCAAAAATTTCAGTCTCTCGATGTGCAAAACTGATAGAGACATACCCCAAGCGACTTGCAGCTGTAATTGCAGCAAAGGGTGGCGCTAGAAAGTATTAACGCAAGGGGGCCGAATAATATTGCACGCCCCACTTTTCAGTTCTTTATTTGTTAAAAAAGTTTGAGACATCCAATAAATTTCATTCCACTTCATGATTGTGTCCCACTTGTTGTTGATTCTTCACAAAAAATTAGAATTTTATATCTTTATGTTTGAAGCCTGAAATGTGGCAAGAGGTTGAAAAGTTCAAGGGGGCCGAATACTTTCGCAAGGCACTGTACCAGTCCCACTGCCATCAAAACTGCCATCAAAACAGCGTTGTGGTGGTTGCATTAGAGATTTACCACTACCACAGCCATGTTTGACCGCTGGTATGTTTTTTTAGGCTTGAAAGTCTCACCTTGACCCTTCCGATTATTTAAATGGTGCGTTTTAACAAGTTTAAACAGTTTAAATCTATGTTAAAATAAATTTGATTGATTCTCAAATATTATTTCATACAAATTTAAATGCATAGCATATTCAAAATGTATATATACCTTGTTAATTTTATATAAATGTGTAAATTAGCAAATGATACAAAATAAAATTGAGACAAATAAAATGACACTGTTCTGAAACTGTAGGTGTAAGGATTTAAGTCTTTTAGTTTGTACATATTAGGATGCTGTGGTCGGAGAGACACTGAGCACCAAATTAGTTAAGTACTGGATACTGTAGTGAAATATTTATATTTCAGTTCACATATGTAAAGATGTTAAAAAGGTTTGGATGTATACAGTAAAAGAGATTTTTCTCACAAACAAGGTGTTTTTTTCTAGCATTTCTCAATGAACTTGAAAAAGGAAAGATACACCTCCTCTCACAATATCTTGCTCTCTTCTTGTATTCTTTACTCCCTAGTCTCAGACTCCCCACAATGTAATGTTAATTTTCATGGTAGGGAAACTGTTCAAGCCCCTTTTTTGACATATTTTAGAGTCCATCTTATTTTTAAGGACAGTTGTTGTATGTGTCTGATGTAAAATCATAAAGT
Organism: Crenichthys baileyi; assembly: GCA_036173005.1. Classification (NCBI taxonomy): domain Eukaryota; kingdom Metazoa; phylum Chordata; class Actinopteri; order Cyprinodontiformes; family Goodeidae; genus Crenichthys; species Crenichthys baileyi. Next base: position 254,141 of record JAHHUM010001498.1, read on the forward strand.
GAATTGATTTGGTTCTATTACAAACTGAAATACTTGCAGCCTTGTCCCATATGTCCAACCACACCTCAGGTTCTATAGAGGTTCTATAGAGATGCCCTATCCCCGAGGCCTGTTTTGCAGAGTGAAGCAGATGGGAGTGTTGGAGAGCAGTGCATTTGATGTTCCTTTTTTGAAATGCTGTGTTAGTTTTGAGCCAGATGTAACAGTTATGTGTTAGCCTTGGAGCTGTCCCATGGATTCAGTTTTGCCCAGTCTCTATCTTATTGTTGAATTATAACACTGAACTTAACTGAAGCAAGTGAGCCCTAGGGTGTTAGATGCTGTTCTAGGTTCTTTGTGACCTCATGGCTGAATCGTTTACAGGGTGGCAACTACTACACCCTACTGTAAGATGTATTCTCCATTTGTTAGTAATGGTTCTCACTGCAGTTCACTGGAGTCGTGGAGTTTAAACCCCGCCAAACTAATATTTGACAATAGAAATTATTATTTTAAGATCTTTAGTCCACTTCAAGTTGCTAGAAAGGTTCTATCAGTGTGATTCGTAAATCTACAGGTCAGGGGTTTATCAGGCATAGGTGTGGCTAGTAATGCTAAAAATAAAAAATGTGGTTAAGTCCAGTAAATTCATGATTTAACAAAGGGGCCATTTGTGTTTTTACATGGGGCTAGGTCAGTTTGAGTAGCTTTTCTTCCTTCATAAATTAAATTATCATTTGACACCTGAAATTTGTGTTTGTTCAGGTTATCTTAATTTAACTTTTGCATTTGTTCGATGATCTGAAACACTTGAATGTGAAAAAAGCTAAACGAGGACAGCTATAAGGGGGCAATTTCTTTTTCACAGTATTCTTAGATTTTGCTCCTATTGAGAGGAATGTATTTAGTTAAATGGTGTGTGCTATGTTTAACTCAGTCTTCCATCCTTATTTTGTTAGATAGAAGTTCAATGCAGTTGTGTTTTCTGTAATTTACGAAACAAGCAAAGTTTCAAACTTGTCCTCCTTCCTCTTCACCACTTGGAGCAGGGTTCATTTGAAAGGCACTGTTTGTAAAGGCTTTAGCGGTTGGTAAGTACTTCCTTTGTTTGGTGGGAGCACGGAACAGGGGTTAATATCTCCCAGGGAGTGACATACAAAGAGGGCCTTCAGCTCTCCTGGCCGGAGAAGGGTTGGCTGGATGAATGAGACCAGGCCACAGGGCAAAGGTGCTAGGGAGGGCACTTAGGGGTGGGGAAGCGCAGGGGACAGGAGGCAGGTCAGAGCTTCACATTTCACCGGGGTGTTAGAGCAGAGGGATATGTCGAATGCTCAAGGGGTAAATGATTAGAGGTATTATTTACATCTATGTTGCAAAGGTTACAAGAGTTACAAGAGGTTAGGGTCGCTATCAGTATACAACTAAGCTAAACCAATCACAAAAAGACAAGAATTAGGTGATTATAACCTTTGGCCATTTGATCAGTGTTTAAAAAGCAGAATGTATTAACGCACAGTGGTGGAGCTTAGAGAATATTTAGCATTCGCTGTGCTCTGGACCTGATGCCTGCTCAGACCAGGGGTTATAAGTGGTTCAGTAGGAACAGTGTTTATCATAGTGTACATTCATTACAAACAATGCCCGACACCATGGTATGATGTATATTCACTACTTAGTCTAACAGACAGAAATAACTAGAAAACAACAGTAAAACTTTATATAAAGTCTTTAAAAAGTATTTATACAACCTGAACATCTTTTGTAGTCCCTAGCAGGTTTTCTTCTATGATTGCTCTGTAGTTGGTTTCATGCATCTTCTCATATACTCTTACCTGATTCCCTGTCTCAGGGGGTCAGTAAAAAATGATAAGAGTGGTGGTATTTCACCGGCGGCCAAAGCCTCTCACTTATTCTGCACCTCTCCTGACTCTTGACGGTGCCAGATAAGAGTCAAACTCAACAGGATCTTCTTTCCCCGCTGATTCTGCCAAGCCTTTTCCCTTGGATCAAAATTTCCTTTCTGGGATCATCTGGTAAGTGCACATACTCCCACAATTTTGCTGTTTCCCCTACATGGCTTGTGGTGAACTTTAGGCAGGACTTCCTATGGCTTCTTTAAACTACTGGTTTCTTTTTGCCACTCTTCCAGAGGGCCCAGATTTGTGGAGTACTTGACTTACAGTTCTCTTGTCAATCTCCCACCTAGGGATCTCTGCAATTCCTCCATAGATACCATGGGTCTGTTGGCTGCTTCTCAAATTAATGCTCTAGTTTAGCTGGAGGGTCATGTGTTGGTAGATCTGCATTTGTGCCATTATTCTTTCCATTTATAGATTAAAATCCCCAACCTGTGTGTTCTTTTGTTTTCCTGATGCAGTTTGTTCACTAATGTTCTCTAACAACCACCTGAAGCCTTTCCAGAAGGCTTTCCAGAACAGCTGGCTCTGTTTACAACCTCAGAGACTTCCAAAGGCAACTGACTACAATTTTATTTAGAGGTATCAGATTAAATGGGGTGAATTCCAATGCATACCATACTTTCAGATTTTTGCCAAAATGATTTTGAAATAGATGTCTCCTTTCTTCCACCTCACTGTTATGTATGCGCTACTTTTTTTAAAATCATATCATCATAACATTTTTTTATCATATTTCATGTCATGAATCTGCACAAAATAGTCCAAACTGGTGAAGTGAAATAAAAAAATTATTTTTATTAATTACAAGTCATGGAAGGTTATATAACATATCCAAATCTTTGATGTTTTCCCAGAGCACCATCAAATTCATCATCTTCTAATGGAAAGCACATGTTACCACAACAAGCCTGCTAAGAGAGGGCCGCCCACCAAAAATTCACAGATTGGGCAAGTAGGGCATTAATCAGAGAGACAGCACAGAGACCAAAGGTAACCCTGAAGGAGTTACAGAGTTTCACAGCAGAGACTGGAGTCTCTGTCCATATGACCAAAATAAGCCATACACTCCATAGAGCTGGGATTTATGGAAGATTGTCCGGAAAAAAGTCATTACTTAGTGTTAAAAATAAGAAGGCACATTTTGAGTTTGCCAAAAGGCATGTGGCAACTCATGGATTTCTCCCCAAATGCATAGAGGAAGGTGCTCTGGTCAGATGAGACTAAAACTAAACTTTGCCCAAAGCTTTTTCTACCACAAACCCAACACAACCCATTACTCCAAGAACACCTTTCGCACAGTGAAACATGGTGGTGGCAGCTTTGGGGATATTTTACAGCTACAGGGACTGGGAGGTTGTCTAAATCAAGGGAAAGATGGCTGATGCTAAATACAGGGATATTCTTAAGGCAAACCTGTGTCAGTTTGTATACTTTTGCAAGTCACTGTATACATAGAACCAGTAACTCATCTCTGAATATTTCCCACAGCACTCCAAACCTTTTGAGTGTTTGTCCAACATTACAGAAGACAGACATGGTGAACCCCATTAAATGTGCATTGTAATAATTACAGATAATGCTGTAATAATTACTGAGAATGTTTGCCAGAGTGCAGTTATTTTATTTAAATGGGGTGTGTCCGTTAATGTGTTTTTAATTAGTTTTAATTTACTGTTATTAGTGCTGTAATGGTGCATATCTCTTGTTATTTTGAAAAAAGAAAAATGATCTCGTTGCGGCTCATAAATGAGAAAAGGGAGAAATGTGTCTCATCTAAATCAAATCTTCCCATGGATCTCCAGCTGGAATCCTGCAGTGATTCAACAATCCAGGGCTCTCTTTGTGCTGGTTCATCCAAGATTTTGCCTCTCACCCCTGCATACTGTCCTCCCTTTGTCTGACCACCAGCAATCACTTGTCCTTTGTTACCAGTGTGACTGCTTCAGCTGAATGTAAGTCTTGCTGCAGAGTGGCTAATGGAAGCGGATATGTACCTAACGTACATCATTACCTTTGTCTGAAAAATGTTATTTAGCCTAAAGCACAACCTAGTGAGGCTTGACAATGGACTTGCCCTGGAGTTCATTATTTTTTAACTCAAAGGAATGCTGCCAAAAATGTCAGCATGCAGTAGTGTAATGTAACTCAGTCCATTTAAAAACGGCAATTTAACTGCAACCACTCTTTAACAGAGAGGACCATTTGTGGTAACAATAAAAACAATATAAAACATGTCATACTTGCAAATGCAAAGTGGTTCTTGAAATCGTAGAGGTTGCTGACCCATGATCTAATCATTAACCAGCTAACCAACAAAAAATATATAGTTATGGATCTGCACTGGAAAAGCCATAGAGTCCATAAAATGATATGTTGACTTTTAAAAGAAAATATCAAGTGTGTGAACATATGATTTTTCTGTTCATTTTGTTTTCTTTGAAAGAACCAAATTCAGGCAACTTGACAGCCACACCCTTTGAAAGTTTCTGGTAATTATGTTGCCATATAAATAAGTGTTATATATATAAATAAGTTATATTGAAGTTTGAATCATTTCATATGTTTCCCTTTAAGTTTCTTTCCACTCCTGTGGACCTCTTTAATATTTTCCCAGTTCGGCAAACATTCCCTTTTTATAGCAGTTTCATCCCATGAATGATCTCATCCAATACTCACAGCTTTAAATTTGGTGTTCTGTTCTAATTCAAAGCAGTCCTTTGAAAGAATAATATTTATTCAGTTTAATCCCCCTTCTCCACCTCTGTACATCTTCAGTGTACAGAACTTTAGGGGTGTGCCAACAATAGCTCCCCTCCCGTTTTTCACCTTCTCCATACCACACACTCTTCAGGCTCTGTAGAGATCAGCAGAAGAGATAACAGGTGTTTGGGTACAATTGTTTGCCACTGGGAAAATAAGTATAATTTAAAGGAGTCCAATTAAAAGTGAATAAATGTGGATAATAAACGCTCTTCTCCTTTGAGGTTAATCTGAGGTCTCCGGAGCCTGAACTAGAAACATCCCAGCTGTGAATAGTGTGGAGAGAGTTTGCCAGGTAACTGTTGAAAGGTTTAACCGCTATACTTGGCTTCCTTCAGGTGCACCAGCAGAATTGCGTAAGTTATGTGCCCTTGGACTTTTGCTTTCCAAATTTTGTTGCGCTTCATTTTTTTATACTGGCAGTTTCAGAAACAGCAGAAACTGTTTCTGCAGACTCATTCTGATGTAAAAAAAATAAAAATAACATAAAACACAAATAAAAGAAATTCCACAAAACGCTCAAAAAACTTAATCTCAACAAGATGACTGAATGGAGCCAGCTGTTACCATATCACTTGTAAATGTGAACAAATGACACTTCTCTGTACTGCCACTGAGTCTCTTCCATCCTAGAAAGATGATATACCTCACACTGGGGGAAATACATTCCCCTACATTTATCAAATATGACTTTTAGTTTGGTATTGGGTCCCAAGATCTTTTGAGAGACATTATGTGGTCAGAATATGCTGGCACTTGGAGCATGTTACAGTCTAAAGTTGGGATTTTTTTGGTCTCATCTAACAATGTTTGCCAATAATCACTTTTAATCTCATACAAAGACTTCAATCCATTGGGGACTCCAAAACGAGTGAAGTCATTGGTTCTGTGGTCGGCCAAAAAGAAAATGCGAATGAGGAGAGTGAGTTCACTATGACCTGTGTCTGCCCTGTGGCCCAGAACTTTGGTTCTGGTATTGAGCTCGGAGACACGGAGAATTAAGCCAGAACACCACTGAACTCTCAGTGCCTCTTGGCTTTTTATCATACATGTCACATTTCATCCAAGTTACTTATAAAAAACATTGCTGAGGCCTATTTCTTTTGTTTCCAATGCTTAGTTTTTGCTTTCAGAATGAAAGACAAAGACAAATTAAAAATTATCTGTTTTTCTTCCAGACTAGTGAAATAAAGCCTATTTTGTCTGTTTGGAGTGAACAAACCAGAAAGAGAGATGTCTCCACTGTTGCAGACCCAAGGATTGCATGTTGATCTAGGTCAATTTCATCCCCTTTTTTCATAGTCATGCATTTCCATTTCATCTCAACCTACTTTCATTTCATTAATTATTTTTTGAAAATATCTTACTGCGGGCGTGGCGCTGGTGGTGTAGGGGTTAAGTGCGCAACCATATATAGAGGCTATAGTCCTCGATGCAGCCGTCCCGGGTTTGAGTCTCGGACCCGACAACTTTTGCTGAATGTCTGCCCCTCTTTCCTCTCTGCCTACTGTCCAAAAATTTAAAGAAAAGGCCTCTAATGCAGAAAGAAAATCTAAAAAAAAAATATACTGCACTCTATTTTCATTGATTATGGTTTTCATGCCGATTAGAATCAGTTCAAACCTAAATAACTATCACCAGTGTGCAGATATTATTTCCCTACAATAGGCTATTAGTGTATAGTTGAAAATTACTATAAATTGATGGTTGATGAAGCCAGAAAAAAACAGAGAAGAACGTATTGTCCTTTGACAGGTGGCTCCCCTTGTTACTCAAAAATAACGGGATTAAATATAACCATAACTGCAAAAGTATCAGGATCTCCCATGTTGGACTTTTTTGTGGTTTTGCCTTTGTTTACTCTTCTGTTACGTGTTTCTATTTCTTTGGGTTTTGTAGCAATGTTTGTTTATTTCCTTCTGTTTCCTGGTGGTTTTGTTCACTCTGCTGCCTCCTAGTTTTAGTAAGTTCTTTCTCCCCTTGCCCATAGTTCCTTTGGTGGTTGCTTTCTCATTTATTTATTACTTAGAATGTTTTTCTCCTGATTATTATTATTATTGTTAATATTACAGTTCTCTTGCTTCCTTGGGTTCTCTAGTTTAGTTTCCCGTTTAGTGTCTCTATGGTAAACACTTTTTGTTTACCATATTATTCCATGTGTATTCATTCACAGTTTTGTTTCCTTTGGTGAGAATCTACAATGTAAATAGTCATGAAAATAAAGAGACCCATTTAGAAAGTGCATCTAAAACATTTGATCAGTAGTATATATTGCTCTAAATAGGGTTTAGAAGATTTTATTCTCTTCACTCTAAGTTGGAGAATTTTAATGATATTGGGAAACCTTTTAAAAAATCCACATTTAAAACCCTTGTTCTCAATTCTAAATAGTAAAGATGTTCAAATTTAAAGTTTAAATAGCAGCCAAATAAACCAGATAGAGTGTATAAATCAAATGAATGAGTGTCCAGTGACATTCTGAATGAAAGTGCTTTTATTTTTTTATTTTCAGCTGGACATGTCATGTTATCATAGCAGCGAGAGAATGTTGGAAGTAAGTTGCGTTTATTTTGTTCTGAAATCATCCAAATTCATTTAATGAAGTGTCCATTTTGAAAGATATTCATGTGGTCATTTTTGTAAAGCTACAGCTAACATAAACACAGTTTTATGAGCTATTAAATTCCTGTAATCACTGGCTAATAATTAAGCACATCCTTTAATAGTGAAAAATGCAAAGTAGCTGCAATCTCTAGATCACTTACCAGCGTCCTTTCACTCTTTGTTACATGTGATAAAACTGTTAATAAGACTTGAGTCTCAGACCAAAAGTCCAAGTCAAGTCTCAAGTCTTTGGGGAAACAAGTCTGAGTTGAGTCTGACGTCTTTTCTTTTTGCAACTGAAGAGTACTGGAGTTTGAGTCTAAAACTCCAGTCACCACCTCTGGGTCTTACCACTTAAACATTGTTTAAACATTACAGCTTACCTGAGCAATGTTGGTAACCATGTCTATCCCAGTATGACCATAGTGTAACCATCTTCTGATGGATACTTAGAGAGGGATCAAGCACCATGTCACAAAGTTTATCACAAACGGGTTCCTTGAATAAGACAACGTGTACTCGATTTTTGTGGAGGAAGCACTATCATTTTATATTACTGAAAAAAACAGATAACACAAAGCGACACACAAAAAAGTATTTAATTGGCAACAAGGTTTTTCACAAAGATCTTTTATTTAGTAGATGAATCAGGTGAAGGATGATGTGTGTGTGGCTTTAGTTGCTACATTTTTAGAAATTATTTTCAGAGATTTTTTATCTAATGCAGACTTTTTAGATTTAACTCTTCATTTTATCTCCTCCATTTGTTCACTTTTGCTTATATTAAGCCCACACTCACTGTAAAATCTGCTGCCATTACCATGTTTCAGTATTTGGCAGAAATATTTGTGAGAACAATTTTCAGGAACAAAAGTAGCTGCAACAGAAGAGGATCATACTCCTGCACTTTTAGGCAAGAGGGAAGGGGCGTTAAGGCATTGGTGTGAATGCCCCACTTGGGGCCAGGTCGAAAGGAGCCCTTATAGTCTGCCAGAACTCGGGCCGGCCGAGCACAGTGAGCACCCTGCCAGGAGCACAGCAGCCCCAACATAATGGGGTTACTGGGGAGCTGGTGCCTATCTCCAGGTGCCTACGAGCGAGAGGTGGGGTACACCCTGGACAGGTCACCAGTCCATCGCAGGGCAACATAGAGACACACAGGACCAAAAACCATGCACACAGCCATTCACACCTAAGGGCAATCTCGAGAGATTAATTAACCTAACAGTCATGTTTTTTGACAGGGGAGGTATCTGGAGAGAACCCACGTATGGATGGGGGAGAACATGCAAACTCCATGTAGAAAGACTGGGAGTGGAAAGGCTAGGAGTCGAACACAGGACCACCACCGTGCAGCCCCATAATGGAAAATCTCTGAGGAATATTTCTGACACCTTGTTGAACATATTGGATAAAGAATTAGGAAATACTGTATGCTACCAAGGTGTTCCTTAAAAACGTGTCTAGTGTGTGTACATGGTCTTCCAAATATCCATTGTCTGAATATAATTTTTTTCAGTTTAAATTGCAAGCATTTGTTGTTTTCTTTAAATCCAAAAGTGAGAGATGCCTTTGTATGCAGACCATCTAAAGACCATCTTTAGATCAGGCAGAAATGTCCGAGATGTAAATACTACATGTGACTGCAGCCCAGAGAACAGATGCAGTGTCTAGACTATAACTAAATAAAACCTGTGTTAGGCTGTCTTTTACCCTCCCAATAATTTGGAAACAGTTTGAAGAACACTGAGCTTGATTACAGCTAGATGAAAAAAGTAAGTTTTAAGAAGACTTAAAAAGATTAGACGGATTACAGTGTTGAAATTCAAAGATGAGTACTTTGAGGGCTTTGTCCAGTCACACTATGATTGTTCAGTGATTACATAAGATTAAGCTGAACAGCCTAATTCTTTTCAGAATCACACCCTTTTTAAGCACACCTATCACTCGGACTCTTGCTCGTCACTTTCTTAGGTCTCCTCTTACCCTGAGCTCCATCTTTCCTCTCTCACTCTTCTCATCTCTTTTGCTCTCTGCGGTTGTAAAGCCTTTCGTGACTAGCTGTCATTAATCTTCTCTCTCCGGGGGCAGGATCTTGACTGCATGCCAAGAGGCGCTCATACAAAGCCAAGACAGCCATCCAAAACACAGAGATGCTTTCTTGTCTGCCAGAGCGCTACATTGCTAAAACGCACACTGCTGCAGCCCTATAGGCAACATAACAGCACACAACAAAATGATAACTCTGTATGCAGCTTTGCACATCACATCTAAAATATAGGGCATACGTTCATTTACATGCGTTGTTATACAAATGCACTAAAGAATACTATAACATCTTTTTTTTTCAATCTCACATTAAGTTTACTTTTACTTATATGATGGTACTTGTAGTATTCATACCCCTTGAACTTTCCTACATTTTGTAACATAACTTTTTATTGGGATTTATTTGATGGACCAACGCACATTTGCACAAATGTCATAATTATAAAGTGGAGAGACAATGATATATGGTTTTTCCAAATATTTCAATTAGTCAGTACTTTTAAAAACTTTTTTTTTTGCGATTACAGCTGCACATCATTTGGGTTATGTCTCTATCAACTGTGCACATCTAGAGACTAAAATGTATTCCAAAATGTCTTTGCAAAATAACTCAAGCTTAGATTGATTAGAGAGCTTCTGGAAATGACAGTTTTCAAATCTAGCCAAAGACTCTCAGTTGGAACAATGCATCATTTTCCTTCAACCTTACAATGATACGCTACCCTGTGTTGGTCTTTCATATTAAATCTCAATAAAATACAGTGATGTTTGTGGTTGTATCATAAAAAAAACATGTAAAAAGGTTCAAGATTCTAAATATGATTTAAATTGCTTTCTAAATCGTCTTTTTAATATGCCGTGTTTATATTTCAGCAAGCAATGCCTAGTTCTTTTGTTTTGAACCTTAGAGTCACACACACAGTAGCATGAAGTGGAAAAAATCTGTTACAACAATAACATGTGTCAATCAACCACTGCTGACATCAGAGTGTGATATGATCAAACTGCACACACCTGTTTTCAAGAAGAAACAGAGGGCCTGCTTTTCAAAGATTCCAAACAAGGAGCGGCAAATTGCATGTTAAAAAAAAAAACATATGCAAATAAGTATCACAAAGTGCTTCAAAACAACAGTAAACCAATTAAAAACATGAAAATACTAAAAGTTAAACCATGTCATATCAATTATAAAATCTAGAAAAGCTGACAGTGACCATTAGATGTAGATCAAGTTACAGCTCTAAACATCTGAATTTACCTCTAACTTGGTCGGCAACTTATTTTGGTTCGAGCCAAGCCAAGCCAAGTTAGACCCATAGTAATTTAATACAACATGAGTGTACTTTGTACAGAGCCGTTATGGAACATTAAGGAAGAACAAATAATTAAATATCCAGGAGGAGCACACAGGACAAAGTTTTTTTTTATTATTATTTGCTTTTCTTTCAATGTGCCCTTGGCTCCATGATGGTTTTCTGGTCTCTGGTGGCTGTTAATGTTCAGTTTTGTTTGTTAAATAATATGGCACAATATATTAATGTGCCGGTTTGCACATGCCTTTCAAAAGTGCTAAATATAGATGCTAAAACAGCACCTGCAATCCGTTTCACGTTGGATAAATCGCATTTCAGGTGGTAAGGGATTACAATTGCATATCCTCCTCCCACAAATTTGCATGTTTGTCTCATATGTTTTGGATATTCATGTAGGAAAATACTCTAAAAAGTTTGTGTCCACTGTTCCACTGATTTTAAACATGCTTTTTTATTCGCACCTGGTTTGTAGATCAGCAAACCCAGTCTGGCATGTTTTTGTCTACACAAACCTTTTGAAGATCACACCCAAAAAGAGCAAACTTGCCCACATTTGTTTCTGAGCATGCACTGTATTCTCCAACTGAGTTTCCTGTTTGTTATATTTCTGATTTGTTTTTCATGAAATGTAAGAGCATTCACTTACATGTATAAAGGTTATAGTGCATACTTTCATGTTTTATAGTATTTCTGTCTTGGTCAGAGGCCTAGATGAGCTTTCAGCTGGGTGAGGCAGCGTTTACCTAACTGGCTGAGCTCAGTAGGTGAACTGAGCCACAGCGTCATCCTTAGTGCGTTGGCAGCAGACTCTGGACTTTGTGTCGCAGACAGCAAATAACACACTGCAGCAATGAGGAGAAGAATGAGTTGTAATTTTAGCATTTGCCTGTCATAAAAAAAAATCCAAGTCCTTCACCATCATAAAGAGCTACTGTGAGATTTATAGTCAATTGTTAGCAGTATAAATGTCAGATATAAAAGAGGCATGCCTGAGAACAGAAATGCAGCTGTGTAGTTATACTCTCTGTTCTCGGTATTACATCTCAGTGCCTTTCAGGCATCTTTGTATTAATAATTTTTTGTTGATATTTTTGCACCTTTGTTGGATATACAGTTGAAACACACATTCACATATATTGTATAAAAGACAAATAATCTTTTTTCTTGCTGTCTGACATAAAATTAGACTAAGCTTTTCCTGTCTGAGGTCAGTTAGGATTACCAAAATTATTTCTGTTTACCAAATGGCCAAATAATAAGAGAGATAAAAACTTCTATCAAAGTCAGACATTTACAAAGATTACTATGCCTTTAAATTAGATCTTTAAGTCATGGCTTTGTAAGCTTCTGACAGGTTAATAATAATTTCAGAATTAAGTGGAGGTACCCATGTCGATGTATTTTAAGGGAACTCCTCAAACATACTGCTACCTTGTGTGACATCATGGTAAAATATCATTAGATTTATGGTCAAACACTGATAAACAGAGTTGGGTTTTTTCATAAAGTGTGTGTAAATATCTCATTTCAACTGTAAATGTGTAAAAGTGTTAGAAACATAAAGCAATTTGCAAGCCTGCAAATGTAGTTAACATGGGTGCTATTTGATTATTTGAGTTACTTTATGAACTGGGAAATTTTGGTTTTATAAATATTGTTTTGTATATTTTCTGTTGTCATTGCATCATTTACTTTAATTTTTTCTTTAAAACGTGCTCTCTCTGCGTTTCCCTTTTTATTGAGAGGAGATACAGTCTTCTGCACAATAAAAAGAAATAAGGGGCCACCAGCACTAGCTGTGCTGCAGTATCACTTACGAACAACAAGTGCACCATTCAGCCCTCATCAACCACATCAAAACACACACATACCCTTTTAGAGCACATCAGCCAACCTGTGCAACCACCACCACGCACTACTTAACTCACCCGCTTCCCTCCGCCCTCAGATCCTTCAAAGCTCTTTTGCTTCAGTCTAGACAGACCACCATGCTTCTACTGAAACATTCCCGCCATTTTCAGTGATCCACAAATAGGAACTTTAAGCACAGTTCACACATGTGAATAAATAAATATAAAATGACCATATTACACACAATGCAAGAGCTTTTATGCTGAGATAAAAAATGGCTTTAATGATAAATTATAGCAGAGATGCACTTATATAAATTTTGTGTCTCTTTAAATTTCCATTGTCATTATGCACTTCTTTTCAACATTTTATCTATTTTGGTCGTAAAATATGATACTGACCCTTGTCGAAAAGTTAGCACACTGGTTTTGAAAAAAGCTATGACCTGGAAATGGAAATGTTCTTGATTCAGCCTTTCCATTATCTGCTGAAAGTATCTGTCTCTCTCTATTTCTCACCGTCTCAATGAAATAAAGAAAAAAAAAAACAGTTTAATATAAATTCTTTGCTTCATCTAGAAAGATTGTGTTTTTGAGTTTCCTGCCAGCTGGTTATCGATCAAGGCCGAAGAAGAAAAGAAATTGTCCAGTTGTCTTGGTTTTGTTTTTTTTTTTGGGGGGGGGGGAGTTTTTTTTTTTTTTTTTTTTTTTTTTTTTTTTTTTTTTCTTCTTGTTTTTTTTTTTTTTTAATTTTTTTTTTTGTGGCGATTTATTTTTTTTTTTTTTTTTTTGTTTTTTTTTGAGGGGGGGTTCTTTTTTTTTTTTTTCTTTTTTTGTTTTTTTTTTTTCTTTTTTTTTTTTTTTTTGGGTTTTGGTTTTTTTTTTTTTTTGGAGAGGGGGAGGGTTTGTTTGTGTTTTTTGGAGGAAGATTTTTTTTTTTTTTTTTTTGTTTTTTTTTTTATTTTTTCTTTTACGTGTCGATTTATAAATATGTTTTCATATCATGACAATTAATTTTTATTTACAAATCTATCCACTTGGTAACTTGTCTATAACTAACAAGGCGCAGTGTCTCTGACAAAGGGCAAAATGAATTACAGGATTTTTTTTAAATGTACAAATGACCTTACCTACTGTGTGCTCTGCAGGTGTTTTACACATGATGTTAATTCCAGCTTGTAATGTAATTATTTTTAAAGGGACTTGCAAATAAAAATCTTTAGCTTGCTTGAAGAGAACTTCCTGTCCCCTGCCTGAGGGCATCAGTCAGTCTGTCATATTTCAGTGCGCTTGTCTGCAGGGGAAACACATTAACGTGCCTCGGCTGTCACGCTACACTCATAGCTGAGAGTGAGTCAGCGTCAGACATGCCAACCTTTCACATCAAACGAGCAGGCTAAAGTGACTCCATACGACTGGCCTTTGTGGCATGGCATGTGCCAGTTCAAAAGAAACCGGTCAGTGGACCAAACAGGAACAAAATGTTTTGAACCAAAGGCTTCTTTGTGTTACCAGGTGCCCTGAAAAGCAATAATGACAGCAGTGGGGTTAGGGCTAATTATACTGGATTTCAGTCATGGAAACTGTTTACTGTTGCTTTGAAGTGGTTTTTGAGTATGATACACAGGAACGTTCACTAATAGAGCGGAGTTCAACAGAAATAGTGGTGCCCCTGCCAGATTTAGCACAACTGCACAGTAATAGCAAAAGCTAGCAGTTTTATAAAAAAAGAAAATTACAACAAAAGTGTAAAAATTTATTTTAGATATTCAAAAACCACAAACAAAACACATTTTGGTCATATTTAGTTGTTTTCTTTTATTATGCAATTCAGTTGGAGAATTATTTCCTTATCCATAGAATAGTATGATATGTTTTGTATTAAAATGTGATTCACTTCCTTCAGTTTTTTGCAATTTTAAACTTAGCTAATTGTTAAAAACTATGAAGGCCTCTGTGTTTAAATTAATATTGTGTGGCAATATGCAAAATATGGAGATTGTAATTGCAAAAATATGTTTACTTGATATTTTAACTTTACTTTGATGCTTTGACTTGGATGCTTTTTTTTGTGCTATAGCATGCCGAGCAGAAAGCTATGTGTTCCTACTTAACGTTGTCTTTTGATGTTTTTCATCAAACAGCCCTTTGCACGTTTACCAATTCATCCTTCTGTTTTGTAAACAAGCATTGCCATTTTCTTCTGTCCAACTTCCAAAACATTTTGCAACAGTTTGCTTGAACCATTATATATCAGCTTGTTTCTCTTGTTGGTTAGGATTTTTGATTAATTATTGAGATAAATAGTCATAGAAATGCAATCTTCAAATCTCATGTGTTATTTAATTTTATTGCATTTAACATTTTGTGAAGATTTTATACACGCCATTTAATTTAATTGTGGCTTTTATTCACGTTTGGACCATTTGAATCTTTTGAAAGTTTACAGATTAGGATTGCAGAATAAACATAAAATAACTCTAAACAGCATAGTCACAAAGCCAGATTTTCTCACAGAAGACTATAAGTAGATTATAGAAAAATACTATAAGTTAACACGCTTCAAAGAAGGTGAAACTTGGATCACAGATTGATGTCACAGTATATGTAGCTGTGAAAGTGTCATACAATTTGTTGAAATGCTTACTACAATTTGGAAAACATGTCGACAACGTATGATTTTTTTTCTATTGTATGTATTCAAATGTTATAGGAAAGTTCACAATTGAAAGTTTTACCACACTATTTGCTACAGAGCTGCTAACAAATTATTTGCAACTTTCACTAAGTTTTCCATGTAAGGCAACCATTTTTAGATTCTGAATGCGGGGCTGCTTGGCAAACTCTGACATCAGATGGTGGAATTCCTTCTTCAAATAGAGTTTTTGTTGTATTACCAACTGGGAACTTGGAAAATCTGACTTCTGAATACAAAGAGAGTGCCCCATAAAACTTTAATTACATCTGGCTGGATACAAGATGCCATAAAAGTCAACAAAACTGACAGAATACTCCATCTTTATTCTTCCAAGATTACATATCTTGGATGCATACTCAAACACGTCCATGTCTAGCTGACACACTTAATGAAAAGAAACAATGGCTCCTTTAGCAGCTTTGTGTGCAAATTTTCAAATTCTCACTTCACCAACTAACAATATTGCCACATCGTTAGTCAGTCTCCAGGCACACCTTGGGGTGTGAGGAGCGACAATCAGCTCTTTCACAGTTCTGACCCAGCTGTCACACCTTCTATCCAGGGCATCCACTGGCTCCAGGGACAAAGGCAATTGTTCCCATAGGAGCAGCAATGAACTGAGCTCCAAACAATAGACACAGACAAACAGGAAAGGTTAAAGTTACAGGAGAGCCAAGGGAGGTCTTAAAGTTTGTTTGCACTGAGCATTTCTGCCGTCTGCTCTCAGTTCAGACTCTTTGAGCCAAGAAACACTAGAGATTCTGAGAAGTATCCCTTCTTTCTTTTAGGTTGGTTGCTTCATATTCCCAATCAAATAGCCCCTTTGTCTCAATGTTTTGTCCAAGCAAAGCTGAACAGTACACTGCATTGACGAGACGCAGACAGATTATCTTGTTTGAATGGCTTTTCCAGAGCAACAGAGAGGCCAGCACAACAATAGGTAACTTGTTGTAGGCACAACAAATCTAATATTCATTTAAAATAGCCTTGTTGTAGGCTATCCGTGGGGGCTGCTCACGCTGGTACAGTAACTATTTGTATTTGCATAATACACTTCACCTCCGCAGGACCGCTAATTGGGCTAGTCTGACTGAGCCAAAAGGCCTCTGATGAAAGACAGCGGGGACAAAGCGGGACAATTATCAAAAGAGACAACAATGCAGGGATTGAAATAATTTATTTTTTGTGCTGACTACCACACAGTGGGGATCCTGCATTTGTGAGTTCTCCAATGATAATATAAAATCTCTGTTGCACATAGCTCAGTATAAGTTATCAAAGCCAATTCGCAAAACTGGCATAGGCATGATGGGCCGCTGCGGTGTGTCAGAACGTGTCAGACCGCTACTCAAACTAACAGTTTGTGTTGGAGAACAGCTTGAAGGAAGTGCGTGACAAAGGTTGGCACAGTTAACAACGCTGGCTCTCATACTCCAGATTTGGGATTGTTTTATTACCTTCTGCAAGAGTTCAACATCTGTTAGATTGCAATCATTCTCACACACATCGATAATATCCACACACAGTTTTTTTATCTTTCTGAATGCTGTGCAATGGGTAGGCACAATACATGAAACAAAGTGAAGTTCACAAATGTTAAAAGTCAAAAGATTAGGTGAAGCCAACATTTTCTAACATCAATCATAGTTCTGCTATGTGTTTTGAGGGGGAAAGAGGCAGTAGTCAGTGGGCTAGAGGCATGGCACAGCATCAGCATTCGACCACAGGGTCAAAAGGGCTTGAGGCAGATGATCATGCATGCATTCACACACACTCTTTGGCAATTTAGCGATGCCAATTAAACTAACGAAGTTTTCAGACTATGGGAGGAAATTGAAGTGCAGAAAAAAGTTCCACACATGTTTAGGGTAAACAAGTAAACTCTACAAAGAAATTGCCCAGCTGAAATTCAAACTGGAATGTTCTAGCTGTGAAGCAAATGTGCAAACATCTTATTTAAAAACCCTATCTTTGTTTTTTCTCGTTGTTTTTTTGTTGATTTGAATAGCAGCTACACCAAATCAAATGCATTGGTATGTTGGTAAAAATTGTGTTATTTTTGTGGTTTTTTGCATACCTGATGTTGGAAAAAGACATAGCACATTGGAACATGTTAGATATTAAAGTGTTTATTGTGGTATTAAACATGAGAAAATATTTATGTCCTTGAGGTCATTTTCAGGAGAAGTTCCTGTCCCATTATTTCCAAGTGTGCCCTCTAATAAAGGGTTAAAAATCAATGCCCCTTCCCCCATACCCCTACACCTTAGAAACAGCTGGGCTGCCCCACAACTTTGCATGAATGTGCAAATATATTTGTAGGAGAAAGAATAAGCAACAATCAAAACGAATTTCAGCAAAAAGTTTTGTAATGGTTACCTATGTGATCCTACTTAATCTCCAAACTAATGTGGTTGAGTTGTCAAACTAAATCAGTTTTGACAGTTTAGAAACAATTTATCCCTATTTATAGTTCAGATCGCTGCACTTAGATAATATTATCTGTGCAGATAAAGAGTTCACCATCTATAAAACAAAACATCACTGTTGGTTTTCCATTTTGTTTTGCCATATCCTTGAAAATCCTGATTTAACTGGATAATTTACCATTTCCTCAAACCAACTTCTGCATTCTGTTCACATGACTCATAGTAGGTCTACAGAATAGTGTATTGCTTAGTACGGCTACTGCGCTCAAAGTATGACTATTTTAAATTCATATTTATTCTTCAGCTGCATTTAGGTTTATTTGTGCTGTGCACAGCAGCAAAAAAAAACAAAAAACTTTTTTAGGTTTCTGGATAACTGGTCAATGAGAGTAATGAGCAGAGGCAAGGCGGACTGAAACGTACAGCTTTTATTTGAAAGTTCTAAATGTACTACAAATCCAACCCGGACCTGCAAAACTGCCATATCACAACAGCCCTCTACTAGCAAGAATGATCGCCGGACAAGCAGACTGATGATTGGTTCACTGGAACCAGCTAGCTCCACCTTGGCTGCACGTGATAGCTGATTTGTGTGTTTTTGAGTACAACATAAAGAGGTGAGTAAGGGGAGAAGCTAACATTAAAAGGCAGCACCTTATTCAGTTATGCACAATGTATGCATTTTGTAGTGTTTTATTTTTATAACAGGGTATTTGTGTTTCATCTAAATGACTGTTGTGCTATGATGTCATATTACTGTGACAACAAAAGCAGAATATAGGAATTAAAAATGGAAAACATGCTTGGAAATCAATCAAACAAAAAACATCAAAAAGAAATACGAACAGATTTGTGCGGCTTGTTTGAGCCTCCATTTTACCATCCGTCATGGTTTGTGGATTTTCTGAGTCATAGTTTATAAAAAATATCTAAGTCTGAAATTCCCTCAACCGGAATGCTCAACCTGTAATACCTGTATTATCCTGGAAAAAAATAATGATCTGATGTTAGAAACTCGCATGTTCGCAATGCACCTGGGATAAATTTTTTAAGTGCGCTTTTATGGTTTTTCAGTTGGAACTGTACAGCACCTCGGTCCTTTGCTTAAGAAGTGTAATATATTTTTTTAGTAGGCTTAGTATTTTTAGAAGTATATTTAGTATTTAGTCTATTATCTTTACTATGGTTTTTTTAAGTACTCTGGAGCTACCCAGCTAAATATCCGACTTAAGTTATGACCCAACATTTTGGCGTCAACTAGAAGAAGAGATTTGAAATAAATTTAAATAGGTGCCACTAAAACCTGGATTCCTGTTACTAGTCAGTAAGCACATAAAGCCATCACTCAATAGAAACTTCAAAACTTCCAAAGGAAACAGGTGCTGAGTCAGTGTGGAAAGGAATGTCAGAAGAATGGGGAGGGTAGGACTGCGTGTCGGCGTGGATATGGGTAAGAAAGAAAGTGTGAGGTGAGTGTACCTGGGTGGTGAGAGTGAGTGTGTGTGTGTGTGTAACAACCAAGGGGAAGCCGGGGAGCTGAGGAGAGAACAAGGGGAGGAGACTCTCCGCGGGTTGCGTGCGGACATCAAATGTTTACCTGTAACAAAAAGAAAGGGAAAGGTGTAAAAGGCAGAAAAAGGAGAGGGAAAAAAAGGCCGTGGTTTACAGGGGTGGGCGGGGATCCATGTGCTTCGCACGCAACTTAACAATACTACCTTTATGAAGACTGTATTGCATTAGTCAGTGAGCACACACTGACTATAAGAGACACACACAGTGTTGAATTTAACAGGAATAGATGACTGAATTCTTGGAACTTTCAAACATGTAGAAAAGGAGTAAAAACTTTGTGACTAAAAAGAGATATATAAACCAGACATCTTGAGCTTATATTAGATTTTTTTTTTTTAAGTTATGATTTGAACCTTTTTCTATTATTCTAAACTTTCCCTTTGGGTTTCCTGTTTGTCTTTTATCATAAGTTGGCCTCCAAACTGAATATTCAGACCCCAAAAAGTTTTACCTTGATTGTGGTTCTTTCTTTGGCTTTCTATCTCCCATCTAGAGAATCACAACTCTTCACCTGAAGCTTCCCTTATCTGAACTGCAAATAAATAGCCTGTAATAACATGGGTTGGTGTAGATGAAATAACACATGTATAAAATTAGTATGTATATTTTGTTTATTAAGTCTTATTCTTACATCTTACTCTTGGAAACCCTAGAAAAAAAGGATATTAATTCTCAACTTACTGTAGCATAGTGGTAGTATAGTTTACATTTGCTTCAGCGTTATTTGGATTTAACCCAGGGCGCCTGCGGTTAAAACGATATGCATACTATAAATAATTTGGCTCTTTAAGTTGTGTGATTCAGGTGATTTTGGGGAGAGCCGCACAAAACACCCACCACCACACCTTTAATTCATTGGGCTTTCTCTCTAGTGAGTGTCTTCAGTCAAAGCGCAGGCCCCAATAAAGGGGGCATTGGGTTACCTGGCAGGCCCCTGCGTGCTGGGGGTCCCCCCCCAACCTGAGCACCAAAAAAGGGAAGGGGGTTTTTTCCCCTAGTCAAAGCTTTCCACCCCCTGCCACAGTCCCAGCTCCCGGCAGAATGCCTCACACCATCATCATCACACACACCTACAGACACAAGCAGAGGCAGAAATTTATCCTACTATTTTATTTCAAATATTTCTGTTTTTATATTTTAGAATTAAAATATGGTTTAAAATACTTTTAAGTGGATTGTAAGACTGAACATCAGAAAGTTGGTTGAGCTAAAATATCCTCTATGGATTAGTATTTAGACACTCAAGTACTGTACAGGTCCGACGTTTGCCCACAGTCATTTTGTGCATAAGTATATCACTTTAATTTGAATCCTGGTTTATGGTGTACGTTGTTTTGTTTTTACTTATTTCGTTTTAAACATTTATTAACTTTGTAACAAACTGCACTCTACATGTAAAATTATTGTTTTATTTTAAGTGACTGTCTGAAGTGTGTGCTTTTGACCTATTGGCCAGGTCACCCTTGTAAAAGAGACCTCGGCCTCAGTGATATTGTTTTACCTGTTAAATAAATTATTTTTTCAGGATCGAAAGCTAGTTCAACATGTAACTTCAATGGCTATTAGAAAGATGAATTGGGTACTCAAATTTAAAATTATTGTGGATTTTCTCTTATCCACACTTGGTCCAAATTATACAGACAGGGTCAATTGCACACATCCAATGACACTACAATTTGGTGAAATGTCCCTTAGGTTGTTGAACCTTAACCACACATACTTTGTTACCTTCAGCAAATATTTGGCATAATGCTGGTTAAATATTTGACATACTCTTAGAGTGCAGTTAAACTTTTTGGCTTTCTGCCGGGTTTTTTTGGGATCATGGTCCTGTTGGATCACCCAGGTATCTGAAGTGTCCTGTTGCTGGGTTGTCTGTTGGAAATCTTTACATAAAGGAAGGTTAGGGTTTTCAAGAAGAACTCAATAGCTAACAAAGCTCAAGCATATCATAAACTAGAAGATGCTGAAACAGAATTGTTTCTGCCCAGAGTGAAGTGAATTCAACATTGCCATAACTGAGTGCCTGCTCCAAAATTTACACCTTCTTGCTTGACAAACATTTTAAGCAGCTGACATGGATGAATTAATGCGTTTTTTTTTGAAAAATTTTTTTTGGTCCGGTTAAGAGAACAAAATTTAAGTTTTTGGGAACCGAGGGGGGGGCCTTTTTAAAAACTTAGAAAAACCCCTTTAACCCAAAGAAAGAAGAAAAAGTGGTATCCTGGGAAGGGGGGGTGTTTTCACTTCCAGAAGTTCCTGGCAAAAAAGGGGGGATAAAGAAGAATTGGAAACTCCTGCCCCAAAATTCTTAACTTCACCAAAAATCATGATCCGCACCTTACACCATTTACTCTCACCTTATTTCACATTTCATCTCATTTGTATTTAATTTATTGTTTTCGTTTTCCTTGTGGATTCTTCCGTTGGTCTGTTCTGTTTCTCTTCCCATGCTCCGTGTCCTAAGTTTTGTAAGTTTGTGGCTTCAATTATTATTAAAACCCTCAGTGTGCTGCATGATAGCTATAGTGTGTGCCCTGGTCTCTCTCCAACTCCTCAAAACATGACAGGTACAACTTCAACACTTTTGAAAATTCCTAGTTTATGCTTAATAGATTTTCAAATGAGCTGTATTAACTCTACCCAAGAAGAGTGGTCATGTGTCCAGCCATAATTATGCCTGAAACTTTTTGATAGCTACAAAATGCCTGTTTCCCTTCAGGTTTCAAAGGGAAATTCAGACTAATATTACTAAGCATGCAGACATCAAAATACTTTTTTCTTTGTAAAATGTCATAAAAATGCTATTTCTGGTGAGGAATAAATTAGGACACCTCCACAACTTTATTTATTCACGTTTAAAATGGCTAGGTATATAACATCTGGTTCATATCATTAGGACTTTTTTACTTAGTATTTTGAAAGAGGTTAACCCTGCTTAAACCATTGGCAATTACTTCGGTGTGCTCCTGAATGCTGAGTGGAGAGTGAACACCATGATTAGATTAAAAGAGCAGTCTAAGACATTAAGAATGAAAATTGCAGCTTGGTAACTGATGTAGAGTTTTTTAAATCCACTGTATGAAAAAAATAATCTACAATTAGAGAACATTTAAATCAACTACAAACGTGCCCATGTCTGGTCATCCAAGCAAGTTCACATTGAAAGCAGACTTCAAGAAGCTAAAAGACATCTAAAAAAAACTCTAAGGTGTCATTGTGGGATCTACTGCGGGCTCTTGCTTCTGTTGATTTGAAAGTGCATGCCTTTACAATCAGAAGAGACTGCACAAGTTTAACCCTTATGTGAGGTGAGCATGGAGGAAACCTTTGCTCTCTAAGAAAAACATGAAAAAACTAAATGGAAGTTTTCTATAGAAACAAAGACCAAGAATACTATAAGAATGGTCGTTGAACAGATGAGTCCAAAATCAAATAATTTGAACATCAGAACAGAGGACATGTTTGGCATAAACCAAATACAGCATTCCAGGAAAACAACCTCATATTATCTGTGAAGCATAAAGGTGGAAGTGTCATGGTTGGGGGATTATTTTGCTATCTCACCATCACAGAAGCCACCATAAATTTTATTGTGTATCAGAGGGTGTATGTGGAAAATGTGAGAACATCTGTGAAAAAAAACTAAAGTGAGACTGGACTCTGCACTCCTGGGTTAATTAAAGCCCAGACCGTGATCTCATTAAAATGCTGTTGTATGGTGAGACAGGCTGTACATCCAAGAAACACCAATTAAATGACTTTCTTTACAGATATAAAAAAATGACATCAGACATTAATACATGAACATTTATTTACATGCGAATTTGTAATGAAATGTCCAAATTTCATTCAGTATATTCAGGTTGTTAGCTGACCTTATTCTTTAGGCACATGACATTGCTGAACCAAGACCTGACCAACCGCAGCAACCCTATATTGAAGCGCTGCCCCATAGGTTTATAGGCACTAAACAGGATTAGTGGATCACTTTATGCACTATTCTTCTGACTCTGATGGGCCCATCACTCCGGAACAAGGTAAATCTGGACTCAACAGAACACATGACCTTCTTCCATTGCTCCAGATTCCAATCTTTATGGTTCTTGGCAATCTGAAGCTTTTTTTGATGATTAGCCTCACTGATCAATAGGGCTAGACAGATTTTTTGTCTCATTTCCCATGGGGGTTTCCCTTCAACACGTTGGGTATGTGGAAATGTGTTTTCACTGCTGAAAAAATAGCCTTTAGTTACTGCTTTTTTGCTTTTACAATTGGAATTTTCAAAATGTTTAAAAATTTTAAATTAAATTTAAATTTTTGAATCAGGGGTTATTCAAGATTAATTTACAACCCGTATTCTGCGTGAAGATGTTGGTTCCTCGGTATCCCTCCAGTTTTTAATAAAACATTAGTGGTTTTTATCCAAAAAATTTTGTAGCATAAACCCAAATTCTTTTGGTTTTTTTCTTTTTAATTTTAATGCAAAGCCCAATAACTTGATCCTTCTGAAACGGGGCAACATCTTTTCCATGACCACAGAATGTGTCTTCTGACATGCTTGTTTAAGAAATAAGAAACGACTCACAGATTTAGACATGGTTAAATAACTTGTTGCTAGCTGAAACATAATCATCCATGCATAATTTATCCAATGGGAGGCTTTTAGTGTCTTAGCTTTGTTCAATCCAGGTAGCAGCTTTTGTTTTGAACAGGCTGGAGGATAGAATAAAAGTGAAGACATTTTGCAATCCATTTGCTTCCTTAGAAAACTTTTGTGTTCTATCTGGTATTTTATGTTTTACAAAATGTGATTGTAGTGTATTACAAATCAACAAAAATGGACAATATATAATTGGGTAATTTTTTAACTCCTCATTCCTTTCTGCATTCTTTCAAGAAAATGACAGAACAAAGGCCACAAGTGCCAAAAAACAAATCGGTTATGTATCACTAAGCAGACCTGTTTACCTGTTTAATCTTGTTTGGTAAAGTGTGCTGAGATCACCTTTGTTGTGTTTTAGTGTAAAAAAAAAAAGAGTCAGTCAGTCAGTTTCTACCGCTTGTGGGTCGTGGGGGAGCTGGTGCCTATCTCCAGCAGTCTATGGGCGAGAGGCGGGGTACACCCTTGGACAGGCGCCCCGTCCATCGCAGGGCCCAAAACACAAAAAAACCATGCACACACTCATTCATACACTTAAGGGGAAAAATTTGGGTGACCCAAATTTAAACCCCAACAGGCATGTCTTTGGGCTGTGGGAGGGAAACCGGGGTACCTGGTGAGGAAAACCCACACATGCATGGGGAAACATGCAAAGTCCCTGCAAAAAAGACCCCGGGGTGGGAAATTTTGAACCCCGGGAAACCCTTCTTGCTGCAAGAAGACAGTACTACCAACTGCGCCACCTTGCAGCCCCGTGAAAAAAAAAAAAGGAAAATCTTTATATTAAATGTCAAACATTTAAAATCTAATTTATATTTAGTACCATTTTAAAAATAAAAAAAGTTTGCCAAAAGCTTTGGAGCTTTTCAGAGAAGCTAAAACAAATTATTAATACAAAGACAAAGTGCAGCAATTACTCATACTCTTACTCGTCGTCTTATTCGGGACCGGGTCGCGGGGGCAGCAGACTCAGCAGTGCAGCAATTAAATTAATTTAAACTTAAAATAAACACATATACAGAAAAATCAAAAAAGAACAAAAACACAACAACATTAAACTATCTGCTAAAAATCATGTTTTGGCGGAATCACATGCAAAGGTATAAAGATAAGTATCTAGCAGAGATTTAAATGTCTCTGTAGTTTAAGCAGCACATTCATAAATTGGTCCTATGATTTTTGTGCAGCTACTTCAAAGAGAATGTCACCTTCTTATTTTGGTCTGGGTCTTGGAACATCAAAGATAAACTGTCTGGTTGATCATAGTAATTACAGGTGAGTGAATGTGAGGAGATTCAAGTTCAGAAAGCTGTCAAGTAAGACACCCAGATTCCTATCAACAGAACAGCCGCAGGGATCAAGACACACAGAAGCCACTGAAGAATTTGGGGTTTCCAAACAAAATGACTTCCGTTATGGTCACTGAAACACAGAAAGTCAACTTCTTCTAAGGTTTTATGTAACTTTCAAAGTTCAATTATGGTTCTAGCAAAGTTTTTGAAGCAAGGTTTTAATGGCAGATAAACTAGGACGTTATCTGCAAAACAATTAAAGGTGCAGCGTGTACAAAAATGAATAGCAACAGCTTCAAAATAGACCCCTGAGTAACCCCACAAATGAGAAATTCTTCATTTGAGAGATTGTCCCTAAACTCTACTGAAAACTCGAATTTAAACTAGTTTAAAACATCGGTTTCAATGCCAACATCATTTTTAAGTCGCAGCAGCAATATATTTTTTTCAATTTTAAATATTGTTTAATGGTAATTGAAAAATGTTTGGGGGCTGCACGGTGGCGCAGTTGGTGGCACTGTTGCCTCGCAGCAAGAAGGTCCTGGGTTCGATTCCCAGCCGGGGGTCTTTCTGCATGGAGTTTGCATGTTCTCCCCGTGCATGTGTGGGTTCTCACCGGGTACTCTGGCTTCCTCCCACAGTCCAAAGACATGCCTGTTAGGTTAATTAGTCACTCTAAATTGCCCTTAGGTGTATGAATGAGTGTGTGCATGGATGTTTGTGTGTCGCCCTGCGATGGACTGGCGACCTGTCCAGGGTGTACCCCGCCTCTCGCCCATACACTGCTGGAGATAGGCACCAGCTCCCCCGCGACCCACTATGGAATAAGCGGTAGAAAATGGCTGACTGAAAAATGTTTGGAACAAAGAATCTCACTGTACCAAAATCTTTTTGGTTCATGTGGATCTAAAAGTAGTTGGAAGGACGTTATATCGTCAATTACATGATTTGATTCAAAGGTTTGCTCTTCTCCAGTTCTGATTCTGTGAGTTGCTGAAAGGAATCCAGTCTGATCAGTGTCATAGCACAGGAGGATTAGCTATTTATCCTATGTGCTTATGAAGAAAAGAAGTACGTAGGACATTTGTTGTTATGCAAAACAGTCTCAGGAGTCATTTTGACCCATTTTCACATTAGAAATCCTTACCCACGTTACCCTGAGACCCTGCCTTGACCCATGTTTAGCTTCATTTAACATGTTTCCAAATTGTGGTTTGCAAGTTGGTTTAACCATGAAAAGTATTATAGGATGGTGCAAAAAATATCAGGAAATATTTTTGGAAAAATAAAACTTTTTTTTGTTGTTCCATACGTCTTTTCTGTGCAACCATATCTTTCCAGTCCATAATACAACTCATCTCACACTAAAAGACGGCCCAAGTCCTTGTAGGACCCATATTAATGCATCCTTCGGTGCCTTCTGGTCTCATAGACCTTTGTTGTCTATCCTGCCACTGAAGCTTGGCCACTCAGAGCCACATAAGGAAACATTTGTTCCCACTCTGTTTGAATGGAGCCTTGTGTTGGAGGTAGTCAAAGAGATACAAGGGAATAGGACATCCAAACAGTCCAACACAAGAGCTCAGCTCTGAAGCCCCTCTCTGTCTAGTAATGAATGTGCTTCAGTCTTAACCGCTCTCAAAGCTCACACTGAAGATATGAGTGACTTGATTGTCCTCTGTGTTTTGTATGTGTAAACCCAAGGCGTTCATAGAGGCTGTGGCTTCCAATTATTTTATCAGGCTACACAAGATTTTAATGTGTCGTGAATTTTACACTTGCATCTCTGTAGAAAAGATAAAATAAACATTAATGCTTCTTAAAATTATCCTGAGGCTCCCGACGCTCTTTGTGCCTCATTTTCCCAGGATTTTCACATGCATTCCTCCCATCTGTCGGAGCAGATGGGTGGAAACTTCAGAATGTTTTTTTTGCTCTCTGGAGATGATTAGCCCTGTCACACCAATCTGGAAAACATTTGAGTGCTGATTACTACATACCTACAACTGGACACACACACATTTGCTGACTCTTATGTCTATGCATTGGTATGTTTACAGACATATGCATCATGTGTACAACAGAGATGCTGAATTTTTTATTTAATCTGGCTGTTTTGTGAAGCTGAGCATAAAGGTAAAGAAAGCTTCTGGCTATGTTATTTGCATTCACTGCATAGTTTTGGTTTAAAGACTGCTACCAGTTAATTACCCCCATAACATATCTGCAGTTTTGGTTTAAAGACTGCTACCAGTTAATTACCTTCATAACATATCTGCAGTTTTGGTTTAAAGACTGCTACCAGTTAATTACCTTCATAACATATCTGCCTCTGCTAATCCTTAATTCAGTCTTAATTCATCAATACTAGACATGGTGAGAACTTGTGTGAGAGAGACGAGGTCAACACAGTGAACCAGACAAAAATGCATAACCCTCTTTTTCTTTTCCGTCTTTTTTCTTTAAAGGAAAAGAAAACCCTTCACATGGCAGCGGTGGCTCAGGAATGTGAGACAGGAATGCTGCTGAGTTACTATAAAGGGGGTTTGATCACTGAAAACAATGTCTTTGTGTTTTCATCTCCAGCGCTAGTCACGCAATGCCGTGTACGCAAACCTCAGGAACTTTTCAACTCTGCACACAAGAAAGCGATCAAGTACCTGCAATTGACAGAATCGCATGCAATTCAGGTACTCTTGAACACTGCTGGAGCCCAGCCAAAGGAGCTTGAGAAAAGCTGGGAAGGAGCTTCACCTGCTGCTGCGCAGATGGAATGTATGAGCATGTGAAATGATGTGTATTATAACTTTAGTTATGTCACGGGAAGAAAAGGGTTCTGAAAAATCTATGTTTTTGTCTGCTGACTGTGATTAGCTTAGTCGCTTTTGGTTTCATTACAGTGCATTGCAAAAGTGTAAATATGTACCTGTTGTACTTTTTCACATTTTCTCACAATATAACTGCAGAATTCAGTGTTTTTCATGGGAGTTTGCATGGTAAACCAATGCAGTAGTGCATATTTTTCAATATAAGGAAAACAACTAAACTTCGAAATGGGAACCAAATGCTTTTAAAAAGTCACCTAATTAGTAAATTAAGTCTACATCTTTGTGATTTAAGATGGGTACAATTACATCATAGAAGTGTTAGGTAATAAAAATTATTTCAGGCAATATTTAAACACCTTATAGAGCACTGTTTAAATAATTAGAACAAGTATAGTAACATTACAAACCCACCAACACATCTGCCTAAACTGAGAGGTAGAACAAGGAGAAGCAGCCAGGGGGCATATGGTTTCTCTGGAAGAGCTGCAGAGATCCACACCTCAGTTAGGAGAATCTGTCAACAGAAGATCCATTAGTTGTGCAGTTTAAATGTCCAGACTGCATTGAAAAGGGGGGAAGTAAAAAGGTTCTGTTGAAAGAAAGAAGTCCTTTTTGCCGGGGACACAGCAAATTGTTATTTGTAAAACAACTTGAAGACCATCAATAATTTTTATTCCGCTTGAAATCCATGGCTTTTTATAGTGCTATATATGATAGACCTCGTAAAATAAACACATACATTAAAATAATTGGTGGTAAAAGGGAAAATGTGTTCCAGAAGGAATAGTTACTTTTGCTGATTTTAGCATTTCATAATCAACCTGCATGGTTTAATCTTATTAAAAACATGTAACAAATGTATTCTTTTGTATCCAGAACATTATCGTTACAGTGTTTAATGTATGACAAATGCAAACAATTGCAAATAAAAGTTTTTTTTTTTTTTTTTTACTTCAGAGCACAGACAGCAGATATAAAGCTCTATATCACTGCCCCAAGCTGTATTACAGGCAGTCAGTTAATAAGTTATAACTATTCTTTCATTCTGTGCTCCACTCCTTAAAATCCAGGCGTCTTTTTTGTTTTCTCTCCTTTTCATGTTTAAAGGAAGCTGTGATCCCAGATATACGAGCAAGCCTGGAGGTGGTTAGGACATGAAAGTGAGGTAAGAGAGACAAGAGATTCATTCATGGGAAGGTGATTCAAGGCATCTCTGTATCTCTGTGCAGCAACAGATGATCATTATTACTCACAAACACTCCTCACACGCAACCTGGAATCAGTCCAAAAGATGATAAGTGAATACAGCCACATTATAATAGTTTGGATTTCTGACCTAATACATTTCTGTCTGTTACAGGACACCAACATAAACTTTTAAATTAGTCTTAGTAAAAATTTAACAGGATACATATTTTTTTAAATAAAACTTTTAGGCTTGCAAGACACTGTTTTTATTACCAGAACAGTTTTTTTTTCTGAAGAAGAAATTGATTTTCATGATTTTTATAATTTAAACAAAAATGTGACCATTTTGCGAATGCAATATACACTTTAAATGTTATATTTTTTGTCCTCTAATTTGTACATGTTTTTGATTTGACGTTATTCCTTCGTGTTAGATACCGCTTAGTTAACTACATTTACCATAATGCCATTCCTGCCTACGTCAGCTGACAGAAGCATGTGTCTCACTGCTCTGTTCAAACTATGGCTCATTGAGGCTGCGGCTCTTCACGGGGGAGTATCATAACAGCGGAGCAGCAGCGGAGATCATCACTGCACTGAACCTTAAGGAGGATCCAGCATCTTTGAATCCAGATCGGAAATAACCTCCTGGATCCATTTTGGTTAAGGATTCATATGACGGATTTAAGGGGTTAACAACTAAGCTGCGTTTCAGCGCTGACATGTGTGGAAAAAAGTTATTATTTCTACCTTCATCGGTTCGCAACAGCTGATGGAATAAAACAAAGTAAAACTATGGATCGTTTTGAATGGAATAGAGGAATTATTCTCCTCAGGATGAGTTGGATCTCTTCCTGTCTTGATCCTGGTGTTGAACAAGTCGGATCACGGATACTCGATTGTCTTGGGAGACACGCATGGTCCAGAGTGGCCAATAAGAAGATGTTTAAGTCTATCTTACTTTTTTGGATACCTGTAACTTATGCACTTGTGGATTTGGACGTGTCACAAGGAAATATACATATATAAATACCCTGGAATATAACTGAAAGCTGTGCTTAGTGGATGTCCGGTGTATATTAAATTCAATCAGATTCTCCTGAACAAGCAGGTATGTGGGGAAAAGTAGACTTCTTGCTTTAGCAGTATAATTGTTTTATAAGAAAGTGTTATTTTTTAAATTTTAAGCTTATTTAGTGGATAATGCTTCAGCTTCTCCACTGGATCTCTATTTGGAATAATCTATTATTTCCAGAGTGTCTGTTTTGGTCAAAGGTTCCATCGTTATCTCCCTAACACACCCTTTTGGCCAATTTCGTCTCTACCAAATTGCAGCTTAAAGAGAAATTCTAATATGGTACTCTGAGGGTTTGTTTCTGCTGCATAAAAATGTCAAATCTTGACATAAAAACTTGTCACAGCTACAAATCAAACCTTGATAAAACAAACTGTTTGAATTCAACCAATAAAATTGGCGTATAAACTGCATACACCTTACTTGGGTAGAGTGTAAAGAAGTCGTACAGCAGAGAGGCCTGTTAATAAATTTGTTAAAATCCAACCAATTATTAATTTTAATGATCATATTGGTCATTGGTTTTCCCTCCTATGAAAAAAATGATGATTAAGACACAAAATGTTTTTGAAATAGTTCTATCAAGGTTTGTGTAAACCATTTCCTTGACAACCACATATAAGATTTGTTGTCTTTACTTTAGCATTAGCACTTTCACTAAGCCTGTTACAGCTGGATACAAACGTTTTAAATCTAACAATGTGACACGTAAAACTTTTATGTGACAACCACAGCTAAGATGTGCTGTTTATTAGCAATGACTGCCTTGCTAGCAAGTTTAATTCTAGAATTAGCGCTGTCGCTAAACTAGCTAAAGCAGGATGCAAACTTAAACTCCTGCTCCAACACAGAAAGTCTCCCAACCGCAAGTCTAATCACTGTTCTTAGCAGTTAATACGTTATTCATTCATCATTTAAACAATATTATCACATCAGCCATACTGTACTCTGCTGGACATGTAAAAATAACTAAAGGCTAACGTTTTTCTAAAATCCTAATCAAAATGTTTTGGTATGATTTGTTAACCAAAACAAACCAAGTAATTTTGTTAGAATTTTAAGTATTATTCAATATCCCTCTTACTTACTAATATGCCTGGTTGAATAACATTTTAGATGGCTAATATTCAACAACTTACAAAATTCATTTTTAAAGTGTATATATTGTTCAGGTTCACCTGAAAGTAGAGCATAGAGGCTTATAGGTGCGGATATCTAATCAAAACCTTCTCCAGTTAATTTATGTAACAGCTTGGCTCGTTCAGTGTCACTGCAAACCCATTATTTAAAAGTCAGACCTTTACATAGTGTAGCCATGCACCTGTTTAACATCTCAGCACTGACTTGTTAGGTTGTTAAAGATCACTTACAACAAAAAATAAATGTATGCACAGTTTGGGTCCTTGTAAGCCTTCACCTCTTCCACAGTGACTGCATTCAGGTGACAGTAACCTGGTTGTGTCTGGAGTGTCCTGTCCTATGATGTGCCTCTCATTATCGCTGGCTCTGTCTGCCTGACGATGCAGGTTTGCTTTCACTTCTCACACACTTCATCTGCAATAAAAAAATCCCCCTATTGGCAAAACTTTAAAGATATAGCTCTACTGTACGTATGCATAGAGAGTGAAGGAACTTATCACCCCCCCTTTCACCCCCTGTATTAAAAATCTTTTTCAAACAAGACCCCCTTTCTCCGCTGAAGAGGGATCTTCTGTCTAATGCCAAGTGACTCTCATGGCCAGCATTGACGGTGGGACACTCGCTGCACAAAGGAGGCTGAAGTGTCAAATAAACTCGGCCAGAGCCCCCCGACACACAAGAATTCCTTTATCTGGCACCCAGGGAGGCAGACAAAAACAGACTTTGTGTCAGTGAGCAGGCCTTGACTAAACACAAGTTTTTTTTTTACTCCTCACAACTCTAGTCCCCTCTTCCTCCTCCTCCTTTTGTCATTTAAACAGCAGAGCGGGAGCATGTCTGTTGGTGTGACCCCGACTTGCTCATCATCTGTACATGTAAGGCTCATACCCTGAAAAATGGACATCAGTTGTTGGAAAAAAAATAATTTGTAGACTTATCTTTATCTTTATAGTTGTGAATCATAATGCAGGAATTCACTTTCTCTTTGCTCTGTGAGTGCTGGCTGCACTGTCATATGATACACTTGCGGTGAACCGCAGCAGAGAAATGTACACACCAGAGTTGGACCTAACAGCCCTGGTTCTATTTTGCTAATCAGTTTAGTGGAAATATCCCATTAACTGCACTTCTTGATGAATTAAGGCTAAACTGTTGCCTCATATTTCAAAAGAATGGGCTGATTTTGCAGTTTTGCAAGTTTTCCTATGATCTTCCATTCCTGATTTGAACCATTTCACTTTACTGAAAAATAGTCCCTAACTGATCACCCTACCCCCAAATGTTTATAGAGGCATGTTCAGGTATTTGAAATTGAAACTTTGTAGTAAACCTGGTCAGTTTAGAGTGGGCCCAGTGATGTACGTGTGTGTTAGCATACCCCCCCGGGCATGCTAATAGAGGCTTAAAGAGAGAAAAACAGCCCCCCTTGCATAGTGCTTTAGGCAAACAGATAGAGTTGGTTTGGTCGAGTGTGTTAATGGTGTGTTTATGAGCTTAAGTTGAGTAGTGATTGATCATGTCTGGTTTCCTGACTTTGATCGAGCCCGTTGGTGCAACTACAGTACCTGGGCTTTGGTTTAATGAATATTGTTTAACCCTTATTAAGCAAGATTGTCTCATTTTTGCATAAAAATTTAGTATTATGTCATGTCATGTAGAAAATCCGTATTGCAGGAAAAATCACTAGTGTCGGATAGAAGGTTATAAACCTCCTTGTAAATTATCTGTTGTGTATCTTTTCCTATAGAGTGCTATTTAAGCTAAGCTCAAGTGTGTTTAGAATAGGCTCTAAAGTTCGTCTAAACAGGAGAACTGTCATTTATTAGTCGTCCAGGAACAATGGGGAGCTTGTCTCAGGGGTGGTGGTGGTGGGGGCTTAGGTGGGGGTTGGTGGAGCCAGGGGAGGGTGGCCTGAGATTGGGCAGCAGCCTCGGACCAAGAACAAGCCCCTGTCTGATGAAGAACTGCTGACCCTTCCTGAGTAAAATGGCACCTTTGTTTCGAGGTGTATGTGTTTGTGCCTATTTGTTTATGTGCGTGTGAAAGGGAGAGGTGGAAGGGGTTTTGAAAAAGCTTGGAGCGAGTTTTATTCCCTTTGTGCTCCATTTAGGATTTCTCCTTCCCTTTACTTTTGAGATGGGTTCTTACATTGTTTGCATATCTTAAAAGCAGCCATTCTCTTCCTTATGCATAGACTATTAAAGTTTAGAGAGATAATGCACCATGTTCTGAAGCTCAGCTTTCAGCTGTTTTATTTTGCATCACATACCTAAGTTGGGGTGTCAAGATTCCTCTCAAAAAGCTCTTCGTCACAGATGCCACACACAGCTTCATCCTCCTCTGATGCTATGACACCAGACCAGACTTTAGACTAATTAGTTATTTTTCAGTTTTTCTCTGGATCTTTGCCACAGTTGTGCCAGCATGGTTCTTTGTTTCACTTTCTACAGGCCCACAACACTTTTCCCCTCTGTAATGATACTCATTAGTGAGGGATGCTTTTATTCCTTCACTGAATGAAGGTAGAGAAAGGGGAGGAGAGTGGACTTGGTGAGTAACAGCTGCAGATTTAAGATTTTGTGCTGGAAAAATGCAATCAGATAGGTTAGGTTTGTGTATATTCGGATTGGGGGGGTTTATACTGGTTTGGGAACCATCCGGAATGCTTGTAGCTTCACTACAAGGGCCTTCTAAGACTAATGAGCCAAAGTAACATTAACATTTTTTTTTCTAAAGTGTCCCTATTCACTTCTGTCATTTATGTTCTGGAGGCATACATGAGTGGAGAACAGCCTCATGCATCCCTCATAACTTGCCCTTGACCCCGCCAAGCACAAGTGTACAAACTGTAGAGCAAACAAGCAAAGACACACAGCTCAGCACAGGGGCATCTCTGTCTGCACAGATGGGTAAAAAGCACTCCATTCAGAGTCTGGCTCAGATTAGCGGCACTCTATTCACCACACCACCTCACTATAAGGACGCTATGGGTGTGCATATACGAGGGATGAATTCAAGCACTGGAAATGTCCTTGACTAACCTTGCACAAAAGAGAAAAAAAGACCAGGTGGAATTATCTAGATATTTAAAAAGCTTTAAATTCCAGACTTTTTTCAAATCATGGTTTTGCCCTGTATTTCTGTTTTGGAGGGAAAATTCCTCCTTTTGTCTTCCTCACTCTAACTGTCACATTCCAGCGAACCTGTGACCACGAATGACCTTTTCTCCACTGGGTGTGTCACACAATGGCAACTTCACTGCATTTCACTATCCCATTCCTTCATAAGTTACCCATCCTCATCTGGTCCACACTGTCAGATATCTTCTCAGGTTTAGTGCATGAGGATAAAATAAACATCTTTGTCTTATAAAAAGACCAGAACATGACCTTCCTGAACTCTTTGGGAAACAGCAGACTGTGAACCTTCTGTAAAGTAATATTTCCAGTCATATTATGATATGGAAGCAATCTACAGCTTTTTTCGATTTAAATACTGTGGAAATAAGACTAGCTTCTGAGATTATTTAGTCAGCTTTTAGATTATAAGACATATCTGAATTAAAAGCTTTAATTAGTGTATTTTGTGAGGGAACTGACTTTTGTATACGTATTTCTAAAGCTCTGCTGCCCCCTTGTGGACATTACAGGCGCTTACACTAAAGAGAAAGGCCACTTCTCTGCAGTGCTCAGTATGGCCACTTCAATACCTAAGGCGGTAGTTTAAAATAAGTGTGGAAGAACACAATGTAAAAAATACTTTTTAACAATGAAAATGTGATGGTTAAAAGTCCTTGATTTTTATGTTATTAGTCATCAAAACTGTACTTTTAATAAGAAAAAATAGAACAAATAAAGTCAAGCACATTAATGTTTTTAATGACTTACAGTCACATTCAATAAATAAGAACATTGAAAAGTTCATTGAAAAGTTCATTTATTTCTGTAACTCAAGTGAAACACATAGTATATACATAATTATTTCCACACAGACTGATGTTTTTAAGGCTTTATGTCTGTTAATTATGATGATTTTCTGCTTACAGCGATTGAAAACATAACATTTAAGTTTAGAATATTACATGAGACCAATAAAAAACATTTTATGTACAGAAAGGTGGGCTTAGTGAAAAGTATGTATAATACCTGCTTAAAGTTTATTTTCAAAAGTTACTTTTAATCTCACATACGACCCCTGTCAGAATGGATATTACAATTTATTGAATATGACTGTACTTTAAATCCATACTTCAACATTTTTCACATGTCAAATTAAACAGATTCATTTTACGTGTTTAAAGATCCTCCTTACTCCAAAACATGTTCCTGAAAGAGCATTTATCAGATCACCTAAATCTTAACAGTGGAATAAAGTTGCAAGTAATTAAGAGAAAAGGTAACATGCAAATACTTGGGTAAAGTTTCCAAAGTCAATCCATCCTTTTGCTTCTCAGCAAACGTGACACAACAGAAAACTAAATGTTATCAATTGGCTAACATGATTAGTGGACTCCCAATGAAATAGGAAATATAAAATACTTAACTTACACTAACCTCCAAGAAAGTGTTTTTGGGAGTGAATTTAAGTCGACACATCTTTTAGACCAGAGATCCCTTTATGCACTGTTGCATGGAGTTGCAGGGATTATTCTTTGTTGAAAATCATTTTCTTTAGAGGTCCACTAGAGGTCACAATTTGGTCATTTTTCTAAGAACATTTTTTTCAAGTACAACTGAGGAAAACATTGTCTTACTAAAAGAGAATACTGCATAAACTGTGAAAGGGACAGTTACATTTAAACTGCTGTTTTTTATGATTTTGGTTTGCATTTTGAAGCAGAGTTTTATTCAGTTTAGTTGCTTGGCAATGTTTTAATCATTAATAGATATAAAAGGGAAAATGCTCATAATAATAAACAAGTGTGCTTCATTTCATCTTGTAAATGTGGCTGATTTAGCCTCATTCACCCCAGGGCCACATCTTTAATAGTATTCCTTGTGTCGAAAATCCAGCAACTGAAATTAGTTCATTAATCAACTTTTTCAAAGTAAATAGTGCTTATTATTACACCTAATTACTAAATACGCCAGTACAGCTCATATCAGGTTATATTAAATTGGGCTTTGAATCCCTATGTAAAGGCCTTCAGAAGAATGCGTATACAGTCTTACTTATTTTAAGATCTAAACAGAGTTATAATAACCAGTTTGAGTTGCTGATCTTCAAACCTTATAGTTGTTTAGGAATTAGCTGCTTGCTTGTTGCATCTAGATATAAATATCTCATTAGATGTAATTATTAGTTTTACTTTCATGATGCATTAATTTGTATTTGTTCATGCATTTAAACTTCTATTAGTATCAAAAAACAGCTGAGTAATTGCGTCGTATCAATGTCTCTTTCTCCATGTTTGACCGCATATGAAACGGTTTAATCAATGTTTAAAAGTTTACTTTCACTACATTTAGGAAATGTCTGAACTGAATTAAGCGTGCATGATCAAAACCACTAGATGGCAATGTGGTTACATCTAAAAGGGCTTCCCTGTTTGAGGATAAACCTGCTTTACTTGCTACAGTAACCCTGTGATCTATGGAGTAATGGATGTAGATTGGCATTATTATCTTCTTATTGCCCCTCATTCCGTCTCATCTCCCTTTGAAGATCAAAGTGTTAAAGTGCCTCTGTGTGCACCGACACTGATAAAACCAGAGTAACCTTCAATAAAGCCAACTGTTCACTCTGTACATCTCGCTGTCTTGACCCCTTTTCTGTCCTTGCAAGTGGTAACGTTGCTAAAACAACAGTCCAAACTTTTTATGATAGCTGGACAATGTAAGTCAGAGTAAAATAAGCAAAACTTGTTCAAAAAATGTTCACAACCAACAGCACCACAAAAACAGGTTACAGCATCCATCAACCAGTCTTGGGTTTTGAAATATTGCGGTGTTGTTAAACTAGCTTTGGTCGACCTCTGGGAAATTCAGTATGAATGAAGGTAACAGAGATACAGGTGACTTGGTTAAAGAGCAGGTGTGGCAGCCTGTGATTGTGTGGCTGCACAAAGCCAGATCAGGTGATATGTCTCAGTTTCCACTGTGGCAGTCTATAAATGTGTTATTCCTGTTTTGGATACAAGCAAAGGTCAGCAGAGTTCTTTCTTATTTTCAATTAGTATCAACTCATTTTAAAGCAAAACATGTTTTTTTTGGTATCATATCTCTTGAACCCCTGTTGAAATATAATAAAATCATGTTCCATAAATCAGAATATCCCTTCCGATGAGGCTCGTTTGTCGGATTAAAAGTGCTTTTTAAAAATAAAAACCTTTCAGCATGTATTAAACATATTTTTCATTAATCTCACTTTTTTATTGGTACTATTGTAATCTTAAATGTTGTGCTTTATTTTTTATATGTTTTTACAGTAGAAAATTGTCGTAATTAACAGAAAAAAGGCTTGACAGCATCATTCTGTGTGCAATTAATCAATGTAATATATTTCACTTAGTGATTCAAATGACTAAAACAAACGAACTTTTAATAATATTCAAACTTATTGAATACGACTGTTTGTTCTAGATCGAGCCCTTGTAAATGTTGATCCTTTCCTTTTAGGAGTTGTGCTGTTTATTTAGTTGGGCCCAGTTCTATTTTTCCTCTGCTCCCTGTACGATGTTGATTTGTTACCTTTAAACAAATCAAAATTGAGAATATTTTATTCTTCAGGTTTCTGCCAGTGGGAGGCTAAGAGAAAGAGTTTCATGGGAATAGGCTTTGATTTGTTATTTTGTAACCAGTGCTTTAACTAATGCTGAGTTCATGTATGTACTTTGCATTTCCAAGAAACTAGGTGTGTTATCACCCTCTGTAGCATAGGTGGGTTCTGGTTTATGTTTTTTTTTTTCAAGAAAAAATAAATAAAAAAATCCTCTCTACAGTTTACCTGAAAACCCCACTAAACCAACGTCTTGGGTTGAGGTGTTTCTTTGTATACTAACTGGAGTCACATATACGCACACTGGAAGAGTGCTGAAAGAAAACATAATTTGACATTTATGAAACCTTTCTTTTTTGTGAAAACTTGTTTTTTTTTTGCATGAAGAGAACCTTAAATGAGACAACTATGTAAGCAATAATCTGTTAAGGATCAAACCTTAACTACATTATTTTACAGTGATTACAGTTTTTTTAAAGCATAGATTTAAATTATGAACCCAGTTTTGCATATTATACATTGAGAACAGAAGGGTGGATTTGTAAGATTTGTAAGGATGTAAGAATTGCCACTATTTTCTTCAAACCCATGCTGTCCATGGCTATCCATGGCCTGTATTGCTAAAGCGAAGGTGGAATTCCAACACGTTTCTTATCAGAGCCACTGTTATCTACCTCTGGTCTAATTATTCATTTGTTTCCTATTTAGCAATAGTGAAACTTAAGAGTTTGCACAGTGTACTTCCAGAAATTGTCTGTTAAATACGTTTGCTGTCTCCACAATTCCTCTTCTCTTAATAAACCATCACTAAAATCCTTCATCAGCTTTTGATAACGGCTAGTGCAGATTAGTGGAGCTGACAACCTGACCAGGCCTGTTCTGAGCAGACAGGCGGGTACTGTCACAGCTCCAAGAGGAGCTCAATTTTTTTTTCCCCCAGAGCTGTTTGCTGTAGACAATCTGTGGAGGCAGCTTTTAAGGTGAAGCTGTATTAGAGATACAGAGGAGGAAGTCTGCAATGTATTTTTACCTTCATGTCTGTCTAGTCATTGGCTCGGTTAGACCTCTGTCTACTGTTTGCGTTAATCATTGATGCTGGACTTTGCTGTATCTCTGAACTTTGTAGGTGGGCAAAGCTTCAGGAAAACATTTGTTCATTAGCTGTATGTTTTATATTTTGTACCTCAGAATGGTGGCTCTTGCATTATCCACATTTTGCAGCTGTGCAATAAAGCGTCACACGGTGAGCCTTTCTCCCCGAGCATTTATTATCGCTCTGCGTCTTTGTTCCCTGCAGTCGATGTTAACGGGGTGTTGTTAGCTGCAGCCGCTCCTTTACAGGCTTTTCCTACAGAATGTAGTGCACTTTTTCATCTTTCCACCGAGGTCGCCTTCACTTTAAAAGAGGCAATTAGAAACTAGGAGCCACCTCTGCACAATGAAAATCTATGTCTTTTCCATCTGCAGCTTTCCTCAAGCCTTAATGGCTCTCAGTCAGCAGCAGGGCTAAACGCGGTTTACGTGTGTAGGTGCATTAGCAGCTGTAGAAAGGGAGTCTGGGGCTGATCTGTCGTGTTGTTGACATGTGTTTAGTCATAAAAGAGCAAGTTTAACAATAGTGCATGCATGGAGAGTTTTCAGTGGGGTTTGAGTCAGGTGGGCACGTGTTGTGTGTTTGTTCTTCCAGTGGTTTAGAAAGGCAGCTTTCCTTCAGTGTAAACTATGCAAGCTTAGCCTCTTGCAGACATCTGTCTCACTTTTTCTCGCACACAAGCACAAACACACATGCACATTGCTTTACACCTTTAAACCCAGCATCGACAATGTGTACATTAAAGCAGGATTAAAGCCACTTTGCATTAATTTCATGAATGTTGAATGGAGAAATAAGATTTTTAAATCAGTCTACTACTGAAAAGTTGGACTCTGATCAAGGTGGCTTTGACCAGGCTGAAGTCACTCAGGTGAGACTTGACTTTTCCAGCCCTCCCAGAACTATGGCGCCATGCAGCTGACTAACCGGGGCCTGAGCTCTGGAAGGCCGGGTCTGGTTGAAACCAGGGAGGAGAGCCAGAAGGTGGATTGTACTGAAAATATTTTTGGAAAATGTGAGTTAGGTGGTCGGGGACCTGGTGGCCACAGATGGCAAGTTTTCCTCAAGCCAGCTGCCAGCTTATCAACTTTAATGATGTGAGAGCGATGGCCAGTCCTTCTGCCCCCTGAGTTTCTGTGTCCTTTATGTCCGCCAAGGCAATAGGAATGGTAGCGGTGCACCAATAAAGCTCCACATGGTACTGATTGAGAGGTATTAAATGTCTTCTCTTGTCTTTTTCACAGCAAATTTGATTATTTTTTTAAAGACCTTTCTTAAGACAGACCTCTTTTCTGATCAGCATTTTGAAAAAAATTAAACCATTATCATTAATTAAATCTGTGATTTATGGTAAAATTGAGTGCCGCTCATGCATCGAGTCAATCGAGAATATGTGGAAAAAAAAATAAATGGCTGTTCACAGATGCTCTCCATTCATTCTGACCCAGTTTTGTGCTATTTTGAAAGCATATGTGCAAAGGTCATAGAGACAATACCACAAAAGACCTGCAGGTGTAATTGCAGCATAATGTGGTTCCACAAAGTATTGACTCAGGGGGGCTGAATGCAAATGCACGCCACATTTTTTTATTTATATTTTTTCAATTATCATTTTCAACTTTCATTAGTTATGCATTTCTCTGTGACCGTCCCAAGCCCCAAAGGCACACACATGTTAGTCCCAGTCAGGTGGGAATATGCAACTACAGTTTTCCCATTGCTCACAAGAGAACCAACTCTGGCAGTTTAGAAATATCTCCATTTGCAACAAAACATGGGAAATCATGATGTGGAAA
This sequence comes from Crenichthys baileyi, assembly GCA_036173005.1. NCBI lineage: Eukaryota > Metazoa > Chordata > Actinopteri > Cyprinodontiformes > Goodeidae > Crenichthys > Crenichthys baileyi. The sequence continues at coordinate 295,106 of JAHHUM010001498.1, forward strand.
CTAAAGGATTCTTAATGAGGTACCACTGCTTCAAAACTGCGCTTGGCGAACTGAAGGATTTCTGCTCAGAACTGTGAGAATATCATACTAACCTACGTCTTTTTCCAAGCCAGTTTTCATCTCCACATATTCCTCCTTTACTGAGATCCTTTAGCAGGGTCAGCACTCTGGTATCAACACGCATTAAAAAAGCAGCATGGTCCTAATTAGCCAAAGCTAGTTGAAGATTTGCCGCAACTGTGTAATGTTTCTACTTCAGTGAGCGAGTGAGTGCATGCTGTGTCAGGCCACCATGCTAATCACCTAACCCTAGTTTTATTGCCCTGTGCAATGTTGCAATGATGCTGAGGGGAGGCAAGCACAGAGATTTCATTCTGAGGTCGAAGAATAATGGTCACACTGCCATTTAGAGGCTACTTACTGTTTTGTCTCTGCGTCCAGTAGAGTAGTCCATCATTGGGCTCATATTTATTTCTCTAATCAGGTTTATTTTAGTAACTTTGGTTTTACTGCTGAACTGCCAGTGATTACAAAAATGTAAAGGTTTTGCTCATTTTGCAAAGAACTGCCTACACCTATGCTGTACAGTGAGGCAATCATGTTAGCCCAGGTCATAAAGAATCAACAAGAACCATAAAAAACACCTTATGATGTCTGGTTTTCTGTAGCCAGGCTATTAAGCTGTAAAGCCATATTGTAAAAGCCATGAGTGGACTGATACAGTTAAGGAGAGTGCAGCAAAGATGAAAAGAAATATTGCTTTGCCATACTTTCATAATCCTCCTCTGGGCTTGGTTTTTTACCAGTAAGTACACAGGAAGATTCTTTGAATTCCCCGGCCTCACACCCTCTCTCTAGTTTTGCCGCCAGTGCTTCTGGCGCTATGGACGCTTATTTGTAGCACATTTGACGTCACCGAGACTTCAATTACTTCTTCAAATACATGGCTCGTTAGTTTTGCCATTGCAGTTTGAGAACACTTTATAGTTTGTACGTTAGACTAAATCTGTTGATAAGGAAGAACAGTATGCAGGAATGTGTACTTTTAACCTCACATAGAGTCTGACTAGTTTTCAGCTTCTGTGTAGGTGGGCTACATCGCATGGTATGCCAACACCAGTGGTTTGGACGAACTGCTCCTCTGTCCTTTTCCTTTTGTCCTTCATCTCTTCTATCTATCTTTCTATAATTGTGTCCCAGACCCAGACATGTTCATAAATAAACAGGGTTTTTCCCTCCTCAACCAGACCCAAGCCATGTTTATGTTTAGGCCTGTGCTAGGAAAGGGGGCCATCTGGATCACTGAGTCTGCCGCACCACCTTCTGCTTGAGTTCAGGTGGAATCAAGATGTGCAGTTAGGGTTTGCTTAATAAACTGACATGGGCTTGAGAAACACATTGTTAGATCTGGGAGATGTTTTTTCAAACCTTTTATTAGGGGTTAAATAATCCTTGACCTATGATCCACACATTTTATTGTTTTATGACATCAACATGTGTTGAAAAAGAGGAGAAAAGGCCCAGATGATTTTGTGCTTTTAAAGCAACAGAAGATACAGGGCTAAAAGTATTTACAACTATTGAATGTCTTCACATTTTGTCACATTATGAGCACAAACTTCACTGTATTTTGTTGAGATTTTAAGTGGTAAAGCAACAAAAAGCGATGACCGTTCTGAAGTAGAGGGGAAATAATACAACGGTTTTAATATTTGCTTTGCTAAAAGTATATCTTGCATTTATATTCAGCCCTTATGTGTCAGTAGAACTTCTTTAAGCTGCACGTTTTTCAGGGTATGTCTCCACAGCATTGCCCATTTGTCTTTGCAAATGGGCAATGCTCTGTCAGATTGGATCAAGGGGCTTTGTGAACATTAATTTTCAAGTTCTGCCACAGATTAGGATTTAGTTCTAGACTTTGACTGGGCCATTCTAACATATTATGCTTTGGTCTCAACTGTTACATTGTAGCACTGGCTGTATGCTTAGGGTTGTTGTCCTGCCGGAAGGTAAACTTCCACTTTAGTCTCAGGTTTTTGTCTGCCGTTTTCTTCTTCCAGAATTGACCTTTATTTAGGTACAGCCATCTTCTTATCAACTTTGACCGTCCATCCATCCATTTTCTATCCCCGCTTTTTCCGTATAGGGTCGTGGGGGAGCTGGTGCCTGTCTCCACCAGGCTACGGGTGAGAGGCGGGGTACACCCTGGACAGGTTGCTGGTCCATTGCAAGGCAACACAGAGACACACAGGCCAAACAACCATGCACACACCCATTCACAGCTAAAGGCAATTGAGAGAGGCCAATTAACCTAACAGTCATGTTTTTGGACTGTCGGAGGTAGCTGGAATTCCCCCACGCATGCACAGGGAGAACATGCAAACTCCATGCAGGAAGACCCAGGAGTTGAACCCAGGACCTTCTTGTTGCACGGCAACAGTTCTACCAACTGCTCCACCCCCTAGGTTCCCTATTTCTTCTGATGAAAAACATTTTGATTGCATGGTGCTGCAACCATCTGTCATATTTTTCCAGATTTTAATTGATAAAGCAATTGCAAACAATATATTATTTTTCTTCGAGTTCATAATTATGTGCTACTTCGTCTATCACATATAAGCACAATAAAATACAAATTTGTGGTTGCAATGTGAGAAAACATGAAAAACTTCAAAATGTATGGATACTTTTGCAAGCCACAGTATATACATATCTGTATAGTATAGTTAAATATTTAAATGCATTGCTATGTCACATTATCCTCCATTTTATTGAGATGCACAATGTGCCCAAACATGTTTTGTTTCCATAATTACACCAGAGCACAAATTGTTCTTTCAGTCAGTGGCAGCTTAATTGTCTAGTTCCTGCAAGCTGTTAGAGAAAGTGAGTGAGATTTGTCAAGACAGACAGTAGAGCAGATTTCTGGTTTATTTACATTAGTTGTATGTGGTCTCCTGGTCTTCGTTTCATTGGCTCCAGGAGCTGAGCTATTAAAACTAATGAACACTTATTACCCTGAGCTGGATCCTGGGCTCTTACTAAACATCCCTTCTGTAGCTGTTTGTTTTACTTGTACCTGATTATTCAAACAGAGCGGTAAAACATGTGGTCGAGCCTTTAGCCCCTGGTCTTTACAGGTAGTCCCATATATAATCTGATCTATGATATGTGATTGGACTGTCGGGAGTTTTTATGTGTGCAAACACGGGTGGGCTTCTCTTTTTCTCTCATGACCATCTAAGTGTGCAAGTTTGTGCTTTGCCATTGTTTGAAAACAAAATGGTGTGTCTAAAATTTTATGACCTTTGTCTTGTGAGTAATGACGGGCTTTGCTGGTGCCCTCTGATCCAAACATCTGCTTCCCAAATGTGTGCTGCTCATAGAACCTATAATTTATCAGGTGTCTTGGTTTAAATTTGCATTTAAATTAGATGTCAATTTAAGACCATTTTAAGTTTGCTTTTGGAGGTATAACTAACAGCTTTCTGCCATTGGCATTCATTACTTTTATTAGGGGGTAATTCTTTTTAATAACACAAATTAATCTGAACGTTTTTGGATTGTCTTTAGTATCAGGCCTGTAGCCCTGACGTCTGTGGTCATGAAATCCTTTGAGCGGCTGGTGTTGAAGCACCTGAAAGACATCACAGGCCCTCTACTGGACGCCCTGCAGTTTGCTTACCGAGCAAACAGGTCGGCAGATGATGCTGTTAACTTGGGTCTACACTTCATCCTGCAACACCTCGACCGCCCAGGGACCTACGCCAGGATCCTGTTTGTAGACTTCAGCTCGGCCTTCAGCACTATTATACCAGACATCCTCCACCAGAAGCTCACCCAGCTCAACGTCCCAGCCTTCACCTGTCAGTGGATCAACAGCTTCCTGACGGACCGACAGCAGCAGGTGAGACTGTGGAGCATCTTCTCCCGAACCAGATCAATAAGTACTGGTGCCCCCCAGGGGTGTGTTCTATCCCCACTCCTCTTCTCCCTGTACACAAATGACTGCACCTCAGCAGACTCGTCCGTGAAACTTCTGAAGTTTGCAGATGACACCACTGTCATTGGACTGATCCAGGACGGTGATGAGTCTGCATACAGACAGGAGGTGGATCGCCTGATACACTGGTGTAGTCAGAACTGCCTGGAACTAAACCCATTCAAGACTGTGGAGATGCTAGTGGACTTTCGGGAAAACACCACCTCCATACACCCCCTCACATCCTCAACAACTCCGTGTCGGCTGTGGATCACTTCAGGTTTTAGGAACCACAATCTCTGAGGACCCAGAGATGGTCTTCACACATAGACACTGTTCGAAAGAAGGCCCAGCAGAGGACTGTACTTCCTGAGGCAACTCAAGAAGTACAAACCTTCCACAGGAGCTGCTGGTCATCTTCTACACTGCCATCATTCAGTCTGTCCTGTCTTCATCCATCTCAGTGTGGTTTGGTTCATCCACAAAACAGGACAGGTCCAGACTGCAACGAATAATCAGGACTGCAGAGAGAATCATCAGGGCTGACCTTCCCTCCATCCAGGACTTATACAGGTCAAGGGTCAGGAAAAGAGCTGCTAAAATCTCTGCAGATCCCACACACCCTGCACATAAACTGTTTAGAGTTCTGCCTTCAGGCCGACGCTACAGAGCGCCGTTCACTAAAACCAGCCGCCACAAAGACAGTTTCTTCCCCCAGGCTGTTTCTCTGTTGAACATTCAATAGAGTACAAAACAACAGCATACAGATGTTGCAAATGCACCTTTTTATTTATTTATATATGTGTATATTTGTACATTGTAGATGTGTATATTCTGTAGTGCAAAAACAAAAACCAAAGAGCAAAGTGTACCGGAGTCAAATTCCTTGTTTGTATGTACAAACTTGGCAATAAAGCTGATTCTGATTCTGATTCTGATCTTAAATTAGCAATTAGCATGATTGGCACATTTACCAGTAGTAACCAAACCAACTCTGTTTGGTTTGGTTACTGTGTTTATTCTCTAAAAAATGCAAACTTTCCTTAACTAAGAGGTTTCCAAAAGGCCTAACCCCCCCCAACTTTAGCAATTTATATCAGCAATAAGCATTACCTTGTGTAATCCAGATAATGTCAATTGTTCCCTTAACTTTAAGATTTCCAAAAGGCTATAAACATTTTCAAATCCAGCATGTCCCATAACAAAGGTTTAAACCTCAAATGATAAAATTGAGTAGAGCTGCATAATTCAGTAAGTATTACAATAAAAATGTCTGCAATATCTTAAATGCAAGGGACTGTTCAGATGCAGTATTTAGTAAGACAATACATTTCAAGCGTCAAGCCTGCATGCTCTGCACATCGATCATATTATCGGAAAGTTTAATGGACTCTAACTGCCTTTAATCCATACACCTATGTATATTTTTGGTAGCTGGGATACTAAAACACAAGGAGAGGTGTAAGGACATCCTATAATGGGAGAGAAAGAAAGGTTTCTTGATAATGTGGGGTAGTTGTAAACAATACAGTTTTTACCATTTTCATCCACGTATTGCAATAAAATCTTTTTTTGAAATTGTGCAGCCATAAAAAAGCAATTTAGCTGTTAAAGTTTCAGTCTTTCTGCTGCTTATCCAAATAGGCTTTAGGTCAATTTGTTACAAGGACAAATTTGAGAATGCTATTTTTGTGAGTGACGTTAAATCTGCACCTCTGAGCATAAAACATACTAGCCTTTTTTTAAAGAAACCTTATAAGGTAGCATTAAAAGGTAAGACATCCTGTGCTGATACGTCTGGGTTAGAGCAACAGTTCCAACTCTCTTGTATTACATTTCACTCTACATGATATCATTGTAAAAATCTGTAATTAAATCTAAAGCATGAGGCACCACACCTATAAATCTAGCACCATTATAATGGCCTGTGCTGGCTTGATATCTGGACTCCACCTATGTCAGTGCTGCAGCTGGCACCCACTGACTGTGTCCGTGTATGTACCCAGGCTTTAGACTATATCTGTCCCTGTTGTGATGAGTCACCTCTACAGCTTTGGCTCCAAAGAGTTTAGGGGAGCTCATAACAGTATGAAACCTTTATAAAACCCTTTTTTTTTTTTTTTTTTTTTTTTTTTTTTTACAGAAAATCAGAGGCCTTGACAGCAGTTTAGCAAATAATGAAAGAAAAGATTAGGAACACTGTGATGTTGGGAAAACATATTTAACCATTAAAACAGACCCTGGATAGCTGTGTAACTTAAAGAAACACAGCAAGAAAATGTAGGCTATGCAATGGGAAAATTAAACACAGACGGGTCTAAAGAAAGAGTTTTAGGTCTCTAGAATGTGTTAATGTAGCTACTGGTGGAGGAAATCCTGAATCCTCACCGCAGGGGCCTTCCGCTGTTCTCTTCAGCAGTGAGGGTGCCTCTGAAGTGCCTGATAGCGCACCTTTTTCTTGGATCGCTCACAAAGTCTTCCCTCCTCTTTCCGAGAACATCTAAAGATGTTTTTTTTTAACCAGAGGATAAATGACAGGGTAATCCTTTGGTGTCCTGCAACCCCCAGCTGACCATTTACTTCCTCTTTGTGTTTTGCTATCCTCCTCTTCCTTTACCTCCTCCTCTCATCAGATAATCCATTCTCACATAGAGCAGTCAATTAAGGGAGCTTAGCTGATAGAAAACGAGACCATTTCGGATGCAAGGAATGTGTGAAAGCGTATTGAAAAAAGGAGTGGGTTGTGACTGGCCCTCCAAGTGCAGAAAGAAGGGAAATGGAGCTTTTTTATGGGATTTTTTTCCTAAAGGACATTCTTTGTCACTGCTGAGGGTCAGACACCGTCCTTCGAACAGTGGATTAAAAATCTCACATCCCTAGCTCCTGTTTTGTTACACAAGTGGCTTAGATGAGGGATTGTAGACAAAACTATTAGATAATTCTGTTACTGTAACTTTGCCATGCACTGACCTTAGCATTCCTGAGCTTTATTGTGGATGTAGAAAAAAGGCAACATGCTGCACAGCACTCGCAAAAGTACATGCAAAGTTCCTGATCTGCTTACAAAGATCAGACATAAATAACCAGGATAACGACTCTGAAAAAGGATCTGGTGCAAAAACCTTTAGAATTACAGTCTTAAAGCTTAAGCCAAACCTTTTTTTTATTTCAGGCACATGAGTTTCACATGACTATATGTTTAGAGTAGTCAAGGACTTTTACTTTATTATTTGGTAACTTTGAGGAATACTTTCACAGTGGCTTGAGAAAGTTGTAGAGAAAGTAGGTACTCCAAGCTTTGGTCATTTCAGTAAGCGCTGGTCAATTCATCTGAAAAAACAGAAAGAGTAAGGCAAAGCAAACCTAAAAGACATTGTAGGTTTGCAAACTGACCGGCCATGGAAGGAAAGCATTTACCAGAGAAGCAGTATAAAAACCTATGGTAAATGTGGATAAGCTACAGAGACGCATAGCTAAGTTGGGAGAATCAGGACATCTATAAGCTGTGCTTACGTTAGCCTGGACAAAGAAGCTGGTCAGAGCTTATGGGAGGACAGACACATTTAAATATTGAGAAACTCTAAAAGAAAACCTATTAGAAGTTGCAAAACATTTGAGATAGAGCTGGATGCAACTAAATACTCTGCCAGAGTAGACTGAGATAAAGTGATCAATTGCAATAGCCTAGCAAATCTTGCAGCAATCACCCAACAGGTAAAATTGATGTTTAGACTTGTTCCATCTAATCTGACTAAGCTTGAGGTATTTTGCAAAGAAGAATGGGGAAATATCTCTTTTATGAAGCACGTATAGTTTTCTTTCCAGTTCAAAATTCTGCACTGCTTGTACAGCATTAAATTGGAATATAATGTATTAAAGTCTGCAATTGTAACGTGGCAAAATGTCAACAAGTGTAGGAACACTTTTATAAAACACTGCACTTGTGTAGATTTTTCTGAATTCTATAGTTTTCTGTGCTTTGGATTGTACTAAAATAGCCCTAACATTTGTCTTTTCTTTCTTACTCTTAGTAATTCATACTTTGCAAAACCATTTTCAGCTGTCCACATATGTCTAATCTATTTTAAGCTGAATTTGTAGCAGGCCATTTCTGCTGCAGACTTTGAAAACCAGCTGGCTGGGAAAGATATGCATTATGTGTACAAAACATAAAGGAGATGTGATTTGGGACAGACTCCACACTGTGCCACTTGGATAGGAGAGACGAGGTGAAGGAGAGGGAAGGGTGGGGGGTAATTGCCACATTAAGGAGAAGGAATTCAAAATAAATTTAATCTCCCAATCCCTTTTGCCCTCCCCCTAAGAGTTTTACAGCGTGCATGCTCTGTCTTGTTATGGGACACAAGCAGAGTACAGAGAGGGAGAAACCGAGATGTTGGAGTTTGAGATTCTGGCAGCCAACTGGCTCCACTAGGATGAACTTTTATGGGAAGGTTCATGCTGACAGGGGCAACTTAATGTGCAAAATCTTAGAAGGTTTTAGAATGGTGTTTGTTCTGTGTATACATGTTCACACCCATCCAAAAGGAGATTTACCTGTGCTCTTCTCAGCCAGTACCTTTACCTTAATGCAACTTGTTTGGCCAAATACAATCATTGGTGTTTGACAAATTAGGGGGTTGGAGGTAAAATGTGTTGATTTTGACATTACACACGATGACTCAATGGCTTCTGAGACACAAATTTTTCCTTTTAGTGACTTTCTCTGCCATTTTTCTACCCACAATAGTCTGTGGCAATTGCCCGAAATGAGAGATTGTCTAGCTTGCGAGAAGCAGAGGCCATGTCGGACCCCTGTCCCAGTGCTTTTTCAAGCAGCCTGTCAGGAGATATGGTCTACTTTTATATTAAATCATTCCTTCTTTGACTGCACTGTTAACTTTTTGCATGCTGAGGCAAAAATTCAGTTCAGGGCCCTGCTGGCTCAGACACAGCAAGCATAAACATTGGAGCTAAAGCTTGCATAACACACGCAGCTCTGCATATCTATTGTCAGTGTTAAACGGGATTTTTTTCCTGCAGACTGTGAAGATTTTCCCTGTAGTTGTTTCTTTTATTACTCTGGTTTTAACATTAATTTGCAAGGGGTCAGTTGTCAGAAATGGAGTACAATGATAATAACTAGTGCAAAGAAAAGATCTTGAGATTTTCTAACCTTAGAGCAAGACAATAATAACTAAGCAAACTGTTTGTCTTTCTTCTCACTCCTTCACCAGCATGTTTTAACAATGGCTAGAACTGTTCATACCTCTGCACATGGTCATTTGGTTGCAATGGTCCTCGCATGCTGAAAATGTTAATAATTAGTTCAAACTGGGATCACAGATGTATCCAGTTAGGCTCTTCCCTGTGATTTTAATTGCAGTGGGCACAAAATTTCCAGTATGAAGGTATATCAAGATTCAGAGATGCTCACAAGTATTTTTTTCCAAGTACAAGTCAAGTCTCAAGTCTTTAAGGGGCAAGTCCAAGACAAATATGCTGCCTCTAGTGATGTATAGAATTGCAGTAGGTCATCAGTTCCTATCACCACAATTAAAACTAATTTGACACATAAGTATTTAACATAGTCTACTTATTTATGGAATTAATTTCAACATGTAAAAACTGCTAAGAGCTGTAAAATGTTTCGAATATTACTAAGATGTAAAATTTACCCAGTAAAAATACAAATATCCATTTATGTTAAAAGGAAAATAATAGAAATGTAAATCCTGAAGAACCATAACAAAGTCTCTTTGTAATGACATTAACTTAACAGCAAGAGAATAAGATGGTGTAATTAATTTTGTTTTGGAATGACCTGAAGCCTCTTATCCAAGAGTTCAGTTTAAGAGACATCAGTGTGGTCATTATTATAAAGCTACCTTTCCTGTGGATTAAATTAATTTGAGATGACAGAGGAAGTTTATGTGAAACAGAGAAACCCGGGTATACCCCCTCCCCATCTGTTGCCTTCCACAGCCGAACTCCCCTCTATGAAGTGTATACTTTGTAGAAGTGCATGAAGGGGTTTGAGTGCGCAGGATACAGACGTGCAAAATTGGAGAATTGGGACAGTAGGGGTTACGTCATCGACTTGCAACTCTGCGTCATCACTGCAACATCAAAAAAGGCGGGACCCATCGTTGTTTTTGCAGTCTTACTGCTAAAAATTATTTTAAAACTGCAACAAGCTATTTTTTGAGGAGAAGAAAGTGCAGGAGCTGAAGGAGGCTTATACACCAGACTCTTGCCGCAACGCCAGTGTTTGTTCGAAAAATAATTTCAATGTTATGGGCTACTGACTGAAGGGATACCCAGAATCATCCTGAAGCTGGGTGGCGTCTTTCAATGTTGAGCCTGGAAAACCAGCAAAAAAATTCTATATTGTCGGCTTGATGTCTAAATTTAGGCAGTTCTTATTCTGATGTGATGGTCGATTATATTGATGGTTGGAACTGGAATTTGCTCAAAACGTCACATGCAGCATTGAATTGTGGGTAATATACTTCGGTGAAGTGCACTTAGATGCACGCTTAGCTGAAGTGTGGATCGAGGGTGCAAAGGGGGCAGGTCGAAAGACCACTAGAAAATTAGGACACACTACGCAGTCGAACCCATCAATAGAAACACGCAATTGAGGGACACAGGGGGGGGAGTGCAAGTAGTGGGACAGGGCTCTATAATAAGTACATTTTTCAAATTTTTTTATTAATTTGCATCTATGAGTAAGTTTTACCATTGCAAATATCTCTTCCACAACACTTGCTGATAATACCTAAATAAGGTATTCATCCTCTTTTTGTATTATGTCGTATGGAAGATTTCCCAAATAAATTATTTTTCTCAAACTAATCCATATTTTATCCCAATATCCTTTTATTTTTTTGATATGTGTCTTCAGGTTTTTGTTCCTTCAGTTCTTATTGCAATTTTTTCGTTGTGTATAGAAAGGAAACTTTTTCCCTGCCATCAGACCTTTGTATAGAGTCCTGCATTTTTCCCCGTTCTAAAATAGCTCAATAATTTTACTTGCTGTGTCAGTTTTTATTTCCCTTTCATAATAATCCCTCACTTGTAAATTATGATACTGCTCATGACCTTCCAGTCCAAATTTTTCCCCCAGGTTTTTGAAACTCTGCAGCTTACCCTTCTCGACCATCTTACACATTGCTTTGATATTGTAGTTTTGGTTATTAAATCCAATTGATTTCAGAATTTACCCAATATTGTTGTATGTGCTTTTAAGTTCCTTAATTCTATGTCCTCCATATCTATTTCTAGACTTTTTCATTTTGAAACATGTTCATCTTTACAGCAGTATATCAGAGGTCTGCTTTGTGCAGCAGAGAAATGTCCCCCCACCCTGCTGCCACAATACGATTGACAGCCTGATTGCGCAGGATTGTCTCTGCCGCTTCCTCACCATCTCATTAGAAAAACACCCGCCTGGATTTTAGGGCGCTGACAGGCTGAATCTGTGTGATGTGTTTTGCCTCGCTCACTGACATGCTGTTCCCCCGGCTGCCAGGGCGAACACTGCGCCCTGTGTTGATGGGGACGGCAGGCGAACGGATCACATTTCCAGCAGAAGCAGGAAGTGAGAATTGGAGGGTTCCTGCTACCAGGCCCCCTTCTTTCCTTCAAGTCCTACATGGAGCCAAACTGAAACCATGTGTGCTCTTACCCTGTGGATCTGTGAGCACAGCCAGCCTGGCTGCCTGGTTGACTGGTTGGCAAGGGTTGTGGACTTCCTAACAACATGTGATTTCAGGAAACACCCCCCTCCCCCCTCTGGCCATTGTTAGTTGAATCCCCCATTCTTGTGTAACTCTTCTGGGGTCTCTTTGGGTAAGTGGTAAGTGATTCCTCACTGTGTCAGGACTCTTGAGATGCATGCTCCCTCCCTTCTTGAGCTTTCAGTCAGGGTTAGGCACACGATGGATGTGATTGAGGAAGTACAGTAGTGTGTCCCTAGGGTCACAGGTCATTTCCCGCTGCCATGGGTTAACTAGGAGCAGATTAAGAGAAATGTCTTAAACTCACAATGACAAGAAAGGAGCTTGTTTATGTATAGCTAAATACATCATTGAAGAAGATCACTTTCAATGTAAAATGCAATCGTTTAATACTGGACATTTATATTGCTGAAAAGATGTTTTATCTTTTCAGCCATCATCTAATGCACGTTTCTGCTGATTTGCATTCTTCTTTGCTTGACTGAACCTTTCTCTAATTAAAACTGCATAATGTCATCCGTGACAATACTTTAGTCAGTTGTGACATGCTCAGGCTTGGGAATACCCCTGGGATAAGGTATTTATGTTGATGAAAAGTGAGGGTGTATGAGGTTTATGATTCTGTAAAGTACCCGTCTTTTATTTCAATCCTTCTAATGCAAAATGGCTGTTTACAGAAAACACTCACTGCTGAAGGGATAATCTTTGAAAATATGTCTTTCTTTGGCTCAGCCATTGTGCCTTTAAGAGTTTTGATTTTCAGAAAAAAATGCCTATTAACTCTTTTATATTAACTTCAGAGAGTTTCAAAAGTTAAACAAAATGCTGGGATGGCATGCTGGTTCTTCAGCTTTGGGCCTTGCTCTTTTGTTTTTTCCTCCTTTCTATCTCATGTGAAAGTCAGTTCTGAATACCCCCCATCCCCAGTCCAGCAACAAATTTAATCCCAATGAGACATCCCTTGTGGGGACACCTGTGGGCTGCTATTTCTATTGACGGGGGTGCTTGAGGGATGGGGGCGTGGCAGCAGTGCAGACTTTTAATCAAGACGCGTTGACTAATCACCCAAGGATTAGCCTCCTAGACAAGGCCTCTTTCATTCTGATACTTCATACAGTGTAAAACCTCATGAGGCCGGGGGGGCTTTGACACTGTCAAGTATCATTCATAAACTGATGTTTATGACTCCAGCTATAGCCATAAGAAATCTAGAACAGGATTTTGCTTTTGAGCAACCAAAGTCTTCATGCCATCTCTTGTACTTTTGTGCATCTGTGTACCGGCATACTCTGACAAAGATTGAGTTTAGCATCCCATGAATTGTTTGTTTAAGTGTTTTTGTGAGCAGGCTGTGGACCTGTATATTGTTGCATGTAAATGAAGCAAGGAGACACTGTTAGGGCTCTATGGCAAAATTCAGACCTGATGTTGCCCAGGCCCCACTTGTGTGTATTTTAGTGTCTGATGAGGTAATTCATAACATGCAGTACACACACTTGGCCATGAGCAGCACAGGGCAGGCAGAAGCACAGTTGCAGGCCCAAAGGTAATGGTGAAAGAGAAAAGTAAACCTTGTGTTGCTCAAGACCAGGTGTTGGGTGATTGCTGCAACATTTGCAAAGCAAAGGAGTAATTGATCACTTTTTATCAGCATACTCAGCAGCGGAGTTTTTAGTTGCATACTCAGCAGCAGAGTTTTTAGTTGCCAAATTGGGGGAGAAAAATGCAAATAAGATGTTTAATTAATATGTCCAGGTTCTCTTGAGCAGTGTTTGACAAACCAATCTATGGCACAGCCTAGAGGCAAATATGGTTAGTTCAGAGGTTTAAGACTTTTGAGCCCCAAAAACAAGCATAAATATAGGTCTTAACTAAAATAATGTCTACTCTCCAAAAGCCTTCAGCTCTGAACACTTAAGCATTTGACATTGGTTAACTTCTATGATGAATTTTAATTAAGTCAAGCTTGTGCCTAAACAGATGAAGTTCAAGGTCTTTTGATACACTAGGATTGTGCTAACCAACATTCTTTGTAGGTTTTTTAGCTTTAAATCATTTTGCAAACGTATGTAGCAACATACACCTCTTAACTTTGACCTTTCATCTCAGACTGTTTGCTTTTCTGCTCATCTTAATTGGCCAGTTGGATTTCAACTTGAATTGATTTGGCCAAAATGACCCACTTGGTTTTGACAGTTACTTAAATTAATAAGTTAGTGTCTCAAACTAATGGATATTAATCCTCCCTTCCAAACTATTCTTGTACTGTTCTGCTTATATAAAAAACCATCATAAATCAAGCTTTGGTAAATTAAGACTTTTCCTTGTCAACTCATTATGGTAGTTGCACCAAAATCTAATTTTGGTGCAGTTGTCTATTTTTGAGAAAAGATCTGCAAGACTCTTTTTTTCTTATTTCTCACATAATGGAGCATTGTTAAAGCCTTAATAACTTATTTCAAGCATCGCCTTATTACGTTAACAAATCGATTTTTATGTGAGCTTAAGTTTGGACTCTGCAGGACTTCCGAACTCCTGCACCAAAAGAGAAACCCCTACTGCTGATAATTCAAAATGGGGACCTCCTGTCTAGTAAGGCAGTGGTTTGTTATAAAATACAGAAATCCCTACCCCTTCTTTTAAGCTTAACTGTTAACTCATTAGAGAGGGAAAACATCCTGCAGAGCGATTGATGATGAGATTAATGAGACTGAATTATTGATCTAAATAAATATACATTAATGCAGCTTATAATCACATAGAATGCTACACGTTGGTCTAGATACATTTGTCATGTTCCCACGTTATCCCATCTAATCTACTTTTAGCGTCATCTAAGATTTTTTTTCATTCAAACGGTAAGCCTCTAAGCTTGTCAGTTTCTGGTTTCAAACTCCTATCAGAATTACCTGCTACACACTTTATCTCTGAATAAAGCATGCCAAAAGAGCAAGCAGAGGTCTAAGACAACTCTTGTAACATGACAAAAGGACGAATTAAGGCAAACACTGCCAGGATTTGTGTCATTTTCAAAAGCGTCTGTAGTGGCAGCACGTCTCCGAGGTCTTTTGTTCATTTGATTAACCATGACTGAAGGATATGTTTGAACTGGGTTTCTTTTAACCAGTGCGCTGTCAGGAGATTTCTTATGGTGTCTGATTTGTCACAGTGGAACCTCTTGTTAATGTGTGTCAGGTGAGTGGGAGTAGAGTGTGTATTGTCAGTAATGTTTAGTTAATAGTTTTAACAATGTACACTGTCAAGTATCCCTGGTTCGAACAAACATGGATGTAGAAACATACAAAAGGAAGGAATTACACTTTTGTCCAACTTCTATAATCATAATCTGCTACTTGAGACTTCTTTGGAAAGCTTCTTTGCCTTGCTGAGATATTCCACTTGTTTGAGAATAGATTGCATTTTTCTGTGTTCTCGATCGTAATAATGATGCTGCTGTTTGTCTCTCCATGGGAGCAGCTTGGAAGTAACTGCCAACCTTGCTTTGGAGGTGGTGTTTTGCTTCACTCATCCTGTGTGGAATTGATAATAAAGAAAATAAAGTAAACATTTTTAAAGCAATTGCTTGAAATTGTTTGAGAGACAGAATGGTGAGACATAATTTACAGGGAATGGGAGGTGCAAGAAAGAAGCTTGGCTACAGATCTTCAACAGTGTGTGTATCTGTTTATATACATGTGTGTGTTTTAAGAGGCTGTAGTTATAAAGCACAGTGCTGGGAACTAAGTGTTTGGCCCTCCAGGTGTGTGTGCTGGTGGTTGTCGGGGCTTGTGAGGCCTGCTGCAGAGACGGCTACGTGACAGCCTTAATAATAGGTTGTGGCAGGTGAAGGCATGAGTGTGTTGCTGAGGGCAAGTGTATACTTGGCTTTAGCTGACATAGACATTCACACACATATACACACAACAGAATGAAAACGGTCAACAATGTGCTGTGTATCGGTCTCATATCCCACACAGTGCAAGCAATTAGACGCCCGACATCAAAACGAGTGAGCGCTTGCCAAGTTCTACAAGTCAGGGTCACATAATCGCAAAATAAAGACGCTCAGATAAGTTGACAGAAGGGTCAAATGGAGGTTGAACTGTAATTTGGCAGAAAGAACATCAGGTGCCTCTTAGCCATAGCCTGATCATTGAACTACATAGTTTGCATCTTCAAGCTCTTCTGGGAGCATGTGAACCAAACTGATATAACTCAGTCAAAGGGTTATTACTCTACTTTTGAATGAGAATGGTTCAATCATCGTGATGTGCAACACGTTGGAAGAAGGGCCTCCTATCTCAAAAGCCTGGTGATGAAGACAATTTTTGTTTCCTTTCATTTTGGTTGTCTACTTTGAGATCATCAGGAATTAAAGTTGCTAAAAGGCCATAAAAAGTTATGCCTAGTAGTAACTTTGGTATCTTTTTTTAAATGTATTTTGACTTTCATCTTCTCTAGTATGAATCTGAAAAAAATCAGCTGAATATTTCAGGTATTGTAACACTAATTCATTTTCTCTTATTCATAGTACTGTAAACAAGCTGCAAGAATGATGGAAATAATGCAAATAGTAAAATGTGTCTTGCTACCTGATTACCAAAGTATAATACCATACAATAATTTTATTTACCTACAAAGAGGTAAATATAAAGAGGTCAGTTTAAAGGGTCTGGATCAATTTATGTATTTGCCAATGGTAAATTAATAATTCATACTTTACTATTGAATTTCACTATAATTAGGTGTTTTTGAAAAATTATTGAGTCATGGTCATAAAAATTCTCTTCTCTTGTATATCTTATATAGTGCAATTATAATCTTATATACCACTAAATAAAAAAAAAAACGTTGAATTGTCAAAGTAGTGTGAAATATCCCTCTGGAAGATAAGGGTTGACCCATAGTTGGCATTAATGATAAAGTCTATATACAGTTTCTGCTTTGTCATCTACTCAGTCAGCATCTCAAACAGTAACACAAGCTCTGATCTGTTTATTTCTAAATGAGCTTTTTGGGTTTTTTGGACAAGAGCTATAGCTGGAGGTCATTGAAGCGGATATTTACTTTTTTTCTGGTAGTCATGTATGATTGTAATATTCCTGCCTGACAAAGATGTTCATTGTTGTGGCTTGCAAACAAGGCTTTGCGTCTCAGGGAAGCAGATCCGGCTGTGGCTCTTCACCCCCGAAACAAAAAAGCTTTGAGGAGGACCTTTTTTGTTACCGGCAAATTCCGCCATTGTCTTACCACTTTTGCCACATCCGTTTGCCCTGTTCTGCATTTGTCTGTTCTGTGATACCACAAAATGTGAAAAGAAGTATGGAAGGAAAGAAGAGCAAAAGGAAGAGAGACAACAGGCAAGCTATTGTCTTGCCTCACACAGAACGGCCTTAGAACTGCTTATGTCTGCACGTCTGATCCGAAAATTTGATTTGCGGTTTTTAAGGCATTTGAACTGGAAGTCCTTAATGTCAAGATAGCTCTTAAACATGTCAGTTACCTTCTAAAAGCGAGACGCATTAAGATAATGACACATACAACAAATGATTTTCAGACAGTCATCTTGAAAATTTTGCAACATTCCACATATTGTGCCCAAGGAAAAATTTATAAAAATCATAGCCGTTGAGAGATCAACAGTGGGAAACCAGTCATTCAGTTTAGAAGCTTTTGTCCACAAAGATCAGGAACTATTATCAGGTTCTTGGGAGATTATTTTCATAATAGACTTTCTATTTGAATATGATCCAAATGGTCTGAGATCAAAGGCATCAAGAGGATATTTCCTGCTGTCTTGGTGATTATGGCTCGTTCAAAGAAATCCAACTGTTGACAGCAGCTGTTCTTCTCAGAAGCTTTGACTTTGTCTAATAGAAGCTGCTGCTTAGTCCGCCCCATAGCAGTGCTTTGGCTTACACCCCACCCCCCTTTGAACAGTGGTAAAAAGTGCTTCATGCTTAAGACAACACTGTTAAGGCCTGGAGAGATCCCAGAGATACTTTCTTTCATTTTTGACGTGTTTCTCCTCATTGCATATCTTTTCCCATGCCACAGACAACAGTGCTGAGAGGCAGTATTGGTGGATATATTTGAGATTTTCTTTTTTTTTTCTCTCTCTCTTTTGCTTTTTGGCAGAAGAACAATGCTTTAGTTTAGACAGTACATTCCTGATTGTTGACACACTGTGGCATGGAGAGGGATTAGTGAGAGCTTTGGCTTTCTGATTCTTCTGCCTTGGCTCATGAGCAACACCTGGATGTATCTATGACGACGGACATCACAATGAACTGAAACTTCGCCACCAACCGGTTCGACAGAGAGTCCCTTGCCCTGCTTCTGCAAGGAGGGTCACTTAAGAGAGTCGAAGTGGAAAATATTTACTTGACATTTGATGCAAAGGCAATTTTATTTGTTTTTCCCAACAGAAATAGTTTTATGGGCTGTACATGTTGATTTAAAGTTTTTGTAGTAGGAGCCATTCATGAGGCATTATTGTTCACTAACATGTAGACTGCTGAGGGTCTCGCAGTGAGCATGCTCTTCAGTCTTATCAGGGGAAGCCCATAATAATTATATATATGTAATAATGGTATAATGCCATCAATAATGGCATTATAGCTATTATTGATGGCTATAATTCTGAGTAGAGGGAACCTCATAAGATGCAAGTATTTAACACTAGAACTCCCAGGGCCGTCAATTTGACGGTTTTGAAAGTTTGACATGCCATAACTCTGGTTTATTAAAACTCTTATCTTCCTGGTATCCTGACTTCTTCTAAACCTGTGTCTTGTGTATTCCTACGTCACTATTTTTAAAAAACAACTAAGTAAATAAAAGTTCTAGTTATTTCTACCGCTAACTACCACAGCCGCTATTTTGACGGCCCTGTTATTTACATTGATTTTTTTTCCCCGTGGCTGAGTATACGCGCAAGCGTTGCTTAGCAACCGCCACTCTAGAACGCAGTCAGATTGTTGGCATCCTACAAATGGCTTCTAGAAGGATATTTTCTGCTCAAGAGGCATTGGAAATGCTTCAAAATTACATGATTGTGATTCTGGGGTCGAGAGGGATTCTGACGGCTCTTGGTCAGCATTCAGTTCCAGTGACAGCAGGTCAGAGAGTGAGCCTCCCCCGGCTAAAAAAACACGAGTCGTCCCACTAGCAGGAGGTTGTGACGCATTATTTCAAGGTAGTAAAAGACTAGCCTATGTAACGATTTTATCATTTCAGGCTATAGTTTACAGATTAGTAAACTAATAATATATAAACTATAGCAACAGTGCCACAATCAGCGGAGGTTCAGAGATAGGGAGACGAGCCAGGTGCCCAGTCCCCAGCTATAAACCCAGCAAACCAGCTCACCGGCAGGAGAGAAACTACAAATCAAGGTACTGATAATGGAAAAAGAAATAAACAATAAGTTAGGTCATAGATATAGTAGCCCAGTATGCAACAATCTATTCTGCGCTTTACAGCGTTTTCATCGCAAGACGAGCGCACACCTGGGAAGGAGGAGGAGATAGGAAAGGATGGCACTGTGTGGACAATGATAGGGGAGGAAGAAAGTAGAGGGAGGCGTCAGAGCCAGAACGCATTGACAGAGCGCCAGGTCCAAGATGCCCAGACCGCGTCCCTCTGCTTGGTGGATGCTGAAATGCTCATCCACGTTCAGGGCTGCAGGGTGGCTGAGGCCCACAGAGTTTTAGGAGATAATTCCTCCTCGGACATGAGTGTGGATGAGCTGAAGGCATTTTTAGCACTAGTTTATGTCCGCGAAGTGAAAGGGTGGCGTAACATGGAGCTGTCCAGCTTTTGGTCAGATTAGTTAAGCTTTTTTTTTAAATGTACCCACTACTCTGTATTATTTTTCAGTACTATATATAAATAATAATAAAACATAATAGGTTTTGATCAAATACTATTATTAATTCTTGTCAAAAACAAAATTTTATAGCGTGCAAGAAAACCTTTAGCATTCTGATCAATGTTATGCAATGACGTCATCACTGCCCTCGCATCCAGAATGCTCGACGTCAAATTGACGGGCTTGGGAGTTCTAGTAATGTTAGAATTCTGGGAGTCCTAGTCTTAAAACTTGTTGCATGTCTACTGCCATAGCGACTTCTATGGTGTTTGTTATGGCTCAGGTCTAATCTGACATAATTGCAAAAATCTGAATGCTACAGGTTATTGAGTTTTCATTTAGGACTTTGTACCAGTTATGTTTTTTGTTGGGGGGAAACCGTTTTAATTAGGTCAGTTGGATGTAGAGCCATCAACATACCTTATGCTGTTGAACAAAGCTGACCTAAAGCTTCCATTCAATTCACCCTTCTTCCTCCACCTTCACTGTAGTTGACTGAGAAACCATGATTATCCCAAACAGCACACGTTAATGATATTGGGTGTTCCATAGGCTCTTTTTGGTTTTGTTATCAATTACTTTTGGTTGTGTTACCTTCTAAACTGAAATAAAGAGCTTTGTACTTTAGTTTTCTGCAGAAATGCTCTGCCACGGCACAAGTTTCAAAACAAAGCTGCATTTGTTTGATACACATGTATGCAAAACCAATAGCCTATACTAAACATTTTGGTATGTCTACAAGTACCTTCACGCTTCTTTTGTTTACTAATTCCATATTTCACATAAGTTGTAATTTAAAATATATGGTGTACTAAAGAATTAGATATCACAGTTCATTATTGTACTTTGAGATAATATCACAGTTTACACAGAAGAGGACAGTATATGAATATAAAGCTACCTGTTTATACATAGTTTTCTTTCAGTTTGCTTTGAATTTTTTACTATGTTTTTTTAATGTGAGGGATGTGTTTTGCACATTTGACTACCTTTTTGTTCATAGAGAGGGGATGTTTCATGGCAAGCCAGACAGAGGACAAGTATGCGAAATGGGGAAAACCCATCAATTTAAAACCTGTCTGAGTCACTCAGTGTTTCCATCTTGCTCGCTGTTCACTCACAAGGTTTTATTGTGAAATAATGATTTCCACTGATGTTTGTATTGAAAATGTTCTCAGGTGTTGCAACCTCATTTGTTCTCATGAGTAGATGCATTCCAGTGAAAATTGTTTCTTCAGAGTTTCTCACTTGTTAATAAAAATAATAATTTGAAAGCAAGTCTAATCCAGTGAAACCTCTAGATACAAAATTAACTAATTTCAATGGGCAATTTGTATCTGGAATATTTGTATTTGGAAACATGTTTCCTCCCTGAAAATAATACAAATTTAATAATTCAATCCAACCCACATCCCTGCCAGAACATGCACAGAAGTCAAAATTTCACTCATGTTGAGCATAATAGAAAAATGAATCCTACAAGCGTTGTACAGTAAAAGAATAATGAAACGATAAAAAGACAATGAACTGAGTCACCCTGTGATGGACTGGCAACCTGCCCAGTGTGGACACTGCCTCCCATCCAGTGTTGAAAACAACAGACGAGGGGGACCTGAAGCACCAACATATGGAGCATAAGGGCTACTGGCAAAATACCTTCAGGATGCGAGAGACATGAAGTGGTCTGGCTTGATCTGCTAAAGACATCCTACACATACACGTTTGAAAGAAAATTCGTAATTAGGGCAGTCGTGTGCTATTGTTTTTGGAAAAATTCCGATTTCGACGAGTTAGAGGTCCTACTGTATAGAAAGGCCACTCTTGGATAAAATAATTTATTTTTTACTCTATGGAAATAAATTTAAGCTCAATTAAAGTCAGGACGCTTAGGGCACAACTATTTTGATTTTCTCTCCAAACCTTTTAAATATAGCTTTAATATCAATGAATTAAAATTGTTAAACAGGGTTAGTCTAAGAGGAGTGAAACTTATCTGTGTTAAATACAACAGTTTCTGGTCTATTCACTGCGAACGTGCAGAATTCAAACCCAGAAATGTCAGTGGGAGCACAAGTGACAGCAGGTAGGGTTGGGCAGCTGCCAAATTTGGCACATCATTTGCGAAAAACCAAACTTAAATGAACTGTTCTTCCTGATAGCAGACATATCAGACAGACATGTTTACAATTGGAAGTGCAGGAGGAATGGAATTTAGTGAAACCGGACCTTTAACCTGACAAAGAGTCCACTGCAGGTGGCTTGTTTGGCATGGACTCTTTTCATTTACACGGTCAGGCACTCACACCTGTTCGATTACTATTGATGAACAGGAACCACAGGGCTTGTACTGTTTTTACTCTAAAATGAGATAATGCTTGGAATTTTGTAGCACTTGCAAAAAGTTTTTCGTTTGCCTTTAGTTTATTTATTTATTTGTAGAACTACATGACGTACTTTCATTGTTTATTTTAGACATCCTGAATATTTGACAGTTGAGGATCAACAAGAAAATCATCTGTGTTCTGCAAGAAGTCATTCCAAAGACCCTATTTTTCAGTCTAATTAATGTTTTTGCCTTCTCATGCCAATGAGGAAGTATTTTAGGGACAGCTCATCATGATGTAGGCGCTGAGGTGTTTGCTTTGGAAACAAACAAAATTCCCCTGTCCATAATGAAGTGTAGCAGGCATTAACCGTGGCCCTATGGAGGGTGTCGTGCAGCGTGGGAAGTTTGGTGAACTTCCTGACCTCATGCACCACTACTGCGCATTGCCCTTCGTCACGTGATAAAGGAATGCTCCTCATCTTTTGTTTTAACATCCACTGCACTCTTTTAGTTGAGAGCAGTTTTGCATACTATAGAGTGATCACTAGCTTGGCATCTTGCCTCCCCATTCTCCTCTTGAGTTATTCTCAAACAGGATTTGTGGGAAGCTCTCTCCTGCATCTTTTAAATCACTTCAAGCGCCACTGAAGGCTTTTTTTTTTTCACTCAAAGCGGGCACTAATCTAATGGCATCATTTGGACCGGCTCACATCCAGAGAATCAACCCTTCTTTTTTTTTCTGTGCTCTAGGTTTTTTTGAGCAGGGGAAAACAAAAGGCTGGCACAGTGAAGCGCATCTCGGCTTGCGAGCTGAATAGAGGGGCCCCTTTCATGGCTGTTTATGAGCTTCCCTCTTCAAAAACACACATACAAATCACATCCAGTTCTCCCAGTAGCTCCTTCTGAAACAAGGATGATTGCACCAAGGGAAGGGGAACAGGCCTAGATTTGATGGTGCCACTCTTCACTTCTTTGTCCCACTTGGCGTTTTTCTGCATCAGCCAAACTGTATTGACATGTCAGCATGTTTTCATATTCTAACTAACTTACAGGACAACAAGCTTGGCTTTATACCAGGCCTGGTGTAAGATATTTACTTTTACTGACTGTCTGCCTAGGAGTTGTAGTAATGAAAGACACAATTTGCTGGGGGATGCGTCAGTCTGCTGACAACGTTTGGAGGATGAGTCCCTAAATCTGCAACTAATGACTACTAACAATATAGCAATTGATATTTGTTTCTTGATTAATCCAAATCACCATTTTTCAAAGAAATCGGCACCTCTAATTAACACTCATCTGTGTTAATGAGCCTCCCTCCTTCAGTTTATCTGCATTCTCTCTTCCAACAGCTGCTCCACATCTAATTTCATTAGCTCTTCTTGTTCACTGGTCATTTCTCCACCCTGCCTCTGTATTGATACTCTCTGGTTTTCACTGCTCGCCACTGGATCCTCCTGTTTACAACCTGCTCTATGTCCATTACCTCGACGACACTGTTTACCTGCCTACTCCATGCCAGTTACTTCACCTTTGTTCCATGTACTGCATCTACTTGTAAGTTCCCAGTTCATTATTAAACGTTTCTACTCACCATGTGGCTCTTACGCCCTTGTCTGCAGATTGGTCCAGCAAAGAAATAGCATTACATGACAAAACCACAACAGTTTTGGATCAATTCAGTCATTCGCCAATTCTTTTCCTCCAATTCCTAGCTACACATTGCCTTTGCTTCCCTTTCTAAGTCCATGTTTGTCTGTAAGCAAACCATTTACTACCTGTTACTCGAATAGTGGCATGTAACATAATTTTTCTTTACAGATAAGTATTTTGATGATTTATGAGATTATGAAAGTTCTTAAATCAAACCTATAATCTAATCCAGTTGTATATTATTTTCTCAAGACTATTTCCAATAAATTTGATCCTTGTTGGCTTTTATGAAATGTAAGAAATTATGACCTTTGATTCTCCTATCCTGTAGATATTGTTTATTGTGGTCATGTAACCATATTTCCCTACCGTATACCATGAGTAGATTACAGAAAATTACTTGCTTGTCAAACTGGGTTGAAAACATCCCTTGGTTGGAACCAAGTGATATATAATCTGTATTAAATGATATCTCTGTAAAAGTCTAGTACCAAAACCACAGGTACAAACAATTAGGTGACAAAATGAGAGCAAATATTAACTAAAACTAGGAACTCCATAGTTTTTAGAAATAAAAATACTGCTGATTTGGATTTCAGGGTAACAGGTTTCTATCATGCTAAATAAGGGACACATATACCATTTGCGCTACACCAATTCAACAAGCTTAACAAGTTTTAATTTTTATCTTGCAAGATCTGGGTTGTTCTGAAGTGTATCCTGCAACATATGAAAGCCTAAAAGTTAAAGTTTTTGGGTTTCATATGTTGTCTTTTTTTCTCCTTTTTTTGACTTTTTCTTTTATTTGCATTTTACAAGCAAAAAAAAAATCTAGAACCCATTTTTAACGGCTTAGACTCTTCTAAACTGCTACTCTATCTCATCATTATTTTAGCTCCAGAAACACCAATGTGAATCTGTATAATTAAAGTTCCTAATTTGACTGTAAAAAGAAAAATATTGGATGTGAACTTCTCTCTGTTGATTGTTAGAGACAGACAGAGAGCTGACCTCTTGACAAATTACAAGTCACCTAAACTTGAAGGAGCTCTTCCCCTCAACTATTTTCTTTCCCCATTCTTTGTCACATCTTGTTGAACAGGTACAAGGTTTGACAGACAGGAGGAATGTGAACTGAGAGATTTGTTTTGTAATACTGGCCCATTCTTTGTGTGTTCTTGAGCAAACAAAACAGCGCTGCGTCCTGTTTTTTACGGGTTTCTCACGTCACTGTTCAAACTCAAATAGGCCAGTCCCCAAGTGTACATTTAGGAGTGCAAACATTGCTCTAATACTTTACCAATCTAACCTTCTACTAACTTAAAATACATAAATAGACAAACATGCACACACCTTTATACAGCTCCGTCTGAAAGGGTGGGAGAAATCTTAATTCAGAATTAGCTTTGCTTTGCACTGTTAATGTTAATGGGATTTTTGCTTAATACCAACACACGTTCTGAACCAGCTTTAACAGCCCCATAGCATTCAGCATGTTTTTTTTTATTCACTGTAATGAATCTGTTTTTATTGTCTTCATGTGCAGCAAAAGCAATGTTTTCTTAGTGCACCACAGCTCTTATAAACATTAGGGGTTGGTGCTGCATGTCATGTTTGAGTAACACATGAGTGCAGTATTTTGGCTCCATACTTCATTAAAAGTGCTGCCTTTGTATGTATGGGTCAAATGCTCAGAAAAGCTGGTGGGAAAACTTTGGGAAAACTTGAAACCCAAATAAAATGATGGATTCTCAAGTGCTCCTCTAATTCCTCCAAAATGCAATGGAATTGTGCAATGCCTATTTTTTATTTAAATGGCACAGAAAATACAGAGGAAACATATAGCCTCCCCACTTGAACAATGCTGTCGAACTCCCTGCCATGTTATTATTTTATTTAAACATAAAAGATAACAAAAAACACCTACTGCTTATATACATCCTGCTGTAATCCTGTCTTTACTGTCCCTTTTTTCCATCTTATGCCTCAAAAATACAGGGCATTCCTTTGTGGTTGTGTAACGTGATTTGGGGCAAACAGCTAAAGAAACCGAGTTGGGAGAGAAAGCAAAGTGATTTAGGGGGTAAACACCTTGTCATGCTGGGCTTGGTGCACGGCGCGCGCTCGTATTTTTGAGCCCAGTTTCAGCAGCAGTGGGTAGCTGGCTTATCATCAGCCTCTTCAGCTGCTTTTCTTTTTTTCTATCACGCGTGGCCTGCCTTAATCTCTCCTGTGTACTGTAAACCGCACCTAATAACCCTGTCCGGGATTAAAGCAAACATCTTAATAACAGCCTGCCTCATTATCAGCTTGCATTGGGAAAACGAGTGGCTAAGCCAGAGCTTTGCAATGTGGTCTCCTGGAGAGGCCAGAGAACAAGATAACCTGCTTATTTGCTTACCTTTCATTGAGAAAATCCAGAAATATAAGCTTGTTTGATTGCTGTTTTATTTTTCAGAATGCAGAAAATTATTCGCAATGCATCTTCTCATGGGACCTAACTGTTTTCAGGGTATAAAGAGACAGAACACAAAAGCAAGGGTGAGCTACAGAACTGAAAGTAGCATGTCACTCTAGAGGGTGCTGTTTACTGAGAAAACTTCTTCCTATAACTCCAGCAGCACTCCACAGTGTAAATGTATTCAGATCTATTTTAAAGTCCTAAATAAGTCAGTTCCAGAAAGACTTATCAAAGAAAAAAGATGCTCCACTCTGCTCATGAATGTGTGGCATTGTGTTGTGCAAAACATTTTTGACACGTTATTAGCCGTTGTAATCCTACTGTTTCCTGGTTGTGTGTGTGTCCACAGTCACACACAGGCACAAAGATGTTTGCACAGGTTTTACACAGCCAACAAGAGCAGATGATGAGCTGTCATTCAGACCTCCGCTGCCACAACGTTCACAGAGAAGAATGCATCCGCGGAGATGGTTACACCTGTGCCGTCTGTGATCTCCTGCGGCGGATTGCAGGGTGTAATCCCTAACATCACTTGTGTTTATGCTTGTGTTTTAGTTACAGGCCTGACTCTTGCGTGCTTTTGTGCTTATCTGGGACCTTTGTTACAATTAGTCCTTACCTTGACTCCAGGGGCAACCTCCTATTCCTGCTGTACACGAACTTACAGAAGTCACATCCCTTGATCTTTTACACAATTTGTTTTTTAAATTGCAACCACAATTTGAAGTATTCTGAGGGGGGGCGTGATAGACCAACCCAAAGTGGTACATAATGCTAAAGAAGAAAAGGTTAAATGGTTGGTTATCTTGGTTATCTTGGTTATCTTTTTTAATAAAAAATCTGAAAAGTGTGGGCCATGCTAAAATAAATATACTTTTAGCTAAACCATTTGGTTGTATTTGTTTCTGTATGTTTTGGGTCTTCTATCTTCCCATCAACTCTAACCAGCTTCCCTGTCCCTTGCCGAGAAAAGGCCTCACGTCAGCATAATGCAGCCACCACCTTGTTTCAGGATGTGGAAGGTCTGTCTAGGGCAATGTATGGTAATAGCTTTCCTCCTCACTTAATATTTTGCATGTAGGTCAAAAAGCTCAGTTTCAGTCTCATCTCACTAGGCCACCTTTGGCATATGTTTGCTGCTTCCCCTACATGGCCTGTTTAAAACTGCAAACAGGGCTTCTGATGATTTTCTTTCAAGTTTGCTTTCTTCATGCACCCCTTTTATAAAGGATTTTTGAAGATCCTAAGTAATTACTGCCACAATGACAGATTCTCTTTCCTGAACTGCAGCTTCACCACTGTTAACATGGCCTATTGGCTACAACTCTGATCAATGCTCCAATGAGCAGTGACATGTGCAATGTTCAGAAATTTTGTTAATGTTTTAGAAACTAACCCTGATTTCAACTTCTTCACAACTTTATCCATGACCTGTCTTGTGGTCATGGATAACGATAAAGACTTGTGGTCTGGGTCTGAGGCCTTTACAGAATGATACTAAGATTCAGTTGCACACAGCTAGAGTACCCTTAATGATTGAATGATGTTTTGAAGGGAGTTCATTACAGTGGATTGTATGCAGGGGTATCAGAGTAAATGGGGGGAAAATACAAGTGCATACAACACTTTTTTATTTGTAAATGGAATTAAAAACCATGTATCACTTTCCTTCCATTTCACATTTATACACTACTTTGTATTGGCCTATCACATAAAACAAACAAACAAATGCATAAAAGTTTGTAACTTGACAAAATGTGAAAAGGTTAAAAAAGTATGAATAGTAAGGTTCTGCAACATGGATGAATAAACTTGTCTCACATGGTCAAACAGCTTATCCTCAAACTAATTCCATGTTTTTGTTATGTAAATTAAAAATTAACTTCTAAATTTAGAAAACAAGAAACACAACTTTTTAAATACACTGGACTTCCACAACAGGGTCATTTACAGGAACCCTTTTTTTTATAACTGTTTCCTTATGTACTGACTGTTTGAGGAGGTCTTTTTTTTTTTTTTTATATGGTTAGTATTTCGTCATGAGTGACGATAGCTCCACTGTTGAGCTCATTAATAGGGAGGAGAAACTTTCAATGCCAGATTGAGCTCATTTTTTGTTTAGTAAATATGCTAAATTTAGAGTTTAGTTACTGCCAAAAGTTTTTCCAAACTTACTGAACGACACACCTTTCGAGAAATGACTCTTCACATTTGCTATTTTAATCATAATCCCGCTTTCCCTCCTTATTTTTTTCCGTTCATCTCTCTCGTCTTCTGACAGCACCACAGTACTTGTTTCGTTTTTTTTTTCTCAAAATGCATTGGGTGGATTATAACTGAATGTAGCCTCATTTAAACTAAAGGAAGGGCATGCTTCAGCTCTCAACTCTGACGTGAGTGGAATTGAAGAACCAGTAAAAGGTCCTCACTGCTTACACACCCTTGGAATGGCACTGTACTGTTGTAATGGTGGCATTTTAACCCTTCAGGCTTAGCCAGGCAATTAGATAACAGGATTTAAGTTGCCACTCTTATGAGTAAACCCAGCAGTGACGGTGCATAAAGCTACAAAAAGAAAACCTCTGCTGACCGAGAACGATTACAACACTACGTAAAGTCTGGCCCAGTATGAGAAGAATATTTAAGCCTTATGTGTTTTTTTTCAAGATGATGTGATCCATCCGTCTCTCATCTGGTTTTTCTCTCACCGATTTGTCATGGACGGCACTACACACTGCTGTTCAGTGGTCAGTGTTTGGGAAATGGATCCCTCAGGCTTTGAATCCCTTTTTTCATTTGTACCCCATATTATCCAATTTCACCCAGGGATCAATAAAGTCTTTCTAACTTTGACTGTTACAGGCCTTAACTCTTTTTCACCTAAAGTAACCTAGCTCAGTAAAGTGAACATTTAAAAGGTATGGCAATGGAATATACCTGCGAAGTGGGAGAACAAAATACTAGTCTTCTCTTACTTGTTTCTAAAACCACTGCTATCATAGC
Organism: Crenichthys baileyi; assembly: GCA_036173005.1. Classification (NCBI taxonomy): domain Eukaryota; kingdom Metazoa; phylum Chordata; class Actinopteri; order Cyprinodontiformes; family Goodeidae; genus Crenichthys; species Crenichthys baileyi. The sequence goes on from JAHHUM010001498.1 coordinate 324,146, forward strand.
AGAGTATCATAAGGCTTTGACTATAATAGTTTCCTAAGCTATAGAAATGTGTCATATTGTAGTTAGTTTGTAGAAAGTGAAGAAATCCCAGAGAGTGGTGGAACACTAATAACGAATATGAAAACTGAAAATGTTCATTCTTTAAGGTGTTACTAAGCCAAGTTACCATGGCAACGTCGGCCAACACATTCGATTGTGAGTCTACCAGGATAATTGCCAAACAACTACAAGATCTAAAAGACTTTATCACACAGGTGTACACACAGGTTTCGTTCTTACTCTTCTTAACGATCAGTGGGTGCTGCCTTCCAAAGCACTCACAAGAGGCCCAGTCCTTGTGCAGCAGTCTTTCCCAGCTGCAGTTAGAGCAATAGATGCTCACCCACTCCTCATCAAGACTCCAAAAGACTTGTGGCCGATCCCCTTGACTCAGCAGATGTAAATTCCTGTCTAAAAATAGTTCACTATCAGTGCACTAAAATAAATCACAACATTTTTATTGTCTCTTTTTGGTCCATTTAGATTGATTATAAATACAGCATTTTACTATGACTTGTTGTAGGGGAGGTAAAGTAATGATCCAAATCACACTCAAATAAACAAAAAAAAAAACAATACTTTAGAAAAATAGAACAAAACAAATAACTTGTGTCTATTTTGAGTCACTTTTGCATGTCCTGGACCTGGATAAAAGTCAAGAGTTGGATTTGAAAAAAACTGAATTTATGTAAATTCATTATGTCATTCAGACAACCTACTGCTATGTTCCTTGCTGAGAAGAATATCACACTGGCTTCAATAGTTCAAAAGTTTACTCTACTCTTAGGCCTTAGAGCGGACTTACAAGTCACATCTGGTCTAGCAGATTGCCTTAGTTAACGGACATTTTTTAGCTGAAAAAAATGTAATAAACTTAGCAATGGTGTCTTTTTAAAGGTATAGACGATTTATTTCCAGTAGTATAGCATTGGATCCCACAGGTATAAGCAATAGTTTGTTTGTGTTATTTTAAATAGCTAAAATAAGCTAAAACAGGGGGCCTGCGTATTACTAACTGTTCCTTTCACCACTCTGAGATTGATATCTTTATCTTTCTACTAGACATAAGGGAATCATTACTCATAATAACTTAACAGAACTTCAGTTAAAAAAAATCTGAACAATCCCTTTATACGCGATGTGTTCCCCTTAGTAGCTCATCCCGATGGCCAAAATGTTCCGTGCCAGAAATTTATACTGTTACTGTGATTCGGGCCTGTTAAACTTTTACTTCCCCGTTGGCACAACTGGTAGCCAAATGTTCTTACCTATTTAACTCAACACGAGGACCTGGAACAGGATTTATTGGTTGATGTTTGCTGTGGTACACTTTAAAGAATGTCGTTATCCTCAAAATGGGATCTTTACACAAACCCTGCCATTACTCTACTTTCCAAGGCTTTAGCCATCCATACTGTTTGGTTACTGTGCTGCAGCCTGCAATGATTCTGTTTGCTTAGCTACTCTCCCACCACCTATAATGCCCCCTCTCCCTCCCTCCGTCCCTCCCTGGCAGTCCCTTTCCCCTGCTTGCACCAAACAGTGGGAGCCTGTCACTATGTCACCCACAGGACGATGCCCCTCTCTCAACCCCTTGGGGCCCATTTGCCTCTGTAGCACTCCATGTTTGCCCAATCATTCGAGATCCGGATACAGGGATGAATTGTTAACTACTGCAGGTCAGTCATTGCCTCCCTCCCTCCCGTGCACATCCCACTCCCCATTTTTTTTTTTTTTTTGCTCTCTCAAACTGCTGTTTACTCATCTAGAAACCAAGCAGGTTTTTTTTCCTTGATGTGATGGCTTCCAGCCATCCCACCACCACTTCCTCTTCTCTTTGTCCTCTCTGGAGTGCCCAATCAAAAGGCAGCACAGGGTAGTCCCATAAATGCCAAACACTGATGATGCAACCCCCTCTTAATACAGGGGGATATCAGCTGTTAATGTCTTCAAAGTTTTGAGAAAGCTACAATTTTTGCATCGTCAGATTTGTACATACTTTTCATTGTTTACTGTAAATAAAAATTGAATTTTTCTATTATAAAAATACTCCAATTGAAATATATGTAATCATAGTTACATAAACCTATTGACTAGCCTAAAAGTATGCATGTGTTAGTGTGTGTGTCTTATTTGCTCAGGGCAGGTGAGTGTTTGTCTACCTGTCTCCATTTAAGAGATCAGTGTTTGCTCAAGGAATGCACCACCTCCGATTTGTCATTGACTGTTATTGTTCGGCTCATCCGACTGGTGCCTCGAGGTTCTGTTGCGTTGTGCCCCGGCAAGCAGGAAATATTTGCTTTTCTTGGTTTTTCCTCTTTGGCTTAGCATATTTGCACATGCTCTTCACAGGAAAGGTGACTTATAGAAAACTATGTCTTTCAAACTGGCTGTAAACTAGAACATCTGTGTTAAGACAGAAATGTTTGGTCAACTTGATCAAGTTGAGTGTCAGTAACTGTAAGAAAAATGTTTCCCTTCACTTTCTATCTGCATGAAAAAGTCCTGTTCGGACCTTCGTCAGCTAAGACAGAAAAGTTTAGAAAGTAATAACTCTTGAATAGAGATGAACAAATAATGTTTTGGCAGACTTCTGATCTCCATTTTTTTTATGCTTTGACCCACAGATACAAATTTTAACTGATTTCAACTTCTCTTTAAGAACAGCGCTAAAAATATTACTTTCTACCCCTTCTAGTGTGGGGGATTATTGATTTTTATAGCATTAATCTTATGATTATTCATATGCCAGACATAAGGGTTAAAGTAATTGTTTATTTTACCAACATATTTCTTCTAACTTGAAGTAATCTTTAACATTTGAATCTGACCAAATCTGTGGACTGAGCTAAAGATTAGGTTGATGGTAAAGAGCCCTTCCAATCTTAAAAAAATGGAGCTTGCCAACAAAAATAAATCGTCAAAATACCAATGAAAACATGCAGAAAGCTGTTATAAAGCAAATGCTGTAATGCAGATAAAGATCTTTCCGCTGATTTCTGAGAAGGCTATACCTGGTTTTGATCATTACATCTTCTATGTGTTACTTTACATATTTATGTATTATCTTTTGATAGATACCTTTCTCATTTCATATCTGGAACAAACGTCTTTGTTGAATAAAGAAAAAAAAAAACATTTAAATGAAAATCTTCCAATAGTATGAAAAACCTTCGGCTGTAGAAGCAGCAAAGGTGACATTGCACCACTTTTAGAGTGCAGTATCTGTAAAACAGGATTTTACAGAAAACTGATGAAAACTGTAAACACTGCTTTTGCAGAAATAGCGTTCTAGAAAAGTTAATTTTGTAGTAACAGGTAAAACCAGATTAATAAACTTCACTTGTTAGGTATGAGGAAGCTTCATCAAATTTATTCCTCCTACTCTGATTGAGCAGCTCAGATCGATTACACACACCTTTTACAGCTTTTTTTTGCATCTTAAACATTGCATTGATGTTGTTTTTATATGTTAGTGGTGTTTAGCATTTTTATGACTATTAAAGTGAAGAAAAACGTGTGGGTTATGTGTGTCTCCCTGTTTTTCGGTGTGTGTTTGTCATCTTGTACCACGATCTGGGTGGTCCTCACGGCTGGTTTGATCATAATAACCCAGTCCCATAAATCAGTGTCCGGACTCTGGCCAGGAGCTGATTCTATGTGCCTCACTGGAGCGAGGGGCTCAAGGCTTTAAGCTAAGACCCCCGGCTGCTACCCTGCCCCGGCATGGCCACACGTCAGCTCTCCACACCACCTTTAAAATAACTTGTCATGCATTATAGCCTTTGGGAAAAGATCTCATTCAAGTTTTTACCAGCTACAACAGAAATGTATGAGTACTTTTTAAAACATAATTTATAGTTTTAATTTATATTTTTGTTGACAATTTCAAAAGGTTTTTTTTTATTTCACAGAAATATTTGCTTATCATAAAATGTGTTTCCTCTGACCGTTGGCTAACCTAAAATGGCTTTGATAGCCTTCGATAACACTACTCTCAGAACAAATGTTTCCACCTGATCTAAAGATTAAAGTCATATTTTTGTCTTTGTAGATCCTCTGCCTCTCTCTGAGCTTGAAGAGCAAGGATGAAGGCCTGTCGGAGCTGTCTGGCTTGCATACATCACTCTCCGCTGAGCTTTTATCTAGCCAGACTGGCCTGCGCTCCATCCAGACCTGGCTCCCGGCAAGTGCACAGTCCTGAGACCTGTGGCATTAATAAAGATAATGCTGTTTGGAATAATAACCACCAATTCAGCCCAATAGAGGAAATAGAGAGAACATACAAATGTCATGGAATACAAAAGAAACCAAGATGAAAGGCTGAAAGGTGAGTTCGTGCACCTCTTCCGCTCTTAGGTGGGAACCTATATCAACATGTACACATGCGAGCAGTACTGAGTGGGTTCCTATGCCAATTTTTTGCCTTAGAATCATGACACAGACATGCAATTTGTTATTTTGTCTGCAGAGATCACAGAGGGAGGCGAGTAACTCGTCATTCCTTTTATTTCTTCTCATTTCCCCCCTTCTTTGCTTTCTCTTTATTCGCAATTGTGAATGTACTTTAGTTTGTTGAGCAGGTGGTCTTTTTATATATATCTGACAGTGCTTTTGGTTCCCACCTCTGGCGTGTGGGGCTTTCAGTTGGAGTCAGTCATGTAGGCCAGGATTAGAGGGGTGAAAGAGGAGGTACAGTCGGAGTCTAGGTAGTGGCAACCTCAGCGCCCTGCAGTCAGAACCATGCAGAGTTCTGCTTGAAAGAGTTATTTTTTTGCTTAAGCTCTCACACACACCCCAGATGGCTTTTGTGCCAGTCGGGGAATTGCTTTGGGACAGAAGAGTCCTTCAGACTTTGTAAGTCGCTGGACACAGCAGGTAAAATGCTGGAGGCAGACAGACAAAACAAGATGTTATATTTTCATTACATTTTCCACAATGAATCTAAACATAAATCTGAAACAAAGTAACTGGATTAGAGTAAAGGGCTGATTTTAATCGCCCCTATATTTACAAACTGTTGTTCAGATATTACAGCTTCTGAACATTCAGCCAGTTTGAGTCAAAACACTTCCTCATATGTAATATATAAGACAAAGCACGTGTGTCTGCATTACCAGTGGAAGCTGTTTTTACAATAAAAACACTACAACCTGCTTTCACTTCTTTGTCTCTGATCTGTGGTTTTATAACACAGATCAGTTAACCAACCCTGTTACTCTTTGAGGGAATTATGGTCCCTTACATTATCAGTCTAGCATTCTTCTGCAGTAACACCATGCTGACACATAGACAAGCAATCAATATTTTGTCAATAAACAAATCAGGTTTACTGTTTCATGTTGTCTTAAATAAGAACTGTGGGTTCTTGTATTGGTTTGCATAGAAGGGAAATTGTTGCCTCACAGCAAGAGGGTCCTGGAGTCGAATCAAAGGGCTCTTATGTCAATCTTGCTTGCTCTCTCCATTAATTTGTAGGTTCTCTCAGGGTACTCCGGCATCCTTCTACTGTTTAAAAGCTGCAGTGTTAGATAATTTGACACCAAACTGTCCTTAGGATTAGTGTGTGCATACATGATTATTTGTCCAGTGTGATGGACTGGTAACCTGTCCTGGGTGTACCTTGACTCTGACCGTTGGAGCCCTACAAACCTGCAAGGATTAGACAGGTGTACAAAACAGATGAATAGATCCGTATACTGGATATTAAATTTGTTAAAACTTCCTGTCAATTTGCCAACTGAAACTACTTGACCTGTGTCTAAAATTTGTTATAACGATTCTGAGAATTCAAAGTTGCAACAGTCTGACTTTTCCTGGTCAACACCGATCTTAGGCTTTCTTTGAGGTCTTACCCTCCCATTCCCATTTTCTTTTAAGGCACTATAACAAAGACCATCCTTTTTGGTATCTTTGCTTAATTGTTGAAACATAACAAACTTTAACAACTTTGTTTTTATTCAGCAAGACAAATGTAATATTTATTGACAATGAAAGGGAAAAGGTGCTGCAGGTTCCTTGATTGAGGGAGCAGTTTTGAATCCAACAGAAAATAAAATAATTACAAGTTTATTTATGTATCAAAGCATATCCATACCCTAAAAAGCAAATTGCATCACAGAATGCTCATAAAAGTGCAGAATTCAGATGTTATGTTTTTAGTAATCAAAAGATTTAATCTAATTGTTTAGTGTTTACCTTCCAGAAAATTGACTGACTGATTGGTGCATTAGTATATATATCATGTATTTACAAAGAATTTAAAACCTATTGAAAGTGTTAAAGCCCTTGTAATTTGGGTGCACTCCTTTTTTGGAACAAACAGATTTTCACTATTTCAACTTCTTGTTTCTTTGTTTGTTTCCTGTCCTTGGTTTTGCTTTCTGTAACGGTCAATTAGGTCAGCCCAAGTGTTGCCTGAAAAATTACAGTACTTTCCTCACTAAAACATGTTGAAGCCCAATTTAAATCATCAGCCCATTGAAAAAGACCTAATAGAAAGCTGTGTCACTGTGAAAAATAGAGTGGTATGAACATAGCCAGAATATCAGGCTGTGGTGTTTGAGGTCTGATCTGTAAACCCAACTAGGAGGAGTGATTTGGTTAGACTGCTCCGTTAGCTGTTTTCTGTTTGTCCCCCAAGCGTTTATCGTGGAGGTTTCACAAGTGGCCACTTCTACGTGCACTGATAAACAGCGGGGATTGGATCCAGACCCTGCTGGGTTCTAGCTGGAGCCCTGGGGCTTGAAACCACACAGGCAGGAATGTTAGTCATTTGTTTATTATTGCTGATATTCGCCTGTTCCTAATCCTTGCAGGATTAGCTGAATTACATGTTTTTCCTCATTAACCTTTATCCAATGTTGCAGACTTTTCATTCAACATGGGAATATTTGCATGTCTTGTTAGTTAATGCATGGACAACGTATGTGCAGAGGCATGCATTTTGGTGTGTGCTATGATGCACGCGTTCTTGTGTGTTATGTCAAATGTTTTTCTGTTGGATGTTTGTTGTCAGGGTACTTTAACAAATACACCCAGAAATTACGTTCTATTTAAAGCTGTGACCGGGTTAAAGAAAACTCAGCTACAGTGACTTACACTTTTTATTTCATGTTAGATCATCTTGCCTTGTGGTTTTCTTGAGGCAAAAGGAGTGTTTAGATGTAACAAATCAGGGCGGAAGAAATGTTTTTTTTTCCTGGTTTTGGTCGGAAATACTCCAAGAGCCCTGTAGGAACCAATTAATCATAGAAGACCAAATGTCAGTGTGGCGTCACTGGATTCGGAAACTAATGATGTCATGAAGGAGGGATAAGTGGTTTGAGTGTTACCAGTTTGTAGAGAAGCTACTGGCTTTGAGTCACCTGGATTGAAGACTGAGCTGTATTCACTTAGTCGCGTGAACTTGTTCAGCTTGACCTTTTCAGAGCTGATCTAGTCACTTTGTAAATTTCTTTCCAGTTTCACATCATGGCCTCGCACACGTTCATTAACATGCCGTCCTCTTCCAGCCACACAGTGTGTTTGTGGGTCAGAATGTCCAGCAAATCTACTCAGATGCCCTGCATGCAATCCCCACTGCCCAGTTCCTCTCACAAACACAGAGAGAAGGGGATACACTATTGCTGCAGGACTGACAGATGAAAAACATGCAATTATCTTAGTTTATGGGAGGACAAAAGGTTAAGAATGGAGGTTCCTAATTTTCTGGGATGCTCAGGTACAGCCTGTCTGGTTGGGAATCCATTTAAGTAAGGTCTTCTACTAGATTGCATATGTTACAAAACCAAGTAAGAATTCAAATGGTTGACCTAAAATCTGCATGAGCATTTTACTCACCAAAATCCAAATATTTCAGTGTATTTAGAAATGTAATGAAATGTAAAAAATGGTTTTAATTTAATTTGTCACTATCCCTCAAACCACTCAGCAGTGGATACTATTGCGGGGTGGAACTGACAAAATGAATGTTCAGCCCTCCTTCTACATCCTTCCTCGCCCTGCACACAAAGTCGTTTTACTTGCTGCTCGCTTAAAAGCTCTGCAGCCGACGCAGTGACAGCTGTACTTCATGTGGCGTTGGTTAATTGGCATTTTTTTGGTAAGGCAGATATGCTCCACTATGCATATCTTCCCTAATGTCTTTTGCGCTGTTTGCCTTTATAAAGTGTCCGTTAATTGGCCACACGGTCACAGTCTCCTGCATTAACTATCCCCTGTGGTACCTGAATGTGGCCCATTTGACCTGGAGGCACTGAGGTGAAAGTCAAGCATTCAACAGCCTCAACTTTTGGCCATTTGCCAATTTTTTTTCTTGTCTAACCACCGTCTGTGTTTCTCCTCTGCCTCTTTTTGGTGTTTAATATGAGCTTTGAAGGTGATCTCTCTTTTACTGGGACAGTTTTAGGGTTATATAAGCAATATCCAGTTCATTTCTACACCTTTCCATAAGGTTTATTGTCTGTTTTTGTGTGACTGTCTGTCAGCTTCTGTCAGGCACTTCTACCAGCTTCCTTACTTTCCTGCCTCCTCAAAACCAAAGAATGGCCTTTCCTTTTGGCCTTATACTACCAACCTATCCAGTTGATTACCCCGAGCCTTCTGCCTATAGACAGCCAAGCCTCCAACTGAGCTGCATCAGCACTGCTCAAAGACCAAGGAGGACTGTGATCCCACCATGGGGTGTAAAGCTGTGGCTCCAGCTGTGCTAAACTTTAATCCCCATCTCTTTTAACCACAATGGAAAACATGTGCTTTCTCTGGGTAGGGTGCAGGCCCACCATTGATGATGCCATTTACCTATGCTCTAAAACTAACATCTCACAGCTCTTGTGACCACTACTTGTTACATGTTTTGTTATTATTTAGAAAACAACTGATAGATAATTATTTCGTAACATTTTTATTTAAATAAGATAATTCTTTATATAGTTTGAAATGTACCCATCCAAAATTTATGGCTGATTTCGATCTCAGTTTTTTGTAAAGCTTTGGAATACCGTTATCAGTTTTGGCCATTTCTGATTTTGCTTTCAGAACTATATCACAGAAAGATACAAAATACAATTCAAAATATCTTTTCTAGCCTTTTTGCCATGAGTTGTCGTTAATTATTTCCAGAGGTATTGTTACAATCTGTGTGTGAGTTAGGTGTTGCTGTAAAAGTTTTTATTTTTTTTTATAAATAAGGAGATGACATTTTAAATTGTCTTTATTTCTTTTGAATTCTGTCATACTAGCGATTTCATTGGTTAATGAAACAAGCAATATTACATTAAGAAAATGTAATTATATTAACTCAAAGGCTTCCAAAAGCCAGTGTATTTATAAATTCAGCATGTTCCATTTCAGAGGTGAAATAATCTAAAAGCAAAAACAAAGCAACTCTGCTGTACTCAGTTCAGCTTTCCTATTATCTGCCAAAGGTTTTCCTCTTTCCTGCTCCCTTGCACCTGAAGGGGGCAATAGACATGTCCTGGCATATTGTTGAAATGAAAGTTTCTTTTAGGAATACCATCTTTCATCTCTGTGCTTCTCTGACATTTTTAAAACCCTCACTGATACTGAAAATAGCTAACTTCCAGTCTGATCAAAAAACCATCAGATTTTATGTTTCCTACTGGTCAGTCCCTGCAGATCCCAATCGCAGGTCGATTACTCTGAGTTGCCCTACTTATAATATAATTAGCTCACCCCTTCTAATTTTTTCTCATTTTGTCCATAGCAAAAGTGTGAACCACTGTTGTGTTTTTGTAAGAAAAACAGCTTCTTGGTATAGTTTATTTATGATCCTACAATTCTAAAAAGGGGACAGTAAAGGCTTTGGGAAATGACCTTGTTGCTTTATGGTGAAAGAAAAACTATATCTGCTAAACATATTCCATTATTTTTCCACATAAGTGGGTAATGGCAGAAATGTAGTGGTGCAAAAAATCTCTTATGTTCTGTTTTAACCTTTTCTGTTTGATGAAATATGCTTCTCACTGCAGGTTAATCATTTGATTGGTTTGGCCAGTTCATGTGTGCTAAACAGGCAGCACTAAACATCACTATATTTTTGGCTGATTTCTGCCGAGCTTGTTTTATCCATCAGAATTCAACATTTTGGTTACTGTCTAATGGTTTTTATAAAACAGAGTATTGGGGAGGAATTTATGTCATTCCAAGAGACTTCTTGCTGTTGACTCTTTGGACAGCCGTCCTCGTAGTCCACCATGTCACCCTGCTATGTCAGTTGTAGTTGTTGATAAATATTATATCCCAATTCCCTGGCGTTGTAGTTTGTGACCAAATCACATCCTGGCCTCCACAGGTGGGAAAGGTGATCTGACAGTTGAGTGATCTCTTCCGAGTGTAACAGTAACCACGATAAGCTTCCCATGTTGTCCTGCCCTGTTTTGCCCTTTCCTGTCACCTTATCTGAACATCCAGTGCAATCTAAGCTCCTCTGTTCTCCATGCTGCCCATCTCCACTGGTGCTCTTCTCAGATGTCTCTGTGAGGACAGAATAAGCTCACTTGAGCTGAACTTGAGTAAAACTGACTGACAGAGTCCTGACACCCCATTGTGGGCTCAACCATCTCAGCTCCCAGCCACCCAGAACACTATGACCTCTACAGCAACAAGGGCATAGATGGCACAGAAAATGAGCTTCACATCTTTGAAGAACTAATTTATTTAAAAAAAAATCAGTAACGAGAATAAGATTCGATTATCAGTTGGGTCTGAGGGAATCCCTGTGCATTGTATTTGTTGTGTTTTCTATTTGCTTGAGTAAGACTTAATGTATATTATTCATGGCAGAGTGTACTTCCTCTTGCTGTCTGGGTTTGATTAAGAGAACCGGTCCCCCAACAGGCAGTCAACCAACTTTTTTCACCCTTTCTAAGAGCCAAAAACTTCACAGTACACTCACAGAGCATCAACAACTTTCATCACCTGATAGTCAGTGTAGACATGAGCAGCCCAGAAATATTTGCACACTCACTCTGCTATCCAGGGGAGCGGGATTCAGCTATCCCTGCTTTTATTTATCTGCTAACTCTGTCTCACGCTGGAATGTTTAATGTTGTTTAACTTGAAATCACTGACTGAGGCCAATTTGACACTAATTGAAGCAGAATAAATGACTGCGATTTTTGTGTTTTCAGTACGTGGTAACCTGAAGAGAACTTGAATCATTCACAAATCATCTATCATTTGCATTCAGACCAAACCCACTATAAACATGTTTCCACATGTGCTCATTCCACAGTGTCGCTGCCAAACAGCAGTCGAAACACTGCTGAAAGGGAGCTTATCAGAGCCCTCTATGGTTTTCATGGCACTCTGGAAAGAGAATGCAGTCCCTAAATCTTTCATATTTCTTCGAGTTGTATGTGCAGTTTTTCGTAGCTGAACCCTGGCAGTGTTTTTTTTTTTACTCTCGCAAAGTCAGGAGGGTTTGTGGGGCAAAATCAGATTAGGTTGAGTGTTGTGTGCGCTTGTGCGTTCGCATGCGTCTGTTTCATGGACATGAGCGCCTTAGCGTTTAATGTGGGTGTGTACTTGCAGACCTCAGCTCAGCTCGGAAATGTAATCTGATTTGCAGAAGGGAATGGGTCGTTTCACATGACTGGTTTAAAAGACCGCTGGCGCAAGGTTGTGCCAGTGTCCCTGATTGGTCTGTGTGTATGTTCTTTTGTTCACATGCTTGTGCACATACACACACACACATCGTTTATTTGTTTTCCAAAAGCCCTCTGGAAATATGAGTGTTTGTTGGTACAGGCTGCCACACAGTAGAAATTGAAAGGTGTTGAAGTTTGCGGCATAGCTCAGCGAAACCAGGTTGCTGCATTTATCCTGTTGGCCTTAGTTTTAAATAGGATTTGTTTGGGGAAGTCTATGCAAAGTAAGGCCACCACTAATTAACAGCCAATTACACATCTGAAAATATATGTAAAACTCTGCTTTGCTGTGTGATGCAAGTTTTTGTTTGCAGCTTTCTGTTTACACATATCTGATAATGAACTGTTTATTTTGAACTAATGGACTATCAGAACCGTTGGCAACAAACTGAAATCATCTTCTACAGTGAGTTGCAAAAGTATTCATACCCTTGAACTTTTTCACATTTTAGATACAACCAAAACCTTCAGTGTATTTTATCAGGATGTGATACACCAACCCAAGGTAGCACATCTTGATTTTGATTAGGTCTTTTTACCATGTGATATCTTTTGATCCTGCACTGTAATTCTGGCTGTATGCATAGTGTTGTTTTGGTGAAAGGTTAAGCTCCACTCCAGCCTTAAGTATTTTGCTGTGTTTAGCTCCATCCATCTTTTCATGAACTCTGACCAGCCTGCCACTGCTGAAGAAAACTATGTCCACAGCATGATGCTCCCACCACTATGTTTTACCCTGGGGGGAGGGTTGTTCAGGCTAAAGTGCAGTGTTAGATTTTTGCCGGACTTTGCATGTTACATCTATACCAAAATGTTCATTTTGCATGTATCCAACAGAGCAGCTTCTTCCGTATATTTGCCATAAGGCCCTGTGGCAAAAACTATAATTGTGGCTTTTCATTTCTATTTTCAAAAGTTGTTTTCTTCTTCCCTTTTTTTACATAAAGGCCAGATTTGCACATGACTGTTTACGCTGAAACTGTTGCACACAAGGCAGATGTCAACGGATTCTTCAACCTGAGCTGTGAATCTCTGCAGCTCCTTCAGATTTTCCATGGGCCTCTTGGCTGCTTCTCTGATTTATGATCTTGTTGCACGGCATGTCAGTTTAGGTGGATATCTATGTCATTTTAGGTATCATCGATCATTTTTCAGACTATAGAAGTAGTTTATCGTGTTATTTTCATTAGAGATGGGCTGTAGGTTGTAACTATAGCATGCACAAGTTATTTGGCCTGTTAATACATTGAAATATTTTTAGTCTTGAGATCATTAGCTATGGTCATGACAAACAAGTAGAAGACATGAGAAGCAGTAAGTGATGTTTGTAGGCACATTATTGTCAGTGTTTCCATGTATTGGACTGTTTAGAAAATGTAAAACAGATCTTGCATGTTAGCCATGATCTCATAGTTTTCACGCTTGTCTGGTCCGAACACGTTTGAATGTGTGTGGTTGGTGTTTGTGTGTTTTCTCTCCTGTCTGTAGCAAGCTCATAAGCAGCAAGCAGGAACCTCTGATCCCATCAGGCGTGTCAGCGGGGGCAGTTTTTCATAAGGTAGTAATCTTACCACACAAGAGGGTGTCCAATATTAGAGAAAGCCCCCACCTCTGAGCTAATCAAGACCTGATTGACTCTTCTACTTGCTCACCAACCTCTCTAAACATTACCTCATCTGGAGGCTCAGCTAAGCCTTATGCACCTCCAGTCATCTGGTGTACATGATAACTCACTTAGCACAGTGTGATAGGTTGGAAACAAAAACTGAAACACAAGAAAGGGCATAAAAGAAGCAAAAGCAGCACACAACTACCTGTGGCGTCTGGTGCCAGGGAAAGGTATTTTTAAAAGGAAAGAATCATTTTACCATGTCCTCCAGAAACTCTGTGAAACAATTTCCCAGTATTCAGTTTCTCTCCCCACTGTCTTATTATTGCTGTTTTCCCCTTCAACTGTTGGAGCCTTCAACCTGAAAGGAGGTTTTTGAGTTTGGGCTTTGTGTCACTCGGAAACAGTGTATTTGTTGCCAAGGTAACCTGTCTGGAGCAGAGTAACTTAGACACAGCAAGCACCTTTGACTTTGGCTTGGAAGAAGAGGAACCAGGGCTGCGATTAGTTTAGCGAGTGCAGCTTCAGGGTGAAACGTGTTTGCATCTAAAAACCAGTTTACTGCGCCAGTACCAACCTGAACCTGCTAACCTTGTAGCACCTGTAGTACCTGCAGTACAGCTCAGATTAATATTTTGTAATTAAAAAGCAGAGTGTTGTTGTAGGCAATCCCTAAAACTTTAAATTTAACAGAGTTCGCTGAGTTACCTTTCTAATAAAGGTTTTACTTTTTAATGCCCCTTATGGGAGAACTGCAAAAGGCCTTTACTCTGCTGTGACCTAAAGTTACCTCTGGTTGAGAAAGACCCAGAAGATTAAGACTATGGTGACTGTTTTGTTTGCGGCAAACATGGGATCTCAAATGGCTACAAAAATTAAGGGAATCACAATACATGCTGAGCCTAAGAAGGCTGTCAAATAATCTGCCCAAGCAGGTTATGGTAACTTCCGTATACAAAGAAATGAAAAGAAATGAAAAGCGTCAAAAAGTTAAGTCAAGTAATGATGGCAGATATCGTTTTTTCTACCATATACAAGCATTTGATTCTCAGAATAAAATAAAATGCTAACTAATAGGGCTGTATAAAAACAGCACAAAATGTCTCGTCAAACTGAAGCGTCACCCAGGTACTGTCAGTCTGTGACATCTAGTGAAGTAAGTTCAAGCTAGTATTACGAGCACCTGATATGATGGTATAAAGCCTCACAGCATGCATGTTTTCGAGCTTTTATTTTAAAGTAAGAAAAGGAAGTAGTTCTTGAGTTGCCCTGTTTTGTTGAAAAAGTTGAAGAGTTGGCATTGAAGAAGTTCCCAACACTTTTAAATTGCCCCCAGGGAAAATTTCAAGCACCCGTTGGTGCTTAAAATGTTTCCAGGTTCATTAAAAAGTGAATGGGGAAAAATATGAATGGTTTGTAAGCACTGTGAAAATATTGCCACTGACGAACCGCTAGGTGCTAACAATGGTAAGGTTGGTATCTGCCTCTTGTTGATGCTCAACTAACAGTTTTTAATGAGCCTTTGATCCCGTGTCATTCAAAATCTAAAATACCTTTATTCATGAAACCCGACTGGATAACCTCACAAAACAGACATTCTTTAAAATGCAGATATTCATTTATTAGTCAATTTATGAAATCTTTAATTCCTTGAAAACCCTAAAACAGGGCATTTTAAATGTTTTTCTTAACATTTGGCTCTTCTTAAAACTAAACAAGCACAAAATCCTTATTTTGGGGACTACTCAAACCTGGGTTAGAATATTCTTCATGAATTAAGTACATCAATTCTTTAAAAAAGAGTTTGTGGTTTGTGAAACCTTTCTTTTTATTATTTAAGTATTGCCACAATGTCATCTTGTTCTTGTGAACCCAAAACTGTGAATTGTCTGATTTCATCAGCTGGCTGTAGTCTTAATGCCCTAATTAATTATAGGCTTGTATGTAGGGGTATGAAAGGTTTGATCACAAAACTTTTCACAAGTCTCACAACTTACTACCACTCTACTCTTTTAGAGGCACCTGGTCAAGATGACAGCATTAAAATGCAAGAAAAAGAAGGAAGTAGGCTTGCAGACCCTGTTGCTTTTTTTGTTCAACATTGACCAAGAGATTCTTGATTTTCCTGCGAAGTATGTCAAGTGGGAGGAACAGAAGAACTGAAAGCCTTCTCTGACCTGTCTGCGATCAGACTAGGGACAATTAGCAGACATCTGTCTTGTGATCTGAGATAAAAAGGGAAAGAAAAGCTAAATTGAAATACTTTAAGATATGAGAGTTGTTACTTCATAATAGTGTTTGTCATTTATATTTATCTTAATGTTATGGGACTCTAAGCCATCGTCATATAAAAACAGTTTGGTAAGTCATTGAGACAAACTTTAAACAAGGTAGTCAGAGTCAATAGACACAATATACATCAGCAATATTTGTTAATACAATTGTGTAGTTTTCATTTAATCACTACAACCTCTGTAAATGAGCTAATTTAAGGTTGAAAACCTCTCATTAATAAATATATAATATAACAGTTTTGTTGTTCCTGTCTAATATAAGGCAGCAGAGGTTAACATCACATGTATGACTTTACCAGCACATCCTTCTGCACGTATTTGAATTTTTCATCTAAAACAGCTTTACCTAAAGGCCAAAGTAATATCCAATCAATACATAATTTGCATCATGTAACCCTTTTAAGTTAAGTTACTTATTAAATGTATTTTTCAGATTTTAATCTTTCATCGTGTCCTGAACGATGGCAACATGCTGTGAGCTTTTATCTTAGAACTGAGACTTTTTGGTTTCTCACCAATTTTATATACATCCATTACATACACCCACAAGATAAACGTGGGTCCATGTCTTGCCTTGTGTGTCACAGTTTCAGTTCTTTTAAACTTTCTAGTTATTGCTCTGACTGTATAAGTGGACATGTTAAGGTTTCATGATAACAATTTTCTATTTATCTAGATCAAAACAGGTCTGTTTTCTTAATCGGCATGTTCTTTTGTCTTTGCCATTTCGAACAGTAGTTAAGAGAAATGGGCCTCTGTGACAAGTCATATACCCCAGGCAATCAGGAAGCTTTGGATTTCTGAGTAAAGGTCTCTAGATGCTCCAATCAACTTGAAACAGTCAAGTATGAATTGAGAAAATGCTTCATGTACATTTATTCTAGAGGAATTGCTAGTGATTTTTTTTTTCTACTCGATAGATGTACTCAGCTAAATTCTCCGAAACCTTTCAGTTGGAGCCTATGTGGGCTATTAAAGATGAGGTTCGTTTAAAGATTTTTGTAGGGGAATCGATGATTGAGAAGGGCACTGGAGATAACAGCTTATTACAAAGCTCACTGTGACCCGAGTTGCCCAGAACCCACCAATAGTCTTCAAAATAAATATGCTTTGTAATTTCAGATCAGACTGTGAGGCAGATTTATTTGAAAAACTGCCATTGAGATCGACACTTCATTAGGTACTCCTTACTAGCACAAGGTGGGACCTTTTGCCCTCAGAAATGTCCAACACAGAATTTTTATGGACATAGATTCAACAAGATGTATGAAAAATTTCTCTGAGATTTAGCTCCGTGTTGTCATGATAGCATCACACAGATGCAGCAAATTTGTTCTTTGCATATCTATGATGTGAATCTCTTATTTTGCTACATTATAAATGTGTCGGACTGAAATTTGGTGACTCTGGAGTCTGTTAAAGTGGAGTGAACTCATTTTTATGTTGAAGAACCAGTTTGAGACATGACACATTACCCTTCTGAAAGTAGCCATCAGAAGACAGGTACACAGTGGTCATAAAATGATTAGCAATTCTCATGTAGACTTTGGCCTTTAAACAGTGGTGGTTTAAACAGGTGGTATTACGTGGGCCAAGGTGTGCCAAGAAAACATTAAATTTTTTCATAAATTGTCTGTAAATGCTCACACCAGCTCTTGTTTCACCAATAGCCATCATATTTTCAAAGTTATATGAATCAAACTTTCTTCCTTCTTTAGATGCTTGGTTGGAACAAATCATTTTCACCAGGGCTAGATGCCTAAATGCATTGAGCTGCTGCCATGTCATTGGCTGATTTATTATTTGTTAACAAGCTATCGAACGGGTATATCTAATAAAGTTAGTGTCCAAGAAGCATAGACATCTTTATTAAGGGTTTGTGCAACAACAATCCGGACTAGGCAGCATTTTTATGTTACCCAAATATTTTAAATTTATTTTTTGTCTTATCTTTAGTTATTGTTCTTCAAAATGAGCCCCAAGCTCTCCATACTTGGAACTGTGTAAATTCAAGTCTGGGCAGTGCTGACCCAAGCTGAATTTGACTTCTCGCTTTTCTTTTGAATCTTTAATGGTCTGCCATCAAGAAATGCTTTCTGAATCATCTTATTCCTGCATCTTTTATCTTTTTCAGGTTATCCCAGGTGAGCAACGAGAAGAGGCTGAGTAGTGGAAACATTATCCCAACAGTTCCCAACATTATCCCAAGGTAGGGGTGTCTCTGATTTCTCTTTTATCATTGCTGAGTGGACTGTTTGTTCACACACATTGCAGCCCTATAACTAATTCTGACAGTTTCCACACACAACTCCAGTGTGGTAAAGTTACTGATAAAACAGAGATTGTGAGACACATCTGGTAATCACATATCATCGGGTTAACAACACAGGATTAATGCCCTCAATTTTCTATTTTTTTATTGTGCAATCTAAGTCATGACAGTGAAGTAAAGAATGCAGTGGCACTCAGATATCACTTCAAACACAAATTCTGTCAGGAGCATCAGATCCTTTCCGTAGAACTGAAAAGATATGCTTTGTTGGCCCACCGCAGAGTCGGTGGCCTTCAAAGGAACCCGTTGATGGACTTCTGCAGGGCGGCCAACAGGCTAAATGACAGGTACTGTGCCTCTCAGGGTGGTCGTAGGTGTTCTCAGTGGAGGTCATACATGCTTGACCCTGAGGTGAATAGTTATTTTCTATATATTTTTTAGGCTCATAATATCTTCTTCTACCGTCTAGTTGGTTCTCTCAGTAAGTGAAGGGGAACTGTGTATGGTTGGCAGGGCGCCAGCAGACGGGTACAGTAGTTCGGCTTATGGGGGAGGGCGATAGGGGCTGGCAGCCCTAGTTGCAGCCGCAGGCACAAAAAGACATACATGGGCAGGCAAAGACTCAAAGGCAGGTTGGGACCTGGATTCTGTGCGCTGATGCTGCTCTCGTTGGCTGCACTCCAAGATGAGACACAGGAAAGAAACGTGGGAAGGGAAAAACCAGAATGGAATCCAAAAAAAAAAAAAGACAGAACCAGAAAATAAGCTAAAGAAGCACAGAATTTGACCAGACAGCAAGTAAAGGTAATAGATTTTAGCAAAAATCACAGACTGGATGCTTTGAGTTGCAGAAGAATGGAATTGAGGAAAAACTGCGAGACTGAAGTCACATCCTTTGTGTTGGTGGAACGTGACTTCTTGGAGGTAAACCAGCTCATCGGTGCAGACAAGCAGAAAGACGATGAGAAATAGTGATGGATGACTACTGATCGTCTGACACATTGTTCCTTCCCTTCTTTCGGCAAAGACCGGGCGGGACGGGCCGGTCACACCACTTTGCTGCCATAACAACTGCAGGGTTGAGTGGCTGCTGTGCGGGGGTGGAAGGAATTATGTCATTTTTCTGGAGAGATTACCAGAACAAGGGCAGGTACAGCAAAATCTGGGTTGTCTAGAGGCCACCTACCTGCATTACCTAATCTGAAGCTGCACACCAACCTCATCTTTATCTTTAACTGTTTTTTTTTTTTGTTCTCTTTTAAGTAAAATTGCATTTTTCTTTTATTTTGAAGCTTTGGAATGACACATGAGGATCTTTCAAATCACAGCTTCAAGCCAGCACTTGTTGAGGCTAATCTCTGACATTTTTATACCAATTTCAAAGCTCCTTTATAAAAAAGGAATCTATGCCCTCCATTAAAAAAAAAAAACTTTTAGAGGGATAGTTGTCTTCAGATTTTATACACTGTCAGTTCGTCAGCTCAGTTTAGTAAAACAGAAACAAACTCTGACCAGATTTCTGTCACCTAAAAAAATTCATTCAGGTTATTGTATGTTTTATAAACATTTACATTGCTGTCACATTTGCATTACATGTTTATTGGCATAGAGATATGTGATAATTGATCTTGTTGGTCTGTAGACTGTTGCTAAATGTGATTTATCAGACACACATTTTGGATGTCAAACACTTTTAATGTTACAAGGTGGACAAGGAAATTCTGTGTTAGAATCAATAAAACTATGTTCACATGAACTCAGGTCACTT
This sequence comes from Crenichthys baileyi, assembly GCA_036173005.1. Lineage (NCBI taxonomy): Eukaryota > Metazoa > Chordata > Actinopteri > Cyprinodontiformes > Goodeidae > Crenichthys > Crenichthys baileyi. The sequence continues at coordinate 343,800 of JAHHUM010001498.1, forward strand.
TGGTGAAAGTTTTTTTTTAACAGAACCCCTTTGCAACATGTTTTTCACATGCAGTAAAATAAAAACAGTGAACAACTTGGTCTTCAGTATGCAGGGCCATCTCAGTAAAATAGAATATCATCAAAAGCTAAATTAAATATGGCTTACTGCTAATGAAAATCTAAAATTCAGCTTCTCAGAAAGTTAGAATAGTAAGTTCATGACCAATAAAGAAAAAAGCTATTATAAATACTACTACAAAGTATGTCCACCTAATGTACAATATGTCCTCAGTACTTGTTTTGGCCTCTTTTTGCATAAATTACTGCATCTATGTAGCTTTAAATGGAGGTGATCATCCTGTGGCTCTGCTGAGGTGTACATGAAGTACAGTTAATAGGGGCCTTCACTTAATCTCTATTGTTGGTTCTGGAGTCTCTCATTTTTATTGTGACAATACCCCAATGATTCTGTTTTGGTGATTTGCTGGCCAATCAAGCAACGATACCATGTTCCTTAAATTAGGTACTGGAACTGTCTACAGTGTGAGCAGGTACCAAGTCCTGCTGGAAAATAAAGTCAGTATCTCCATAAAGCGTGTCATCAGATGTAGGTATGAAGTCCTCTAACTTCCTGGTAGATGGCTTCACTGATTTTAGAGGTAATAAAACACAGTAGATTAACAATACCAAATAACTATCCTCTACTTCAAGACTCTGGGACCTTGATTTCAAAATTTCCAAAAGAGGACTTTGGATCACTGAGGAATAGTCCAGTTCCTTTCCTCCTTAGTCCAGGTAAGAGGCCTCTGATGTTGTTTCTGGCCCAGGACTGGCTTAAAACAAGAAATGCAACAGCTGTAGCTCAGGTCCTGAATATGTCTGTGTGTGGTTTAAGCTCTAACTCCAGCTGTAGTCCACACCTTGTGAATATCCCCCAAACTCTTGAATGGGCTTTGCTCTTCAATCCTCTCAAGGCAGTGGTTTTTCCTGTTGTTTGTGCACCATTTTTCCAAATCCCTTTATCCTTCCACTCAACTTTCCATCAATATGCAATAATTCACTCTGTGAACAGCTAGCTCTTTTAGCAGTGATCTTCTGTGGCTTAGTCAGTGTGTCAAATGGACAAGGACATAACATTGCGGCTTTAAACACTTTTGTTGTTTGTTTTGGTCTTATATAGGATTAGAATTTCTGGTAAACTGAAGTTTTTGTTTTTTATTTGCCAGAAGATATCTTAAAAAATAAAAAATAAATGCTTGAAATATGTCACTCTGTATAAATAAATGCTTGAAATATACCGCTCTTTATATAATGACTTTAATTATGAAAAAAAATTATTTTCTATGATATTTTAATTTATTGAGATGTACCTGTAATTAACCAAAGACTATGTAAATTACATGCTAAAGCACACGTAGCAGTGTTAGTAAGCTGGATAGATTAGTGTGTGGGGGTGTGTATGTTGTGTGTGGGTATATATATATATATAATATATATATACTATATAGATATATTATATATATATATATATATAATATATATATAATATATAATATATATATATATATATATATACAGGGGTGGACAATGAAACTGAAAAACCTGTCATTTTAGTGTGGGAGGTTCATGGCTAAATTGGACCAGCCTGGTAGCCAGTTCTTCATTGATTGCACATTGCACCAGTTTAAGAGCAGAGTGTGAAGGTTCAATTAGCAGGGTAAAAGCACAGTTTTGCTCAAAAAAAAAAAAAAAAAAAAAAATTGAAATGCACGCAACATTTATGGTGACATACCAGAGTTCAAAAGAGGACAAATTGTTGGTGCACGTCTTGCTGGCGGCATCTGTGACCAGACAGCAAGTCTCTTTTGTGATGTATCAAAGAGCCACGGTATACAGGGTATGGTAGTCCATACCACCAGAAGGACGAACCACATCCAACAGTAGAACTGTGGATGCAGGGAAGCTGTCTGAAGGGATGTTCGGGTTGCTAACCCGGATTCGTATCCAAAAAACATAAAACCACGGCTGCCCAAATCACGGCAGAATTAAAAATGTGCACCTCAACTCTCATGTTTCCACCAGAACTGTCCGTCGGCAGTTCACAAGGTTCAATATACACGGGCCAGGATTGCTATAGCCAAACTTTTGGGTCACTCATGCCAATGCCAAACATCGGTTTAAATGGCGTTGCAAGGATGGCGCAAATCTTGGGCTTTGGACAATGTGAAACATCGTATGTTCTCTGATGAGTCCACCTTTACTGTTATCCCCACATCCGGGAGAGTACGGTGTGGAGGAAAGAAGCCCCAAAGAAGCGTATCCACCCAGACTGTTGCATGCCCGAGTGTGAAGCATGGGGGGATCAGTAATTGGTTTGGGCTGCCATATCATGGCATTCCTTGCCCAATACTTGTGCTAGATTGGGCGCGTCACTGCAAGGACTACCGAACCATTCTTGAGGACCATGTGCATCCATGGTTCAAAAAAACATTGTATCCTGAAGGTAGGTGCAGTGTATCAGGTCCTACCGGTGATGACAATGCACCAACACACAAGCAAGACTGGTGGAAAGATGGGTTTGTTTGTTTTTTTGATTGCATGAAACATGAAAAGTGAAGTTGAACATCTCCCATGGCCTGCACAGTCACAGATCTAAATATTATTGAAGCCAACTTTGGGGTTGTTTTTGGAGGAGCGGCTCAGGAAACGCTTTCCTCCACAGTATCACGTAGTCGACCTGGCCACTATCCTGTAAGAAGAATGTCTTAAAATCCCTCTGACCACTGTGCAGGACTGTATATGTTCATTCCCAAGACGAATGACGCTGTATTGGCGCAAAAGGAGGCCCTATACCACGATAATAAAATGATAGGTGGTCTAAACCCCAGGTGTTCAGTTTCATTGTGTATATATATATATATATATATATATCATATATAATATATATATATAATATGTTTATTATATAAATATACTATATAATATATATATATATATTATATATATATGGTATACATTTATCAATTTCAATTAGTTATCAATTCATTTTTCTAAGCTGTCATGAATCCACTGGAATTAGCTATATTCACTGTTAGCTCAACTCTCTGATGCGAAATTGCTTCATATTGTCCAAACTAAAGTTGTTCTCATGGCAAGTAAGACATTGGTTTTTAATATTTAATATAAAAATATTACATATTAATATTTTGAAAAACATTTATTTATTTTCCGCTTTACTTACACAGGTAAATCTCACTGAGACATGAGGTTTCATTTTTATAGACATATATTTTAAAGAAATGTAAATTAGTAGATATCAAATCATATACTACACCGAAAAAAAAAAACAGGCTGAAGAGAGCAAACGCTTCTAATTTTCTGTGAATTGACCCCACAAATTGGTGGATGTTTAATTTTGTGTTCTTTTGTGGCCCCAGTCAATCATAACTTTCTGTATCATGTTTCTAGCATCGCACCTAATCATGAGTTGGACAGTGGACCTGCATCCTCCTGCTGCAGATGTTCGCTCCTGGCACAACAGATGACAGAGTGAGCTACTTCCCTGATAATCTAGCTGTCAAGATGGAGCCAGGAGTATGAACTTGGAAAAAAGCTGTGACTTAAACTCGGAGGCAGAGTGGAGAGGATTCAGCAGCTCAGACACTGTGGAACACATCTGTCAACATCTGGATACACGCTCAGTAGAAAAATCGATGTAATATATGTACTAATGCCACAGTTACATCAGCCATCTACACATTGTTTGACTTTCTCATTTTTTCCTGAATTGAACTTGGATAAATATTGTTTCTGCATGTGCATCTGCTCTTGATTTTCTGTGTTTCTTCATGCTGTGACATTCGTTCTTGACATGGTATCACCAACTGCCCGGGGGAAAATTAAAAATTTTAAATCAGAGAGATTTTTTTCCCTTTTTTGCCCCTAATTCCCTTTTACGGGTAAGTAAAAAAACATTGGGTTGGGAAAAGTATTCGTACCTACTGAACTTTTACAACCACAAACTGCAATATATTGTAATGGGATTTTATATCAGACAAAAAAAAAAGTAAGCATAAACCCAAAAAAAGGGGAAAAGGAAAGAAGGCATGGTTTTTAAACATTTTAAAATAAATTTTTGGGAAAAGGGGTGGCCTGCATTAGTTTTTTCTTTCAATTTTCTGCCCTTTAAATTTTTTGCCCCATTTTCTCTACCAACTTTTCCCCCCAGGGTAGACCCGGCATTTTTTTCAATTCGTCTTAGTTACATTGAAGAAGAACACAAACGTTCAAGTCTTCAAGGCTAAAGATTCTCAATTAGATTTATGTCTGAGCTTTGACTGGGCCTTTCCTATACATGGATATGCTTTGATCTAAATTATTCCATTATTGCTCTTATTTTCATTGGGTTGGTTTTTTTTCCCTCTGAAAAAGGGGAACCCCGGGGCTATTCTTAATATTTGCGCCTCTAACGGGTTTTTTTCCCCGGAGACGTATGGGAATGTTTGGGAGGGTCCATCCAGATCCCACGCCCATGTCCCTGCTGAAATACCCCACAGCATGATGCCACCATTACTATATTTTACCATAGGGATGGTGATCTTATGGAAAGAAATCAGACTAAAGGGGACCTAAAGACGTATGCATGCAACACATCATATTTATACTATCTTAAACTTTACAATATGCACTACTTTGTGTTCCCAATAAAATGCATTGAAGTTTGTGGTTGTAATGTGGAAAGAATGTAAAAATTTAAAAGGGCCCAAATACTTTTTTAAATGCACTAAAAAATAAAGTGTTTGTGATAAAGGGGTGCTGCCAGGTTGTTTATTTTAGTAAAAAGTACAGCTTTTTCTTTCAGTCCCTTCACCAAGAAGCCATTGTTTCAAGTTTTTGATTAATGGAAACTGAAAACACTCCCAATCACCTTTCTTTGTGACACATTGGCAGACTTTTAATGTAGGCCGAACGTCCTGACAAACTGTTCACTCTGAACATGAGTTATACTTCTGCCACTTTTGCTATGTTTGCAGAAACCTGTTGGCAGAAATAAAAGAAGTGTATTTAAGCTACTGTCTGTTTGTTCTGTCACTGCACCTGTGGATTTATTTGACAAAAAAAAACTGTAAGATGTTTTTTTATGATCGCTCCTTATCACTTTTGTTGTTGTTATGATGTTGGCTTTATTACAGGTTTTGCGAAGGTGTCATAAAGCTCATTATTATTTTTTTTTAACTGAGATTTAGCCTCATCCAACTTTTCTTCTTCCCTGTAATAATTAGGTTTAGCAATCCTAAAGGTCAGCTGGGGGTTTGGTTTCAAATGATAATGGAATGATTATGCAGAATACAACTGCAACACTTTTAAAAACCAAACCTAGGGCTGTAAGTTTGAAATGATTGTGGATTTTCCATAATTTACACAAGGTCAAATTATAGATGCATACAAAATTTATATACATATACCCACACAAAAACTTGGATATATGTCAATTAGTGAATTAGAGACAGAACACATGAAGTTATGATGAAAATTCAATCTGGAAGACTCACCCCGTCCTCTGCTCCTTCAAATGATTCCACCATGTGTCCCCGCTCCAACCAATCAGCATCAGGTCCACATTTCCTCTTCAGCCAATCACCCTCCAAGGCTCCACTTTAAAGACCTTCACTCACGGACTTCCTCGCTCTTCAAGCTGAGCTTCGACCCTCCTCCTCATCTCCACCATCTGGCTTCCTAGCTTCTCCCGATTCCCCTATTTTCTCAGGCCTCCACTCCACCAGCAGTCGGATCCCAAGGGGGGAAGACATCTCTAATTCTAATCCTATGATTTTCATTCAAGCTCATGTCATTCTCAGCGTTCGTGTCTTCCTCCAGGGTCTGAGCGCCAAAAAAATAAATATCTGCAAATAAACTTCATTAATCACCACCTATGTGTTTTCTCATTGTGAGTCTTTACAGGATTGAAATGCTTTTTGTAGGTATCATCAAGCTTCTGGCTGGATATTTGACTGCTCTTCTTGGCAGAATTGCTGCAGTTCATAAAAATAGTTTGGTTTCCTGGCACAGACCAGCTTGTAGTAATAGTCCATACATTTTCAATAGTTTTGATATTGTGCCTTTTTGAAAACCATTCCAAAAGCTCGGGGTTTGTCTTATATAGTCAGTTCAATTCAGTTTGTTTATATAACGCCAATTCACAACACACGTCTTCTCAAAGCACTAACAAAATCAATTCAGTCGAATCATACAGATTTCAATTCAGGTACATACATTCCAGTTAGTCAGTCATTTTCTACCGCTTATTCCATAGTGGGTCGCGGGGGAGCTGGTGCCTATCTCCAGCAGTCTATAAGCGAGAGGCGGGGTACACCCTGGACAGGTCGCCAGTCCATTGCAGGGCAACACACAAACAACCATGCACACACTCATTCACACACCTAAGGGCAATTTAAAGTGACCAATTAACCTAACAGGCATGTCTTTGGACTGTGGGAGGAAGCCGGAGTACCCGGTGAGAACCCACGCATGCACGGGGAGAACATGCAAACTCCATGCAGAAAGACCCCCGGCCGGGAATCGAACCCAGGACCTTCTTGCTGCAAGGCAACAGTGCTACCAACTGCGCCTACATACATTCCAATTAATCCTAATTAGCAAACAGCGCAATCAAATTAATGATTCAAATTGGTTAAAAAGGTTTTCTATCTGGGAAACCCAGCAGATTGCATCGAGTCAGTGACTTGCAGCATTTACTCCTCCTGGATGAGCATGTAGAGACAGCGGACAGTTGCTTGAATTGACTTTGCAGCAATCCCGCATACTGAGCATGCATGTAGCAATAGTGGAGAGGAACATTCCTTTTTAACAGGACAAAATCTCCAACAGAACCATACTTAGTGTGAGCGGCCATCTGCTATGACTGACTGTGGGTTTGAGAGAACAGAGCAGAGACAGAAAAAGAACACAGAAAATAAATAAATAAATAAGAAAAATAAACCATTAAATGTAGTTGCTCCTTTGGTGGCTTCATCTAGGAGCGAAAGACAGCTAAGCAGATGAACTCTGAGCCAGTTTTGAAGTCTGGACTATGGATGTATAATTTGCAACTGAACACATTGACAAGCCATATTCCTTCTGGAGAAAGATTTTATGGTCATGTGAAACAAAGATGGTCACAGAGACAAGTCGTATGTTTAGAGGCATTTCAACCTAAGAACACTGCACAAATTGTCAAGCATGGTTGTCGCAGCATTATGATGAGGCTCTGTTTGCCAGTGTTGCTGGCCAAATTATTTAACCTCACCTCAGTTATAAATGGCAAAAGAATTGAAACTACTATGTATAAAAGGAAGCCAAACATTTCAAATCCTCCCAATCAAAACTTCAAAGAAATGTGGCTAAATTTGTAGCCAGAAATATGGCAGTACCTTGTTGATGGCTAAAAAAAAAGTATTTTTTCTACAGGTTGCCACAAGACATTTAGTAAAATATCAGGAGTGTATATATAAATCTGAGTCTGCATCCATAATTTTAACCCTGAGTGACCTACAGAAAATCCACTATAATCCACTTTATCAATAAATCTTATTTATATGTTTCTCAAATGTATGTTTATGATGAAACTGGAAATATATCTGTATAATAATATGAAATTTTAATGGTTAGTTTGGAGATACTGAATACATTAGAAAGAGGATGTTGGAGATGGAGCTGCTGGGCAGAAGGAGAAGAGGAAGACCCAAGAAAAGAGTCATGGATATAATAATGGAGGACATGTAGGTGGTTGGTGTAACAGCTGAAAAGGCAAAGGATAGAGCGCGAAGAAAGCTGGTGTGTCGAGAGCAACCGTAAGAACAAGAAAAATAAGTTTTGGAGAGATATAAAAATGTATCAAAAGGTAAATTCTTAGGGCTTTTAGGAGAGGATAAGATCAGCGTATTGTAAATTGTTTGTTTTTCTGCTGGGGTATTTCATATCACTTTTGTATGTACATTATGTTGTCGACAGAGAGGTATCTAGTGCCATAGGCTAATTCAGCATGACTCAAACTGCTGGGAGTTTTTCAGCAATTACAGGACAAAATCCCCACAGGGCTTTTTTTATATGTAGAAATCCCTTTCAGTTTAAATGGTAAATACAATTATTGTTTACAATTAGTCTGAATTTGTCCAGCAATGTCATTTCTTATTCTACTGTCATTCACTGTCAGTGTCTACTGAGAATAGAAGGAGCTTCATCCCTTCGAAGGAAGGAGCATGGGTGGAGGTGCTAAGGGTAAATTGTTAGAAGGGTTGCGTATTGTCATCTTTCACTTTAAATAATCAAAGCCAACTGTACTGAACTTCATGCTTTTGTTCTCTGGCTTTTTGTTGTTTTGACAAGTTTTTTCAAGCATCATATGGATCAATTATTAATTGAGGATAACATCTGATGGAGACATAAATGGAATAGGAAAAGAGAATGGAGGGCCCTCTCGCTGATGTTTTGTAACTGGAGCTTCATGACATCTTTATGGCTCTGCTTATAGTCAACAACATTAGCATGTCCACAATGCATTTCTCTGCTTGTCTGCCTCCCCCGCTTCGTTTTTCTTCTTTTTTTTTTTTTTTTTCACACACGTACACATAAACACAACTCATGGGGGGGGGGGGGGGGGGGGGGGTTTAGTGACCTCTATGCAGCTCTCAATTCACTGCACTTCTATAGCTTTGAATGGAGCGGCTCAACAAAAGGTGACATGATTTTCTCAGGGTTTGATTGGCCCCCTCCGTGCTACAAGATGACATCATATAGCCCCTGCAGCAACACATTAACACTACTACCAGCACCCTCACCCCTCTGTTCTTGGATGCTGGGCTGTACAGGCAAGAGTGCTAGGCCTGGGCGGTGGGGCAGGACTTGGCAGTACATTGCAATGCAGCGTGGCTGTCCATAATGAGCCCAGGCAGCGCCGCTCTTGTGTTTGTGGTAAACAGTCTTGGGAAATTATACAGAGAGATGGGAAGAAAGGGAGGGGATGTGAAACACATTCTTGGATATAATGACTTACTATAGTGCTCTTGACGCCTTTAAGTTGAGGTAACCTTATGCAGCCAGAAAACGTAACTTATCAAATGATTAGGTTTAATGCCATCTAACTTTAGCTGAACCAATGAGTCCTTTATTTAAAGTGGCCTTGCGAGTTGTCATAAGCGCCATTATTTCCAACTTTGAAGCATTGAAGTAAGATCATTTGAAAGATGGCAGCATGGAGAATATGGAATATCAAGACAGTACCTCTGGGTTCAGTTTTCTTTTATTACTTGTATAGCAAATACAATAATGGTTTGGTCTGTCAAAGATTGCTTTGAGATTGCAAACGGTACTGGTCTCTCCTTGCCCTGTCTTTTTGCAAAGGTGGAAGTTCCTCACAGTCAGTGCAAGATCATTAAAGGATTGTCACAGAAAAGCTATATGAATGTAGAAAAGCTTATGATGCTAATGAAAACAGTGCCCATTCCAAACAAGTTAGAAGTGGAGGTCAGTCCTCTTTTTTGCTGGTTCTGGATTCTTTCCGAGTCTAAGAACTCTATCTCAGAATCAGAACTCTATCTCAGAACCCGGCAAGCTCCGGTGTAGCAGACATCATGAGAACTGATCAAATCAGAGCATATCAGACATAAACTTCAGGAAACGTGAAAGCCATGTCGAACTAGACAGTCAAAAAATGTGTTCCAAATTCATTTTAGCTTTATTCTTTAGACTAAAGAAAGACCAAAAATGACAACCATGTATTCTTGGAAATTAAATCCTATATGTCTGAAGCTGTTTTCACATTCAGTGTTCAAAACCTGTAATCATTCTATGAAAAAAAAGAAACTGATTCAAATTAACGGTTTAACAATTAATATATAAAGTTATTTTTCAAAATTTTATGAGCTTCAAGATTTGCAACACTAATAATATTCATATGTGTTCTTAAATGTACTCAAAATGCATTTATTGCAGGCATTCAGAAATAATTATGACTAGACTTATGACCCAACAAGGATCCTTTTAAGGTAAAGAAAAGTAGTTAGTTGCTAAATGTAAGGTCAAAGATCTTCATTCTGTGCACTAAGCTTATACATTTTTTTTGTATTTTTATTTCATGTAAAATTAATATGTTATCCTAATTTCCAAAATACAAATCAATCACAGCATGTTTAAGTCAAGTATCTGATCATGTGTCTTTGGTGGCTCCCTTATCAGTACATCTATCTGAATATTCCCAATCCTCTGACCATTGCTGGTCCTTTCATGATCACAACTGTGCTGATTACTTAAACATTGTATTTCTTCCATTATCTTTCAAAGCTTCTTTATATGAAATGCAGGAACTCCAACTTTGCCCTTGTTATTTTGGTCAAAAACTACATTTTTTTAGATATAAAGGCTATTAGACAGTTCTACCAGTTCTATTTGTTTTCATCCAACAAGTTCCAGAACAGACTTTCTTGCCAGTCAATTGAAAACTATGTGCTTTATTTTTCTTTTTTGTCATTTTACATAAATATTGAACATCCCACTCAAAAAAATATCTACCCTCTCCTTATTAAAGTTTTTTTTGTCCTAAAACAAAAGAATATTAATTAATATTAATTTTAGAAGAAAACTAATTTCATTTTTCTAGCTTTTAAAAATCTTAAAATAATATTTTTTGTTATTTTACTATTTTTTAAGGATCATGTAGGTTTTGTGACACTACACAACTTTTATTTACTAGTGAAAGCAGAAAATGGGTCTTCAGATTGTAAAGCCTGGTATAGAATGACCTCTTCATGAGACTTACTGGATAATAAATATAGAAAGCAGGGAAGCTAACTGTAGTTTTTAACTAGTTTGAACAGTCAACACATGATTTCTTGTTTTTCTTCCTGAACTAATTTCTTATCTCCATCTTTTTCATTATGCCCAATTGTTCTTTCAGTAATTTTATTAGGTAAGAGTTTTTTTTACAGTCGTCCATATTTAATCAGTTAATAGAATAACATAGAGAGCCACGATCTTTCTAAAGTCTCAAAACCAAGAGAACTTCTACTGGCTGCTTAGTTTACTAAGGCAAAACCTGTGATACTGACTAAAAATGCCAATTTTCATCATTATGTTCATCCAGTACCCTTACAGACTGTATTAGCGTCACACACACACATACAAATGGCCACTTCCCCTTGGAAATGTCATTAATGAGGATAATTTGAAGTGAGGTTGATATGTTGATCAGAGCCAACCCGTGCTGGTTCCCAACACTCCTGCAACATGGACGCCTTTAAACACACTCCAAACCATTTCCTCAAATTGGTGCGGTATTCAAAGGGAAAGAAAAATTACCAAATTACCGCTTGGTTTTGGAACAGGTCCTCTCTTCATGTAAATTGCTACTTTTTGCATTAAAGAGTCTTGTGAAATGGATGATATTGCTTTTGTTGGTGTACATTCAGCCTGTTTAAATACTTTCTTTTGTTTCTTCTTCCAAACTGCTTTCTGTCCTTTATGACAAATATATTTTCCATAAATAAAGGTTCTTCTAAAGCTGTTTGTTTTTCTCTGTTCTTACTGTTTCCTCTAGGGTGATGTGATTAACTCTTGGTAGTCCTCTACTTGGATTTTCTTGGAGGGCAGAAATGCTGAAGTGTTATTTTTTAAACTTGGATGATCACTGACTGGGGATTGGTTACTTTTGGCATGTAGAGAATGCGTGGGCCCCCAGTGTCCATGACGTTGAACCATTCAGCTCTTTTTTCTCAGGAGAAATGGTGGGAATCCACTAACTAGTGATCTCTGTATAGTTTTCCCACAATTCTTAGTAATGTTTTTTCCAAGAAGTTTTCACTTTCTCTAATGTTTATTTACCTTGACTTTGTTATGAATGTATTAATGCTTGCACTGCAAATAAGATTGTTCACACCCTTTAGACTTTTAAAAATATTTGTCATGTTACAACTACAAACTTCAATGTAATTCTATAGGATTTTATGCAATTGACATTAACAAACCGATGCTTCGATTGTAAAGGAAGGAAAATGACTTGGTTTTCAAACTTTTTTCCAAATACAATTCTGAGATTTATTTTGTATATTGGTATTTACCCCCATGCCCCCAGAGTAAATATTCCTTTTAGAACCACGTATTGGTGCAATTAAAGTTGCATGTGTTATTGGGTATGTTTTACCAGCTTTGCACATCTAAAGAATAATATTTTCCCCTATTGTTTCCTGCAAAAAGCTAAGCATAGAGAGACTAGATGAAGAGCTTTTATAGGGGCATTTTTTTATTTTTATTTCACCTTTATTTATACATCTAAATCTCATTGAGACGCAAGGTCTCATTTTTAAGAGGAACCAGCCCTGGGTGCAGCGGTAACAAATACAAAACCCATTTTTTAGATTTTTATCCTCCAGTCCATGTATCACTTTTCTTCCCCTTTACAATCATGTACCAATTCATGTTGGTGTTTCTTGCAAAATAACCTAAAAATACATTGCGTTTGGGATGTGTGAAAAGCTCTGTACTTCTCTCTTAGTCATAAAAAACCCAGTGTCATCTCATGTGTATAAATGGTGAAGGCCTTGATTGGCAAACTAACATGGATGAGGGAGCTGCATGGCAATGAATTCTTCTGTCTCACCCACTTCATCAAATCGCCTCCGTCACTCTCCTCTAATCCTCATTGAGACGGAAAAGGGGGAGACTCGGAAAGCATGAGAGGACGAGGAGGAGGGGAGTGACAAAGCAGGCCAAAGGCTCCGCTGACATCCATGGGAATCTGCGGATCCATTCATTGGCAATTATCGGCATCAATGCGGAGAGCCAGTGGCAAGGCGAGTGGCAGGGGCAAGGGGGTGTGGGAGAGTTTTGGAGGGTGGAGTTTGGCATTATAAAGGCGGCTGGGGGGGAGGGTACGTCCAAGCGGGAAATAATGGTTGACTGGGAGAACCAATGGGATGCAGTGAGAGTGAAAGTGAAAGAGGTGATGGTAGTAATGTAGGTTTTAATTGAGAGAAAAGATGATGTGGACTTGACCTTCTGAGCAAAAACATTTTGATTCAATGAAGTATTTCCCCTTTTCTCTGTGTCTGGAAAGAAAATAGTCATTTACAGACATTAACTATACAGTGCATCATCATATATTCAAGACTAAGTGTTCCTCCTTAAAACAAATCATCAAAAAACATCTAGGTACCATTTTCATAGATAAAAGAAATCACATGCAGTTATATTTCTGTCTTGTTTAAACACACACACACAGACACTCACACATGTATCATACATCACTCTGACAGGTTGTTTCACTTCTGGACTCAGAATTCAGGCTGACAGACCACCTCAAACAATCAGCGCTGTCCCCGCCTAGTGTAAACGTCACTCGCATCCTGCTGCACACCACGTCTGAACTTTTGCCAAGCAAGAGAGTACCAAATCCTGTGCAACAGCAATAATTATGACAAATAACTCATATTCTTTCCAGATCTGTTTTAGCAGAGGGAGATTTTACCACTTCATCTATGAGTGGCCTGACCTTTACTGGCTGTAAAAGAGGAACCACTGTATTTGGGTGAAAGACTCTTAAACTTTCAGAGGTTGAATTTCTCTATCAGTGTTGCTCATTTCTTTTCCCTGTGAAAAAAAAGTTAAGTCAAAGGTCAAGGTAGCCCTCACCCTCTTCGTTAGAAGGTCCGGGGACATTTTGGAGTTTACCTCGGAAAACACTATCAGTTCAGAGAGTCTCATTATGTCTGTGATGAATTTAGACAGATGGTGTCAACTTGTCAGCTGGAGAGATATATGGTGTTTTAACATGAAGCTGTCAAGATGAAGTATTGCAGTGTTTAAATAAAAGTAGTAAATCTTACATTAAGGTTTTGTAGATTTGAAAAAATGAAATATCTTGAAAAGGAGGATCATTTATCAATGGATCCCTCAAGTCATGCAATGATTAAAAAAGAAAAATAAACACAGAATATAAAAATACTTGGCAAGTGGCTGGGGAAGTGTTACTTCCCTTGAAACTACAGTTACAGCTAAACACTTTCAACCTAGATACCTTGCTTTCTTAAGCATTATTGATAGTAATAAAACTATTATGCTTTGGTCCATCTCAATATTGCATTGTTTGTCATGAGTAAAAGGATTGACAGTGTTCACTCACCCCTCCAAATCATTAAATTCAGGTGTTCCAATCACTTTCATGACCACAAGTAAGGCTGCACGATATCAGGAAAACATGTATTGCAATAAAGATATCAGTTATGATTAACCAAAAGTTTCCTTTTTTTTTTTCCTTCTTTTTCTCCATCACAATCCAAGAGTACCTTTGTGCAGTCACAGGGCACTGCCATATATCCAATCACTGCTGGAAGTCTCAATCGGAAGTTAAAGAAATTGCCTGATTTCTTTAAAAACGTTTTCATTTGTACTCTAATTTCAACGTTTTTATTTGATGTGAATTACTTCTGTTTGCTGTTTGTAGAGATACTTTGTATACTGTTCTTTGTTTACTTGTTTTGCGTATATTTGTCCCAATAAAGTTCAGAAACACAAACAGAAAAACTATGTACTTAGCGTATGTACGTACCGATGATATCCTAATGCTAAGCTAACGCTACGCTAACGTTAGCCTAGACCATTGAGTCGAGCAGGAACTTTAGCATCTCAGCCACTAAAAACATACATCAAGTATGGTTACTGAGTGCAAGAAAAGTCCAACAAATATATTACTTTCATTCAGAATTTTCATGCATGTCATTTGAAATATGATATGATATCAAAATGGCATTCAATTAGTTCTTTGGATTTGCCATTTTGGCTTCATGGATTTTGCAGTGGCGATTGCGATTCAATGTGTCGTGCAGCTTTGACCACAGGTGTATAATATTGATGCCAACTGCTTCCAGAAAACAATAAAGTGAAATTGATTGGGAATGACAGCAACCCAGCCAAAAAGTGGTGTTACACAGATGTCAACAACTTTGTGCAGCATCAATAGCGACAGTCCACCAAAATGCATGTGGCCTTCAGATTATCTAGAGAAAAGTTTGTAGAGAGCTTCGTGGAATGTGTTTCTATGGCCAAGCAGCTGTATCCAAGCCTTACATTACCAACCACAATGTAAAGCACCGTATTCTATTGTCCAGCCACCACTAGAGTCCAAATATAACAGTTGCCAGGAGAAGAGCTTCCCTGACTGCACTGTGTCAAGTGTAAAGTTTGGTGCAGAGGGGATTATGGTCTTGGGCTCCTTTTTCTATAGTTGGACTATGTAACTTAGTTCCATTGAAAGAAACGTTGAATGCTGCAGCATACCAAAACATGTTGGATAATTCCATGCTCCAAACTTTGTGGATATAGTTTGGGGATGGCAGTTTCTTATTCCAAGATAACTGCACACCAGTGCACAAAGCAAGATCCATGAAGACATGGATGAGCAAGTTTCGTGTTGAAGAACTCGACTGGCCTGACCTAAACCAGACAGAACACATTTGGGATGAATTAGAGCGGAGACTCAAGCCAGGTCATCTCGTACTTTTAAAGTACAATAAAAGTGGCAAAATATACAAATAACGTCAGGATCAAATCAAATCAGCAGGGCCTTTGATCTCACAAAGGCTCTGCTGAAATAATAGTAAATATGAGTTGTGCAGTTTCAATGCATAATGCTTTATTTTCAGGATCAGTCCATTCTTTTGTATTTTTTTATACATATTCAAAGGTCAAAACACAAACAATAACTTGTTTTCATTTAAAACCATTTTATTGATTTATCTTTGTCATCACAGTTTCGAAAGTTGTCATCACAGTTTCTATTGATTTAAGTTACAAACAACATATTAAAATATTCACAGCTGGTAAAAATCTAAAAGCAAGGCCATATAAGCTAATTTCTCTCATTTAGGATCAACCCCAAAAAAAACATTCTAGTAAAGCAGGTAGTTCCAAGGTGAAGATGCCGCAAAAGAGAATTATCAGTCTGAATTTTCTACTTTTAATGTACAGTGGCAAAATATGCAAATACAGTCAGGTTCACCTAAGGGCAATTTAGAGAGATCAATTAACCTAACAGTCATGTTTTTGGGCTGTGGGAGGAAGCTGGCGTACCCGGAGAGAACCCACACATGCACACTCCATGAGAAAGACCCTTGAGTGGGAGTTGAACCCAGGACCTTCTTGCTGCAAGGCAGCAGTACTAACCACTGCGCCCACCATGCAGTCTAAAAATACTGACAAAGTAGATACATACTTCTTTTGCACTGATCAGTGTGCTGCATCCTGACCTGGGGGAATCCTTTGGTCAGGGAAAACACTGACCTTTTGACACACACATATTCAGAGTTCCTTTTTATATGTAGCACTTGAGTTTAGGTGGCTGTTATGTAAATCTGGCAGAGAGTTGAGGAACACCAAGAACTCTCATGGTCACCTATCACACTGGTTCCACAAAGTTATGGTGCACCAGTCTGCATTCAGTGGCACAGTTTGGTTTTTCATTGTTCTACATTAAATCTAAATCTTTAGCTCATCATAACACAGAGTTCCTGTTCACTGTGCACATACATGCTCTCATAAATAGACGTAGATCTCAGAAAGTCAATCGTTAAGCCAGATAAGACCTGTCATTTCTATCCTGTCGCTGGTCAATAGCCATCAGCTCAGAGGATAGCAAGCCTTTGTTTACACAGCCAGTGGGGCCCAAGGCTGCAACACTTAAATACAGTGGCTCACCTCACTGCTTTACCTCACTTACTACAATGAATGCCACAAAAAGAGGAAAGAAACAACAATTCATAATTTGTTTTATCTATTCTTAAGATGGATTTGTAAATCCTAAATTTATGTTGTGTGGTAATGAGGAATAATAGTTCAAAATACAGTGAATAAATGATATTCAACTTTCATCCTGTGTGCACAGAAATTCAGGCCTGCTTTTATCTTGAAACAGAAGATGGTCGAAATCCTGTAGACTCAGGCTTTTTGTTCCCTCGCGTTTGTATTTCAAAGGCTGCTTTGTCTACCCATTTATCCTGCTTGAAATGTAGCCCGGAAAGTTGATGTTTCACGATCTAATCAGAGAGCCCCAGAATGTCTCCATTCCTGCCAGAAATTCATACGCTTTGTATTTCTTTGAAAGCTCAGGGTTCAGCGCCTTTCTTAGTTCTTTACAGAATTTCATGTTGACAAGCAACATATTTTAGAATTTTTTTTTTTCAGAAATTCTAAAATGTTTGATTCAGTTTTTGTAAAAGATTAGCAGTCCAGATACTCATTGGTCTCTACTCAGAAATGAAATATTACACCAGGGAACAACTAAATCCATCTTACACTGCACTACACTCAAGTCTTTAGCTTGAGCAAAGTCATAAGTGCTTTGAACAACCACCCCAGTCCCTAAAACAAAACCACTTAGCCTTCTATAACATTTCACAAGGTGGGAGTATAAAGAGAGAGTTTAACCAGTGCTAACAAGATTCATGGGGTTGTACCTAAAATATTTGTTCCAGAAATGCTCAATTTTTGTGCCATTTGACCAAAATCCTAGTTGTGTTTTCAACCAAACCCAAAACATTTCCATTTGTGAAGATAGGACAGAAACGGCATTTTCCTGGCATCCCTCACAAACAACCTGTTAGCAAGTAGATTGTGTCTAATGGTTGTTATGGAAACTTGTTTACCCCAAGGTTTTGCTCTTTGCTGCCGTTCTGTAAGCAGTGAAGACATTTTTACCTCCCTTACCGTTCTGTTGACTGTGCACTGGGAATACAGTATTTATGCACCATGGGAAAAGGAAGTTATCACAATTTTAAAGCACCAACACACTTTGATTATGATCAAGAACATCTAAGTCAAACTAAAAAAACCTTCACTGCCATGTCTTTATATTTATATATTTTATAAGTATTTTCACAGTATTTTCTTTCCATGGAATTCATATACATTTAAACATAAGATTTTAGGGTGAGATAGATCCCCTGCAATAAAAGATACAACTAAAGAAAGGTTTATTGTCATTACAATACACACAACAGTAGAGTACAATGAGATTAGATTTGCAAGAGATGCATGAATTACAATAAATAAAGCACAGTAAAAACAAGTGGAGTGAAAAAAGTAGAATGAAACATCAACATTGTTGAAAATCTTATGTGACCGTGTAGATGCATGTGTGGACTGAGCAAGGAGAATAAATACTGTACTTGTATCATGTATATAAATATGTCCTGTACAAATACAGTATGCACAGTATGTAATAGTTAAGCAATGAAACAAGGCCTTCAAAATTTATCAGTGGGTTTGTATCTTTTTTTAAGCTTGCTTTTTAACTAGAAAGCCTTTATACAAAAGGCAAAAGGGAACGTATGTACCATAAAGCATTAAAGTTTTATGTCTCAGACTTGCAGCAGCAGAAAAGCTCTTAGAGTTTTTGTCACTTTTTTTCATTGCTCAGTTTGAGAAAATGCATGGACCTACAAATGTGCTGTGAAAGCATTGTTTATGTTGTTATGTCAAGTGTGTGGTACAATACATGCTATGATTCAGTTCTTTCTGGGAAGTCTCATTGTTCCTACTTCTGGATAAAAAGCAGTCCCACATCAAATCTTCCTGAGAACAACAACCAGCCAATATCCCATCTCCACCTTAATCAGGCTGAATGACAATCTCAGTTTTTGGAGGCTGGTGTAATCTGGCACCTGTCAAGATCAGGGCCTAGTTTTTCATGCACTATATAGGAAACTACTTATTGTGTGATTATAAATAACTCTGAAACCATGAAAATTACACTTATCTTCTTTCTTTGTTATGTGAGAAAGCAAAACTCGTAAATCCTCTTGTTAAGCAAGCTTTATTGACCTCTTTTTTTAACAGCCTTATATTAAAAAACGTCTTTCCAGTTACAGTACAATCTTCTTAGATTTTACCCTCAGTACCCATTAAGTCACCTGGGAACTCCCCTTGCTAATGGGAGAGCAACAGCTTACTCAGTATAAGAGAAAGAGGGAAGCGATAGTGACATTGTGGTCTAGACTGTGGAAATAGTCATCTTAGCTATCTGAAAAATTCCTTCAGCATAACATGTGCTACACTCTGCTTTATGTGTTTACAACCAAGGCGGGTTAACATCCCTCTAAAAGGCAGCGCGAAGCTGTGGTTTTACTGCTAAAGCCAAGATTCATATATCACATGATTAGTGTATGTGACCATAATGATAACGCCTGTGGTGGGGTTATCAGGAGGTCAAAATTGACTAAACTATTGACCAGGAAGGCTTCGATGAAGAGCTTATTCCTAAATTGGTGTGAATTTCAACCATTTGAAAATATTTATAACTATTTAATGCTTCTACATGGAAATACTTAGTGTGACTGATTACAAACAGATAGAGTAGGAGGGATGCAAGGGAAGGAGTATCTTGGGAATGGTGCACATCCTGTCTCTACCTCTTCTTCCCACTGTTGGTCCATGTAACAGCTGGTCATCTAAGCTCCAAGCAGCTCAGGCTAATGTGTGGGCTGGAGTAGTCTCCCTTAAGAGTCTCCAGCTGAACTGCAGCCTAGCCTGGAGCGGTGCTCTGGGGTTATCTGACCTTTTGCCCACCCCAGGTTAACCTTCAGTTTCATCTCTCCCCTGGGTCAAACCCATCGCCATACTGAAGACATTAACCCACTGACCCCTTGTGTCCTGCCCACCTATAGATGGAACACTTCATTTTTACTCAGTGGCAACAATAGGTTTTATTTCAGGCATCGGGTAATCAAGTATAAAACATTTAAATCAATTCCATTTAAGGACATATTATCGAAAAACTAATTGTTTACACCAGAAGAAGATATTGCTTTTAGATAAGACACGGATATGCAATACCCCAAAACTGGTTAAACAAGGAAACTGCAGAACCTTGCAAAAGTATTTATAGTTGTTGCACTTAATCAAACATTTTATGTAATAGGCTTACATAACACAAAAATTATCAAAAGAGATATGATTTGGTTTTTTGTGTTTGGTAGCTTGTCTTATAATTATAATAATTTAACTGTGAGGTGGAGGGTGAGGTGAGGTGGAGGGAAAAGGATACATGGTTCTTTTTTGGGGTGGGTCTGTGCAATCTTTGGACATCTAAAGACTGAGATATTCCGCCCATTTTGCTCAGCAAAACAACTGAAACTCAGTCAGATTAGATGGATAGCATCTTTAGACATCAATTTTAATGTACTGCCTCCAATTGCAACAGATTCCATGACTGGTTTAGGTTTGACCTTTGACTGGGCCATTTTAACAAATTAATATGCATTAATCTGAACCATTGTATTTTAGTTTCTGCTTTATGTCTAGGGTTGTTGCCTTGCTTCATCCCACTTCCAAATTGCACCTTCTAACAAGTATTCCTCCAGGATTGAATTTGAATTTCTTTGTCCCTGTTAAAGTAGGAGAAGTAGGAAGGTAGTGGCATCTTCTTCCACTTGTGTATTCCGCATGGATTGTGGAAATGTAAAATATCGAGTAACGAATGGCCATCGTGAGTGTGAGCAAAAATATCATAGTATGATTACACATTGTGGACCAGGGGAGTTTAGGACATAGTAACACCAAAAGCTGGCTCAAAGTTCATTCAGCCTGAATTAGCAGGACGTGCTGTGCATCTGCTGATTAAAGCTGAAGGCTGAGTGTTTGAGGCGGTATGCTGCAGGGCTGCTGGGATGGTCAGGTGGATGGCTAAAGGCAGGAAGACTGCCACGGGGTAGCACCACTCCTCCCTCAGCCCCTGATCTGGCCATCGTGCACAGGACTTAGGGCAAAAGCTGAGGATTATCTCCACTGCACTTCCACCTCTACCACCCACCGTCTTTTTGTAATGCAACACAGGGTCTTACTTCGTTCTCCCTCTCTTCTAACGTGCAAGTGGAGACAGGGCAGTGAAATGCACGCATCAATTTCTTGTCAGTCCTAGACATATTGACTCAATTTTAGCTTCCGAAGCAGTTTAAACACAAAATCAGCTTTTAGCCAAACTCTGTGTGTGTTAGGAGTACTGTTTGATTTCCAGTGCAGCTTTATTTCCCTTTATCAAATAAGGCTCCAAGAAGCTGACAGGAAACAGTACTTGTTTTACGTGTTCTTTCTAATTCCACCTTGGCTACTCACCCACACCATCAGTCATCACTTACTGATCAGCTTAGACACCTTTTGGAAACAGAAAAACTGTAAACCTTAGATGTTAAGATAAAAAAGTCTCATCTTGGTTGCTTTTACTGAAGAGTAAATATAACACACAATGATTAAAATTATTTTCTGAAACCTGCATTTGACTTCTTCTTTTTCTTTAAAAGGTCATGCATCAGTCTTTTAACGTGACTAGCTTAACTGGATGACCTACCAACTGTTAGACTCTGAATTCGAACGATGACCACAGGACCTGAAGGCCTTTCAACTCATCCAATGGTGGGCTCCTCTCCACAGGACACTGCTTTAAAAGAGAGCTTGAGTTTCATTCCCTCATAACTCATGGCCTACTGGGACAAATCCACATTTCTGCAAATTCTCCTCATCTGTGTTTGTTGTGCAGGAAGATTATGCTCGTAGTGCTTTCTGATGAGTAGGTTTTCTGTCATGATGTCATTTATAAGTTCTGACCAGCATCTTGCCATGTGGGTAAATAAACATTAGGTGAATGAGACTGCTGCCGAAGTAAACACTACAACAAATCAGACTTCTTGATCAGATGACATCAGTTGTAGCCCCTGATTGACCCTTTAATGTGTAAACTGAAGGCTTGAGAGATTTAAAACCATAGAGAAAAAAAACCCCAGAAAAGACAGAGGATTTATTGAAGGTAGTAGGATTAAGTAAATTACCTCGTAATAATAAGAATAAAGTTGCATTGCTTTATGTTGAGATTCAGTGTTGGTGATTGCAGATTATATCTCTCTCTTCCTGAAAGTTCTTGGTTGTGATTTCCATCTAATCTAAATGTTGCAGCTGTGATGAGAGGAGTTGAAGAAAATTGTGTCAGTCCCTTGTGCATTTCTTTTCCTGGGTTTTGCCGATGTAAACTGATATCAAAAAGATTAGAGTCATATTTAAAGATATCGAGCAACTGTAATGTGTCTTGCTCAGGTTTAGACAAGCTCAGCAAGC
Organism: Crenichthys baileyi; assembly: GCA_036173005.1. Taxonomy (NCBI): domain Eukaryota; kingdom Metazoa; phylum Chordata; class Actinopteri; order Cyprinodontiformes; family Goodeidae; genus Crenichthys; species Crenichthys baileyi. The sequence goes on from JAHHUM010001498.1 coordinate 365,927, forward strand.
AAAAAAGGCCTGTAAGAAAGTAAATTTGTGGTGGCATGTTCAGATGGTGCTGCCTGCTACACACCCTGGCTCAGTCTCTGGGGCAGAGGTTGCAGTTATTGTGTCTGTATGTACAGTGCCTTGCGAAAGTATTCGGCCCCCTTGAACTTTTCAACCTCTTGCCACATTTCAGGCTTCAAACATAAAAAAATAAAATTAAAATTTTTTGTGAAGAATCAAGAACAAGTGGGACACAGTCGTGAAGTGGAATGAAATTTATTGGATGTGTCAAACTTGTTTAATAAATAAAAAACTGAAAAGTGGGGCGTGCAATATTATTCGGCCCCCTTGCGTTAATACTTTGTAGCGCCACCCTTGGCTGCAAATCGCTTGGGGTATGTCTCTATCAGTTTTGCACATCGAGAGACTGAAAGTCTTGCCCTTTCTTCCTTGCAAAACAGCTCGAGCTCAGTGAGGTTGGATGGAGAGCATTCGTGAACAGCAGTCTTCAGCTCTTTCCACAGATTCTCGATTGGATTCAGGTCTGGACTTTGACTCTGCCATTCCAACACCTGGATACATTTATTTGTGAACCATTCCATTGTAGATTTGGCTTTATGTTTTGGATCATTGTCTTGTTGGAAGATAAATCTCCATCCCAGTCTCAGGTCTCTTGCGGAGTCCAACAGGTTTTTTTCCAGAATGGTCCTGTATTTGGCCCCATCCATCTTCCCATCAATTTTGACCATCTTCCCTGTCCCTCCTGACGAAAAGCAGGCCCCAACCATTATGCTGCCACCACCATGTTTGACAGTGGGGATGGTGTGTTCAGGGTGATGAGCTGTGTTGCTTTTACGCCAAACATATCGTTTTGCATTGTGGCCAAACAGTTCGATTTTGGTTTCATCTGACCAGAGCATCTTCTTCCACATGTTTGGTGTGTCTCCCAGGTGGCTTGTGGCAAACTTTAAACGAGACTTTTTATGGATATCTTTGAGAAATGACTTTCTTCTCAAAGATCTCTGCAGTTCATCCAGAGTGATCATGGGCCTCTTGGCTGAATCTCTGATCAGTCTTCTCCTTGTTCGAGATGAGAGTTTAGAGGGACGGCCGGGTCTTGGTAGATTTGCAGTGGTCTGATACTCCTTCCATTTCAATATGATTGCTTGTACAGTGCTCCTTGGGATGTTTAAAGCTTGGGAAATCTTTTTGTATCCAAATCCGGCTTTAAACTTCTCCACAACAGTATCTCGGACCTGCCTGGTGTGTTCCTTGGTGTTCATGATGCTCTCTGCGCTTTGAACAGAACCCTGAGACTATCACAGAGCAGGTGCATTTATATGGAGACTTGATTACACACAGGTGGATTCTATTTATCATCATCAGTCATTTGGGACAACATTGGATCATTCAGAGATCCTCACTGAACTTCTGGAGTGAGTTTGCTGCACTGAAAGTGAAGGGGCTGAATAATATTGCACGCCCCACTTTTCAGTTTTTTATTTGTTAAACAAGTTTGACACATCCAATAAATTTCATTCCACTTCATGATTGTGTCCCACTTGTCGATTCTTCACAAAAAATTAGAATTTTATATCTTTATGTTTGAAGCCTGAAATGTGGCAAGAGGTTGAAAAGTTCAAGGGGGCTTTCGCAAGGCACTGTAGGTACATGCTTAGCTTATATATCATATTGGATGAACAGCCCTTTCAACCCATCCTGGTGATGAAGCTAGATGAGAAAAGACTTTTAAGTGATGTGACGATAGCAGCAGTGGAAATGATGATGAACAATATGTATATATATCCATCCATTGATCCATTTTCTATACACGCTTCTTCCATACAGGGTCGCGAGGGAGCTGGTGCCTATCTCCAGCAATCTACAGCCGAGAGGCGGGATACACCCTGAACAGGTTGCCAGTCCATCGGAGGGTAACACAGAGACACCCAAATATGCACACAGCCATTCGCACCTAATGGTAATTAAGAAAGACAAATTAAACCTAAGAGTCATGTTTTTTGGACTGTGGGAGGAAGCCAGAGTACCGGAGAGAACCCACACGTGCACGGAAGGAACGTCCAAACTCCGTGCAGAAAGACCTTTGGCCGGGAGTTAAACCCAGGATCTTCTTGCTGCAAGGCAATAGTGCTACCAACTGCTCCACTGTGCAGCCCCAACAAGAACAAGAAACACTAATCAGAGAAAGGGAGAAAAAATGTAAGTTTACGAACCATCTGGACCCATCAGCTTTCAACACCAGAACCACTACAACAGAACAGGAAAACTTTCCTTACCTGGTCCAAAATCAAACTCTTTTGGCAAAATCAGCTCATCAAATTGACTGGAAGATCTCTATAAGGCAGGCACACTACTCCGGTCCATGTCATTGGATGACAAGGTGGATCCTCTGATTAGGTGAAAGCCGACCTGAACTTAACAGTCTAAATAGATTGGGTGCAGGGTGTGTGGGGTCTGCAGAGATTTTAGCTGCCCTTTTTCTGACCCTAGACCTGTATAAGTCCTGGATAGAGGGAAGGTCAGCCCTGCTGATTCTTTCTGCAGACCTCATTGTTCATTGCAGTCTGAACCTGTCCTGTTTTGTAGATGAGCCAAACCACACTGAGATGGATGAAGATAGGACAGACTGAATTGTGACAGTGTAGAAGATGACCAGCAGCTACTGTGGAAGGTTATGCTTCTTGAGTTGCGTCAGGAAGTACAGTCTCTGCTGGGCCCTCTTCTGAACATTATCTAAGTGTGAGGACCATCTCATGTTTCGAGAAATGGTGGTTCCTAGGAACTGGACGTGGTCCACAGTAGACACAGTGTTGTTGAGGATGGTGAAGGGGTGTGTGGGTGTGGTGTTGTCCGAAAGTCCACAATTATCTCCACAGTCTTGAGTGTGTTAAGTTCCAGGTGGTTCTGACCACACCAGTGTACCACCCGATCCACCTCCTGTATGTATACAGACTCATCACTGTCCTGGATCAGTCCAATAACAGTGGTGTCATCTGCAAACTTCAGGAGTTTGACAGACGGGTCCGCTGAGGTGCAGTCATTTGTGTCCAGGGAGAAGAGGAGCGGGGAAAGAACACACCCCTGGGGGTGCCGGTGCAGATGGTTCTTGTGCGTGAGAAGACGCTCCTTGGCCTCACCTGCTGCTGCTGGTCCTTCAGAAGGCTTGTGATCCACTGAAAGGTAGAGGCCGGGACTTTTAGCTGGGTGATGTTCTGGTGGGTCCTGGGTTGGTGGTGTTGAAGGCTGAGCTGAAGTCTACAAACAGGATCCTTGTGTACATCCCTGGGTACCCAAACGTTGCAGGATGAAGAGTAGTCCCAAGTTGACTGTATCATCTCCTGACTTGTTTGCCCGGTAGACAAACTGTAGGGGGTCCAGCAGGGAGCCTGTGATGTCCTTCAGGTGCTACAACACCAGTCGCTCAAAGGATTTCATGACCACAGACATCAGGGCGACAGGCCTGTAGTCATTTAATCATGTGATGGTGGGTTTATTGGGTACTGGGATGATGGTGGAGCGTTTGAATCAGGAGGGAACCTCACACAGCTCCAGTGACTTATTGATCTCAGTGAAGATGGCTGCCAGTTGGTAGGCACATACTCTCAGGCATGACGGGGAGACATTATCAGGTCCTGAGGCCTTCCTTATTTTCAGGTGCCGAAAGAGCCTATTTACATCTTCTATGAAAGACAAACTGGAATCTTGTATAACTTTACACAAAAAAGACAAATGTAGAGTATTGGACATGGCAAACAAAACATTTATTGCAGTTGAATCTTCTGAAAGGGTGATGACTTCTCCCTCTAAAATCTGCTTGATAGATTATTAGGTTCTCTCTTTCTGAATCTCAAAACTCAGGCCCTCAGCATCATGCACTTCTGGGGGAGGAGGCATCACGAGGGAGTGATCAGTCAGTCAGAGACAAACTCTGGATAAAATCGGCCTCTGAGCTCATAAACATTACGTTACCCAACGTTACCCAACGTTACCCAACGTTACCCAACACACAATTCAGTGTTGTGTGAATTTTACAGAAGTAAGAGAGAACACTAACTTATGAGTTTTTGTGTTTTTCTCTGCTTCATTAAAATATGTTCTATGTATTCACTAGTACTCTGTACAACTGCAGGTAAAATGTTGAGCTGTATGTGAGACTGACAACTATCTTTCTGTAAAATTTGGCAGCAGAAAATGCATGTAGCGCTTTACAGAGAAGAGTAGAAAGCTTATTGTATATTATCTTTAATTTGTATTTCCTTTGTACGACTGCCATACTACGTTGTCACATAACTAATGGAGGCAACAACAATAGAACATGGCATTTACAAGTGGGAAACATACATGGAAATCTAACAAATTAAAAACCGTAAGAAGGAATGTAAATAAAATCTTAGTGTTTTAAATTCTGGACACAATCCCCAACTTTATTACCATTTGCTTCAGCCTCAGCTTCCAGGCAAGCATCCATCATGGCTTGTAGATCATCACAGTGATATTCTGGCTTAAGATTTAGAGTTGAACCCCTTGTAGCTTGAATGCTCCCTCTGGCTGACTTGTACTCCTCAGGGAAAAAAGTCCTCTAGAATTGAGAGCAGAGCTCCAGAATCCTAATTGCTGGTCAATCATGATATTTACTAAAGCCTACGGCCCACATTGAAACTCACTTCTTTGCATCAATCTTTGTTGCTTACTTGAATTCTCAACATCTAATGTCAATCCTTACACCCTGGTGCTTGTTAAGTGGAATTGACGAGGTGCCTTTCTAGCATACTATTTTTTTAAATATATTTTATTTTTACTTAAATCGTGCAACGGAAATTCATTTTAAATTTATCCTTCCATGTTTTTATTGTAATTGTGCAGTTGTTGACAAGAAAATTCATCCATGGCTATTTAAGTGAGTCAAAAAAGGGTAGACAAAGGAGAGACAATGGTTAAAAGGTTCTTAAGGACATTGCACCTCAAATGAAGGGGGAGTTTATATGAGTGTATGCAATCATAAGTACTGTGTGGAACTTGAGTTATTTGCCTCGTTCTTAGTATGCAGTTGTACATAATGTGTATGACACTTTTACATTAAGGTAGGACCTGGTGGACTTTATAGAAGATTTAGCTAAAGACTTTATCCTCTCCTCCTTTCCCTCTTCTTGTTTACCATGCTCCTGGTCCTGGCCTCTGGAAACCATTGAGCAGGCACGTAGCCACTTTACTCCTGCCTCCACTTGCCTATGTCTGAATGCAGATTGCCTTCACACACTGCTGGCAAATGGCCACATTAGTGTGTGCAGACCACATTTGCCTGCATGACTGAAAACCCTCACCTGACAGAGTGTTGAGCCACAATGCTGGTGGGAAATGACTTGCATCAAAGTAGATGCATATCATTCAATCTTTTAAATGCAACAGGTATGAGGGCCATCTGGGCCTGCAACTCAGATTAAATACAGAGCTAATTCCTCCTTGCTAACTTTAGCAAAGTGCAGCAGTTCTCACAGAGAATCAGGAAGTTCTGGGAGTAATGTAGGAAGTCAAAAGAAAGAAACTGAATTTACAGGTTCAACAAGCCCGGGTTTACCGAAGACAACCAATTTGTCTTGCTTTTGTCAGGTTTTGTAATAATATTGCACACACTGCACTAGTAGCTGTCAGTAAGCAACGAGCAGGCCTCATTTTAGAAAGCTTACATAGTATTACCAAGACAAAAGACCTCAGTGCATGACTGACATGTACATTTTGTGCATCAACGTACATGCTTGCACAAGAGTTAGCTCACTTACTTTTATGGTAAAGTTTGGATCTTTGAGTGAAGGCTGCCAGCAACTCGAGGTAAGACTGACAAATGTGTTAGCCTAGCTTTAACAACACCTGGGGCTGTTTAGCATCTTGGCTGGAGCTACAGTAAGCTTCTGGAGAAGGTTCAGCTAAGTGGGAGAGAAATAAAGTCTACAAAGAGAGAAATTACTTTTTAATGTAAGCTTGGAGGCAATGCTGCCACATGTCCCCCATGTCAAAGCCATAAACCTATTCACACTTTATGTCTCACTTTGTCTTCAGTACATCTGGTACAATGTCACTGCCTTGGTTCACAACTAAAATTAGATCGAAATAAAGTTCAGATGAAACAAACTGAGGATTAATAAAATTAATCTCTTAATGGATAACTTTACAAATTAAACGTACTGTTATCATTTTGACTAACCAAAATAAAACAGTAAGAACCAACATACTAATATTTGAACACACGTTTCACAATTTAGGAGTTTGTGAATACAGCTTCAAAATGGCAAAAAAAAAAAAACTATATGATATTTAATTGATTTGGAAGATATAATGTATATAAATGCATTAATGATGCATAACATTATGATCAACGTTCTAAGACTGTGTTGGTACCCCTTTTACTGCAAAACAGCTTTGCTCTGACAATTCATAGACTCCATTGTGATATCTGACGCCAATATATTGGCAATAAAGTTTTTTAGGTCCTACAGGTTGCAAGGTGGGCCCTCAATTGATTAGACTTTTTTTCTGCATATCCCACAGATGCTTGATTGGATTGAGTTCTAGAGAATCTGGAGGCCAAGATTATGTTTCGAGGCAGAGCATTTTATCCTACTGAAAGAGGCCTATAGCCATCAGATAATACTATTTCCACGGAAGGATATAATTGGTAGATATTATGTGTCAAAGTAACATCCATATGGATGGCAGGAGACAGGTTTCCCAGCAGAACATTGCCCAAAGCATCACACCATTGTTGGCATTTTCAGTGGTGGAGGGCATCTGCTCCAGTTCTGCTGTGTTCCTTCCTTGTATAGTGCAGACCACTGCAGGACCCTTCACAGGTGAGGGTGTTTAGCTGCTCTGTGATGGCTAAATGTCTTTCAGCAAAATATCTTCCATCAGCACAACAGCCAGGTGTACTGCATTTTAATACAGTAAAGAATCTTTCAATTGCTTTTCTATTTAGCTCTTCCTGTGCTTTTTATGTAATGCAGGGTTAGAGCTTTGGTCCCATTTGGCAGTGATCCTTATTTTGGCTCCACCTTCCGCACCAGTACTGCACGACTGCAGCTCAACCCTGTTACAGGCTATGAAGGTCTGGGTCAGAAACAGTTTTCTGACACAGTCATGTGAGACCTCAGGGTAAGCCCTGTGTGATGGGTGTGGAAACGTTCCATTCCTTGTCCAGAATTGACCAGACGAGACAACCACAAGCACTTGGTTGGCTCAGACTTATTTTTTTGGGGCCGCTATCCCACCTCCATTTTCTGTGCTTCATTTCTGTTTTCTTGATTTGTCCCGAACAAAACTACAAAAAGAAGGGCTGTCGAACAGCTCCACTCTCTGCAGAGCAGTGAGGTCATAGACTGTAAGCCCAAGCCTCAAACTTGGCATGCTGCATGTGAACTGATTTTGAATCTCCTTCAACACTTTGAGCCTCCTATTCCATCTTCTTCTCATGCTGTTTGCATTTGTCCTTTTCTCTCGGAAATCTGACATCTTAGCACCTCATCATCATGCAATCTTCTGGTCTGGAAAAGAGGCGGTGGAACATATGGGATCCATAAGACACATATAGATTACTCATCTTTAAATCTCTTAGGATTTCATCCATGCATAGTGGACTAGCTTTCTCACACAGCAAAAATAACTGGTCTCTTCTCTTCTTGGCACTCAAATATAGTGCCATTATGTGATGTGTTACATATTTACTATCAAATGGGCTACATGATTATGACTGGTTATATTTCAACGCATATACAGTACCTTCCAAAAGTATTGAAGTGTGAATTTTAATTCAAGGGGTGTGAATACATTACCGCCACAAATATTAAGGTATTTTATTAGGATTTCATATAACAGACCAAAACAAAGTAGTCCACTATAGTGAAGTGTTTAATTTCATTATTCTGCTGGAAGTTGAACCTTCCTGGTTCAAATGCAAGCCTGGTATCTCTCTGCATGGAGTTTCCATGTTCTCCCTGTCCATGCATGGTTTCTCTTTGTGTACCTTCTCCAACCGTCCAAAAATGTGATTGTGGTTACTCAAAATTATCCTATGGTTTGAGTGTGTCTATCCACGGCTGTTTTTTCCAATGGCAACTGGAGATAGGAACCAACTCCCCATGAACCTACACAGTTAGGAGACTATAGACAATGCATGAAATTATGACCTCATTTGTATCTCCTTATATGCTTACATTTTACTTGGAAATTATTAAAATATATTTTTTTCAAATTACAACATGTTTTTTTAGGTTCTAATACTGTATGTTCTTTAGTCTTGTGACAAAAGCTCCAGATACTGAGACTACGTATGCTAGCCTCTTCTTCATCATGTCTAAATGGACATACATCAGATTGTCTCTGGTTTGAGTTGCCCAGTGGACATCACAGAGTGCTACATCCAACTTAAAAAAGGCTTTCACTTTGCTGCCAGGCACAGGGCGGCGTGCTTGGCAGTGCTCTGCACTTTATCAGTCCCTCTGATCAGAACAGTACAGCCATACTGCTGTTGCACAAAATGGTTTTAAAGGATAACTTTAAGAATGCTTTCACATAAGAAGTGGTGTGTAGTGCCCACCGCAGCCTTAAGGTTTTCCTTTGAACAAATTCTATCACCTGAACTATGAGTCTCAGCAGCTCCTCCAGACTTGCAGGCCTCCTGGCTGCTTCTCTGATTAATGTTCTTTATCCAGTTTATGGATGATGGCTTGAACAGAGCTCCATGAGATGTTCAAAGCTTGGGATGTTTTTTGTAATCTCAACCTGCTTTAAACTTCTCTACACCTGAACACCTGACCGGTCTGCTATGTTTCTTTGTTTCCATGAGGCTGTTTGTTCACTAATTTTCTCCAACAAACTTCTGAGGCCTTTGTATAACAAATGTATTTCCATAAGAGCCGCACAATGTCAGCAAAATACTTAATTGAGATGTTATTGCTGAATATTCTGATAATATCAATTATCGATTGCGTTCAACCAATGTTTTCTGGATGTTTTTCTTTCTTTGCTATTAAATAAAGGTCTAACTCCTTCCTATGAGCTTTATCATCACAGCTACCAAAAATATCCATCTGGTGGGGGCATTAAGGGCATTTAGAGTCCATCCATCTATACAAAAAATACTATTAATATGTACAGCATGAATTAACACTTAAATATAATATCCTAAGAAGTATTGCCTCCCAACAATCATTTGCTATAATTCACATTGAAATTAAATTACTCACAGTTGGACCTTTTTTACTATGGAGAAGACCTCTGAAGATAATTGGTTGCATGCGATTTTAAATAGGGCCTTCAGAAAGCCACAAACAGAGTGTTGTTTATTGATGCAGGTGTTGGCTTTCATATTAACAAGTTTCAGAAAACGTTGTTTGTAATGAAGAAAGGTGAAGTGACAGCAGAGTACAATCTTTAAAAAAACTGAATGCATTTGGTTTGAGTCGGGTCTTTAGATAGCAGTTTGAAAGCGTTACCCTGTGAAACGTGTGCCAAGCAATTGTAAAAAGAAAAGAAGCGAACTTTGGCTTAATTTCCATGTGTGCAGCTCCAAGGGCCTTTTTTTCCTCCATGCAATATCCTTCTCTTGTTCAAACCATGCTGAAATATTATACATGATGGGACATGAAAATAAGTCTTGGGAACATATTGCTTGTCAGTTACACATCACCTTGTTTTTTAGGAACAACACCTTCACAGACACAAAGGTGCCAGCATTGTTTCTGTAATGCCCCTTCTGCTGGGTTTATTTCTTTACTTCACAGTAAGAAATTACAGAATCCGAAGAAAAATAGCATACTTCCTGCATTAGGACGTGTCATGTTTCTGTCTGACACAAACAGTGCCTTGTCTCCCAGTACAATTTACCTGTCCCATAGCCATAAGGGCTGTTGTTCCCCTTCGCTTCGTCAGGGTGCAGAGCACAGTTCACTGGGAGGACAGGCTGATGTAGATGTTGTCTTGGTGATGCAAAACTGCTTGACAATGAATCTGGCCTAATCAGCAAGAGGGAATAACCTCAACTCCTTTTTCGTTTCTCCACTGGCACAAGCGAGTTAAAGTTTTCCAGAACTTTCAAGAAAGAGAACTAAAACTAGAAATAAATAAAGCTGTTTGAAACACTTAACAAATTGCAAGACATACTTAAGTTCATTGTAAAGTTGTGAAGTAAATCTAAAAGACTATTGTGCTGCCTTGGCAGGTCTAGTACCACATTTACAAGTAAGCAGTGCCCCACCCTGCAGTTACAGCCTACTGTGCTGAAGGCCGCAGGCCAAGCTCAATGAAAAAGTGTATGAATACACAGTGCACTGCTCAGACTTGTTTTGCCTGTCACTGTAGCTGGAGAATATCACTCAAAGGGGACTGTCAGCAGCTCTGCATCTGATTGCCCAGTGTACACTCTGTGTTTGGTTTTTTGCACACTTGTGTTTTCTGGTGCACATGCATGCATAGGACCTGCAAACTAAAACGAGTGATTAAGAGACATGAAGTGTGATAATGCATTGTTCTGTTTTTATGTTGACAAAACACAAAAGCGGTGTTTTGCTCTTTATCCACGAGTATTTTGACAATTTAGGCCCATGAACAGATTGGATCAAGCAAGCTTTACAAATGTCCATTTATGTCCTGAAGCATAACAGATTATATTGTGCATCACTTAAAAAACCTCTTTCTGACGTTACAATAAGACTGGAGTTGTTCCAAATCTAACTAGCTACTTTATAATCCCATAGCTTTAAGAATTAAGGTGGAAATTAAAAAGGGGAAGGAGAGGGAAGTCAACATATTTGGGTGGGGGTGCAAATATTTTATGGTATATCCTTGCTTGTAAAAGCACACTGCTAATGGTGTTCCATTGGTGGAACATTAGCATAGTGGTTATCTATAATGTACATATAAGGCCTAATTAAAAGAACAAAATGAATAATGCTAAATTGCAAAGATGTATTTAAAAGGTTTGAAGAAAATACTTTTTTTTACTCGTTGCTCTCTAAACATGAGCTATGCAGATTTTTATTTTTTGTCTCACCTTCCAATCTGCCTTTTATTGCATGGTGGCATCATAACCTTGGGTTCTCCTCCAGCCATTTTTGTCATAGTTTTAACTGTTTTAAACATTTTTATTATTGCTTCAACTGTATCTATGGTTAATTATAGGTGCGTAGCTATTTTTGCCTTAGCTATTTCCTGACTTATAGAATTAAACAAACATCTGGCTTACTTAAACAGCATGTTCTCTTGTTTGTCCTATTTTGAAGGGAGACTAAGAGAGTTGGGTCCCTCTGTTGCATCAGTCACACCTTTGTGTCACTGGAAGTATTTGATTATTAATTAAAGGTTCCTTCACACTTAACCAAGGAAATTATAAATGGAAAAAGCTTTAGTTCCATGTATTCTCAATGAATTTTTTGAAATTTCAACAATTGTGGCACCTATAATTTTTTCAAAATTAAATACTTGTTAATATGTGATTTCTTGTTTATGTGCCTCTTGGCAAGGCACTTAACCCCAAATTGCCTACCAATCTGCTCATTTGGTGTATGAAAATATTGGACTTTTACACATCAATAACAGACGTGCCAACAATTTTAAGGAAGCAGTATGGTGCGGTTTGAGCAGATATAGACTTTGAGGACTAAATACATTGTACAGGTTACCGTTGCATTTTAATGGTTAATGTACATGTTTTGCCTAAATATGTAGTGTTATTTTTGATTAAGACTAAATCTTATTTAACAGCAATGGAAACGCTTGTGTCCTTCTCCAGTGTTTACAGAATTTCCTGATAAAAGAACATAAATGGACTGTGGGATGCAAAATTAAGATGAATGTGACATGAAATCAGGACTTTTGGTATGTGCTGAATACTTTTGAAAGTGGTATGTCTGGAAAAATTGCATTATGGCAGAATTATTATTTTATGAATGTCAGGTTTCATCTGTAGAAAACTAATATGTATGTTTTTCCATGTCCCCAAGAAGCCTTGTTGCCCCAGCCTATGTTCAGAATTTGTAAGATGGCAACATATCCTTTCTGTTCTTCTTAGTGTGGAACAGAGTACATGTAATATATGAAATTCTAGGTATAGACATGTCTCCTTTATCAGCAAGTTTCTGGACATTGGCAGGGAGGGTGTCTATCCATCAATCCATTCATCCCTTAGCAACACTGTCCAGCTCATTTTGGAGGATCTTCAAAGACTTCATATGCCGGTTATGGTCTCACTAGACAGTACAGGTTTTTCCCTGTGGTCTCCTTCCCGGGAAAAAAATGCCTGGAAAAACAGGCACCCATCAGCCAAGGATCTTGAAGTACCAAGACCACAGAATATGAAAAGACTGAGTGAAATGTGAGCTGGGTGGCAGGCAAGGGCTGGGGCCTGGTCATGTCAGTTCCTGGCATCATTATCTGGCAAAATTTAAATTCAAGCCATTGATCATCTTGCTTTGAGATGACACCAAACCACCATGCTGGCCAAAGCTTAACCATCTGCAACCTCTGAAAATGTAAAATGTTTAAACCATGATTTGTTTTAAAACTATCACAATGTATGTTTGTCCACACTAAATCAATAGTAAGATATGAGTAAAAAGTGAAAGAACTGAAAAAAAGTCTATAGAAAGCATCAAAGCACATTTCAGTACTCTTTGTTTTCCTTCTTTTGAGGTAATGCATGCAAATCAACATTTATGAATATCTAGATTGTTTTTTGAAGAAACAACAAAGTTCTGAAATTGCTATTTAATGATACACTACATTACATCACTTACCTTCACAAACACATATGAGCCTCATTGAATTCAATTCTTCACCCATCAGGTTTAAAATGAAGTTACAACAGCTTCAACTCCTCTAGGATGACTTTCTGCAAGGTTTAGGGGCATGTTTATGGAAATCTTATAAAGTTTTTCAGAAGGGAATTTGTGAGGTCAGACACTGATGTTGGATTATAAAGCCTGGTTTGCAGTCTCCGCTCAAATTCAGGTCAGGTCAGGACCTGGTTCAGGCCAGTGACGTTCTTCCAAAGCAAACTTGCTTCGCTCTTCCATGTCTTTTGGGACCTTGCTTTGTGCACTGGTACACAGACATGTAAAAACAGAATGGAGCCATTCAAAACTGTTCCCACAAAGTTGGTAGCATTAAATTGCCAAAAAATATGTTGGTAAGAGATGGGCAACAACTACAGAAAATCAGACCTAAATCATATTCCCCTCCGTATCAAACTTTTCACCAGGAAATGCAATAATGGGAATAGTGCAATCAGTATGAATGTGTGTTTTGATTTTATGGTTTCACCAAATAATTTTTTTCCTATGCACTGATTTCATTGTCTTTCTAACAATGACAGTAAAGCATATCCTGTTCTTCATTCTAAATTCACCGTGCTCCTGAGTGCGACCCTGCAAATGATTTTAAAGCTAAAATGGAGGGAAAACCCAATACTTTTGGCAATAAAGTGCACATAAAGTGTCTGGGTATTTACGAAGTGAAACACGACAGGAAAACATAGTCACTACTGTTTATGAGCCTTTGTTGTTAAACTCCAACGTATCCATAGCTCACAAATGATTTTGCATGTTTATTATTGCACATTTGGTATCCAGCTGGTTTGTATTTGAGTTGTTCCTACTTGATAATAATTTTGTAAGTATCTTATTCAAAGCTCAAACTACAAAAGGGAAAAACGTTTTTCTCTTTATTTATCTCATTGATCAGATTGACTTGTTTTTAATGCAAAATGTAAACTAGGAAAATTTCTGGCTGTTATTATTTATTATTTAGAAAAACTAGCTCAGATTAGATACCAGGATTGAGAGATAACTGTCACCAACTGCACCTAAATCTATACCTTCCACTGAGAACCTTCCCTCAGTCATATTTGTTTCTTTTTGCACAGTATCTATGAAAACAGGCAACAAGTCAGAAAATATGAGTCATGCAGAGCCCATGAGCTAAAAGCTTTAGTTCAGTAAACTGTGCTGGTGGGTGACACATGGTAACTGGTATGTGCTACTTTATGTCATTCTCTTTATCTTGATCAAACAGTATTTGCCTTGTACATTATACTGAGTTACAATGATAACTGCATACCTGCCAGCTTTGCTAGGTGCAAATCAGCTTGTATAGCTCCTGCTGCTTGGAAGCTCTTTCATTTAAATGTCTTAATTTATTACAGCGCCAAAGGTACAAAATATATATATATATAGTAAGATAACTGTTGTTGAATTGTCGCTTGTTTAACCATGTTTCCTCCAGTTGGGATGCCTTATCAATGGAGATCAGGGTTGCCACTAATAAGCTAAAAAAACAAAAACCTGAAAAAGTTTGGTCATAAAATGCTGTGGTCGTTTAACATTAGAGATAAGGACTGGGTGGATGGGTGACGTGATGCAAAAATGCATGGTGGATGACAAAAGCCTGTCAGCACTTCCAGCCATGAAGGAGCTCGGCCATCTCTATGGTGATAGATGAGTATTTTCTTTAATGATAGTCAACCGTAAGCCTGTGTACATCTAAACTTACTGAAACATTAACAGCATCTGTCAAAGAGGCCGATTTACCTCACACATGATAAGCATAACAACTACTGCGTGTACCTGGAAAGGCTTATGTTTGATACGCCCACACAGCTCAACATGGAAATTCAGCTATATTAAACAATTAAGCAAAAACCCAGGTACTGATGTTATAGCTTCTGTTTGACAAAACAAAACGTTATGTATACTCGGAGGAACTCAGGAGGAAGAGAATGAGTGGAACAAATTAGCAATATTGTTCATGGAGGGATGTTTGGTAGCCTGCATGTGATGTTATCGCTGCCATCTGATTGTATCTATCCTTGAAGTTGGCCTGCAAGATACACAGCGGGGATGGAGGGAGCCTATGTCACGTCTCATTGCTGTAACCAGGATAACAATGCAGATGTTTACAGCTGGAGGCAGCCTGAAATCTCAGTCTGAAGTTCGTTCGCTTCCGAAAGACATTAACTCACAATCACGGCCTGTGCTGTGATGAGATGAATATGATAGCTAAACAACGTGATTTACTAACATCCAGATAAACTGAGCTGTCATGTTCAAAGTATAAATCTGCTAACTGCAACCTGCCTTGGAACGAGGGCCATACAATGTGTTTTTTCGTGTTTCTTCACACACAGATGAGAGCTGGTGACTCTGCTTATTAAGCCTGAGTACAGAAGGTGCTCATTAAAAATGAAATTGATATGGGCCTGTATCTCCAGTTGCTTAATGCCTTTGTTCAGTATGGGAAAGCCTCTGTAACCCAGAGTGCTTGGCAGTGAAGCATCGGTTCTTTTTGGCTCTGTGGCCTGTTGTGTCTTTGTCAATCACCCAGCCCTGGGAGGAAATGGCTGTGTGGGACAGCAACAGCCTGGCAAGCACCTTGGACAGCTGATACCATGGGAATGCACATTAAATACAAACTCAGGGCATTTATATCATTGCACACTGTCATTGTATATGGAGTACATACTGTTGTGTGAAGACATTTTCTTTGGTTGGGAGATCCTGTGAAAACTTTACCCTTTGAACATGGTAATAAAGACAATTTTAAGCCACAATGATCTATATTTTCATGATCAGAGATTGTTTTTTTTTGTTGTTTTATTTTCTTTAAATAATTTTCTTCACATTTTACAGATCAGTAACTTTTCTGCCCAACAGAACTGCTGATATTGAAGGTGAGAAAAAAATAAAAGAATTAAGGGAGGGAGGGGAAAAAGCAAACAGAAAAACCCAACGAACCACTAATATGAGATACAGAGCTGTGCAAAAGTCCTAAGTCATCAGTCACTTCTTTATATTTTGCATTAAAGAGGCCAGACATTCTTGACATTAATTATTAAGTGCAATATTTTCTCCAGGCACTCATGAGACCCCTTAGAAACGTCTTTGGACATTGGCTGCTTTGTAATAAATTTCTGGATCAGTTCATTATCATTTTATCTTTTTTCTTGGTATTTGCTTTGTTCTTGAACAGCAATTTGACTTCGACCTATTAATCACTCAGGCATAAAAGAATGCCAGCCTATTAAGATAACCCAATTTTGTGTCTACACATAACAGACAGCTTCACAAATAACCATATTTAAATTTTGATCTTTGGATACAATTTATTAAAATTTCCTTGTTTAAATCTATAGAAAATATTCAAGAGAACACAGTTTAAAACCCTTCAAAACAGTATTTTGTTATCAGCCTCGCTGATACTAAATGCATAGATCATCTCCCAGGTCTTTCTAAGAAACTCTAAGAATAGTTTTATTTAATTTCGATTGGAAGGAAAACAAATTACTTGGAGTCACTACTTTTTCATTGTACTGTCTATACATTTAAAATATGATTGCTTTTATTTACACAAGTGTTAATATTTGTCTGAGGCTTGATTTTTTTTTTGTATAAACTGTAAGATACATAGAACAAAGTGTATTTACTCCACCAAGGAGTTGGGATTTGCTAATATTCCCGATATTTTCTTAAAAAAATATTGTTCTTTGATAGAAAATATCTGAAATTGTTTGTTGGACAGGTGAAGTAGAAACCATCATAATCAGACCTGTCTTCTCCCTGCAGATCATCACGACTTTGTAAGAACACACACAAAATGCAAAATATATTGGTTATGAGCACATGCATGAATCACCCTCTGAATAGTATCAGAGCTATGGTGTGTGTCAGTTCAAATGGAGGGTTATATGAAACATATATTCATTTATCTTACAGAATTTATACTGACCTAATTTATAATATTAGCAAGTGGCCACCTAATACCTTTGCAGCCTTGCTTGCTCCAAATTATTTCACAGCTAAAATATTCTTGCTTGTGCAGCCTTTACCAATATTAGTTCATGCTATATTCATTTTGTTAATCTTTTGAAAAAACTGAGCTTCACATAAAAAGCCATCGATATAGTAACATTGCGCTGGCTACAGAAGACCTTTATAGGTAACTATATGACTTAAAGTGTCATGACTCTCTAATCCTTTTGAAAGATGTTACAAAGACCAAAGCCAGAGTTTAAATCTGATTCAAACCAATTTGTTCCGTACGGAGCTGGAAAGTGGAAATGGATACCCAGTGTGGGACTTAAGTTCCACTGTGTTCAAGAAAATGACTTCATGGGACCAAAAGCCTGAACTGTGGCTCCTGTATTTCCCTAATAGCATGTGCACCGTTCACCACGGACTTTCAAAACATGTTATGCCATTTTTTTACATGAAGATGGTGACATTGGTCAAATTTGACTGGAGTCAGGGACAGCAAAAGTTTTTGTTTTGGTATTTGTAGAGTTACTGCTTACCTCTTCATGCTAAATATTCTCAGTACTGAATCTGCCAGCTCATGTTTGTTAATATTAGTTCTGTGAAATGATATTTCCCCTTTATTATTTCTCCTTTTTGTGAGACAAAAGTAACTAGAGTAATTACAAAATACAGTTTTTAAATGATTATTAGGTCAAAAAGCCATACAAACCAACCTGGCCCAATGTGATAAAAGTAATCCCCACATTGTTAAGTCAGAAAGTAGCCATAATTAGCCATTTTTGTTTGGAAAACCGACTTTTAATGAGCCACACCTACCCTGATTTATACCAGACTTGTAGAATCAAGGAATCATTTAACTACAACCTGTCTGACAACATGAAATAGGCTACAAAAGTCTCCCAAAGAAGACATCATGCCCCATTTTAAAGAAATTCAAGAACAAATGACAAAGTCAATGATATCTTTCAGTTTGGAAAAGGATCCGAAGCCATTTCTAGGGCTTTGAGACTGCAGCGACAACATTTTGATCCATTATCTACAAATGAAAACAAAATGGTATTTACCAGGAATGTCTGGCCTATCAAAGAGGGGTGTGGGGGGACTCCTTACATCTGGTGTAAGACTAGCTCATCATTTCAAACAAGAAAAAACATCATACTTACAGTCGAACAAGGTGGTGGTGAGGTGGTCTGGGAATGCTTTGCTAATTCAGGACTTAACTGATGAAACCATGAATTCTGCCATCTACTACAAAACCCTGAAAGTCCTAAGAATGTGTGTTTGCTACTGTACACTCAAACAAACTTGGGTTATGCAACAGAACAATGATCCTAGGCACACCAGCAAAGCCAACTGTTGGATTAAAAAAGGCTTGGCATGGCCTAGTCAAAGTCTGGACTTAAACCCAACTGAGATCCTGTGACATATTTTTGAACAGGTCATTTATGCTCAATAAACCACCATAGGGGCTGAATTAAAATAAATTAGCAATGAAACATGGACCACAATTCCTTCACTGCAATACCAAAGACTAATTTCCAGTAATCTCTGATGGTGATTAAGGTGGTTTGGGGCCACAACCAGTTATTAGGTTTTCAGGGGCAGTTACTGTTTCACAGAGGTCCAGAGTGGTTTGGATAGCTTTTTTTTATCTGCTCAGGTTATATTGTCTAATAGTAAATTTATCTTTGGTGATCTGAAAAGTGTACAACAAAATAAGCTAAAATGAAAGAAATATGTAAGTGGCAAGATGCATTTTCTCAGCACTGTTTTCTATTTTAACCTCTCTCCTGGGTTCAATTTTATAAGCAACTAGCTCCCATTATACGTGGAAGCTACACATATTTAAGGTCATGTCCTTCAGGGGCATTGCCAAGATCAGAAGTCTAATTTTTAAAATGCGTTGACATCATGATTATGTACTGATTGCAGACATGCGCTTTCACTTCTCCCTATGTTCTCATGTCTGTCTGAACTGAGAGAAATCTTTTGACACATTTTTTTTATATTTAACTGGCTAAAACAGGAAGCCTGTCGATGCCTCTAAACCCACCTTCTTTTGTTTCATTTCCACTAGGTCATGACGTCAGGAACGTGATAGTTTTCTTCAGAGTGGTGTATGCTATAACCTCTGTGGCTTGAGTTTCTGCTTTCTCCAGAGCTGGCTAAGAAGCGTCCTGCGGCTTCCAGAGGTGCGCTCCCTTTGCCACGGAGAGTACGGATTACATACATTGCCAAAGCACCGTCTTGGTATGGGGATTCACAGCTTCTGTTTCAGCACATTTATTTCCTTGTCCCTGTATGCAGCATGGTATGGTATCATATTTTTCTAAACGACAGCATGGATAAAAAAAAAATCCCACTTTGTTATAAAGGTTGCCTCAAATATATGTCTCTTCATTTTAAGTGGTAAGGAATCTGACCATAAGAGAACTGAAAAGCAATTGCAAAAAAGTTCCCTGCAAACTAAAAAAAAAGAAGAAGAGAGAAATGAACTAAAGATTTACCAAAAATAGGTTAATGTCAAATATGTCAAAGTTATTGTGGGAATTCCGGATTCACTTGTTGGACTGCAAGTTTACAACTGAAGTTATTTAACCTAAAGTAAACCGATATAACCCAAAGCATTGTTATTTTACATGTAACCCGAGCCGACTGTGCAGTCCAGTCAAAAAAACAAAAAGTATTCAAACCTTTGTAAGTCACCACTCTGGGAGCCAAATTTATGGTGAGAACCCAGCAGAGAGCGAGCAAGCAGAAGGGGAGGATGCGCTATGAATACCAATTTTGGTGCTACACAAACCAAAAAGCCCCAACATCAGGCATGGGGAAACAGAAAATTCACCAAACATGATATCATTTACAGTGCACTGAAAGTATTCATATCTGATGAAGTTTTTTGTTTTTTCTACATTTTGTCAGATTACAACCACAAACTTCAATGTGTGTCATTGGAAATTTATGTGATGTAACAACACAAAAAAGTGCATTGCTGTAAAGTGGAAGGAGGATACATTTTGGGGTGTGCCACAACCAGCTTTGCAGATCTAGAGACTGAAATTTCCCCATTCTCTCTTTGACAAGAGACTGGAAGGAGAATGCCGGTGAATGGCAATTTTCTAGTTTTGCAACAGCTTCTTTATTGGCTTTAGGTCAGGAACACATTAATGTTCTTTGATCTGAGCAATTTTATGAGAATCTAAAGTCTTCTGCAGTCTCTAACAGGTGTTTTCCTCCAGGACTGTTGCATATGTAGCTTCATCTATCATCCTATCTACTCTGACCAGCTTCCCTGTGCCCGCTGATGTAATTCATCCCCACTTCATGATGCTGCCAACACTATGTTAAATGATGCAATTTTTACACCACGCATTGCACTTTTCACCTAGGCCAAAAATCTCAATTTTGGTCTCTGCCGACCTGACCAAATTCTTCCACATGGTTGCTCTGACCCCTATGTGACTTATGTCCCCTACATACAAACTCCAAATTAAGACCCTAGAATGCCGACAGGCAGGACAAAGTGCTGTGCGGTGAGTAGAAAGGTTTTAATTACAGAAAGAAAAACTCGCAACAGGCAGGTGGAAGTGGATGCAGGCATAAACATGGGCAGTCTTGGCGTAGCAAACAGGAATGGACAGACTTGCCATATAAACAGGCGCGGCAATGCAAACAGCCTTGGACATACGTGGCATAACAAACAGGCATGGACAGACTCAGCATAACAGTCAAGGGCATGAACAGTATAACAGTATGTATCCACAAAGAATAAACAGAACAGGGGATTCTATGCTAATTACGATCACAGGCAAGAGCCAAAACAAACTCAAACACCTTTAAATCATGATACCAACTGCTGAATATCATTGACCTGTTTGGTGTGTCATTTGGTCTTCATGGTGCTCTTTGCTCACTAATGTTCTCCAACAAACCCTCAAGGCATTCACAAAAAGGCTGTATTGTACTGCACTGGTTTTGAATGCAATGGGCTATTCAGGGGTTCAAAACGGGGGGGGGTATTACAAATCCACAACAAGTCTTTTAGAGAAGAACAGTGTATCATTTTCCTTTTCCTTCACAATTGTGCATTACTTTGCGTTGGTCTATTACATAAAATAGAAATACAATTTGTAGGTGTAACATGACAAAGTATCTAAAATAGCTTATTGATATTGTTATTTCTAACAACATTCATTGTGAAACAGCTGTGTTAAAATCAATAGAGACCCTACTGCCAAACCTCTGCTGCTGTGAGTGGAAAGTGGGAAAGAGGGAAGGCATTGGAAGCAGTAATACTAATCTAAAACAGTGCAGCCAGGAACCTGACATCTCAGGTGCCCAAGCCACCTCATTTAGCATTTTTTCAATCTTTTTCCAAAATGTGCATGCATTTTGACAATAAGCCATGTATTGTCTCCCTAAAAATAGATTTACTTGTTTTTTTTCTTTATTCACATAATCCCATAACTCTGTAGATGATGATTTAGGATTAATCTATGATGGGTATGCTGGATATACCCGAGGCCTCCATGTTGTAAAGCCAGCCTATAAGAACTGGGTCAACTGCCAACAGGAGGAGTAGAATTTGTCTGTTGACAGGAACCAAAATCCTGACGAGGGGGGGTAAACTTAACTCTGGCGCCTTATTTTTTATGCCACTTAAAGACTCAACTATACAGCCAAAAATGCATTAAGAGACATACAATGCTCACCAGTAAAGTTTTTTTAAACGATATCACTATACCATAAATTAATCAGTTTACATTTCTTGACAACATTTGACATAGACAAGACCAGCCCTCAGATCCGATCCTCAAAGGTGGAGTTGCCTGAAGATTAGAGATATTGTGTGGATGCTGTGATGTAACTACCCCAGTCGCATTCCCCTTCTAGGTTAGGTTAAATTACCTCATTGGTGGCTTGTTCGTTAGGATTTCACTGTCTCCAATGTTCAAAGGCATGACATCATGAGTTCAGTTAAAGCCAACATGCTCACCAATGCAACAGGCTTGTCCACACTTGGCTGGAACTTTAGGTGGGTGCAGTCAGGCTGATAAGATAAACTTTATCAAAAATCAGAACCATTTTATTACAGATTAGGATTTGTGTTTATGGTTGTTTGTTTTTTCACTTGGGTCTCAAGTCTTTTGAAGCCTCTAAGAGGTTTTCTTCCAATAATTGTCTTTAGCTCAATCCATCTTCCCGACAGCATGATACTGCCATCACGTTTCAGGATTAAGATAGCTGTGTTCCGAGTGATGTGTACATTTACAGTGTTTTGGATTTAGGCAAAAATTTTTAAGTTTGCTCTCATTTGACCAAAACAAATTCATTCACATATTTGATGCTTTTTTTACATGGCTGCAACTTGAACTTCTTATGGCTTTCTTTCAACAATGGCTTACTTCTTACCACTCTTCCATAAAGTCCATATTGGTGGTGTGCATGGCTAATAGTTGTCAAGTAAACAGATTCTCCCACACGAGCTTCCGATCTCTGCAGCTTCTCCAGGGTTACCATGGGTCTCGTGGCTGCTTCTGTGATTAATATCCTTACCTGGCCTGTCATTTTAGTAGGACAGCCATCTCACTGTGAGCTACCAGTTTTGTTATACCAAATTCAATTTAAAGTGATTGATTTATTACTGCTCCATGGGATTCCTTATTCTTTTTGTTCCTTAATGTTCTCTTAAACTACATCTGAGGCCTTCACAGAACAGCTGGATTTATACTGGAATTAAGCACACACAGGCAGACTTTATTTACTAACTATGTGTTGTCTAAAGGCAATTGGTTGTACTGGATTTTATTAAGAGTCATCAGAGTAAATTAGAATTGTATTTTTTAAAACATTTGAAAGCCATGCATACTTATAAGTGATTCATAATTATGCATTGGTCTATCACATAAAATCCCAACAAAATGTTGAATTTTGTGTTTATAATTTGACTAAATGTGAATATGTTCAAGAGGCATAAGTTTGGCAATGAACTGGTAAAATTTGAGCATTAGCAGGAAATTGTATTAACATCCTAAATAGTGCAGGCTCTGAATACCCCTCCTTGTGGTCCCCACTTGGCTCAGATTTTATGATTTTCTTCACCTACAATATAAAGTTAAGTGAAGGATATGACTTCAGAGCAAATATATCATATTTGCGTAATGGCCAAGGTTTAATATTACTTTTGCTGTTGGTGCTAATGCAAAACAGGTGAGACAAGCAGGGCCACTGAGGTGCAACCTGAGTGGCTCACCAGTCTGGTATGGGCAGCTCCCACCAATACATTCTTCTCTATTCTATTATGCCTCTCCCTGCCTCAAATGTCCCTATGTTCACCTCTTTGCTCCCAGGACTGGTCCATTAATGACAACCATGTTGGGAAGCTGTCGAAGAGATCCTTTTATGTTGCGGCGATAAAATAGCTTTTTGCCTGTGCTTAGCTCTGGTGCTGCTCTGGGCATTAGACCATTACTTGAAAATAAACCTAATTATTTTCTGTGCTGTTGCAGCCATGTCTGTTGCAGCCTAAGTCTTCAGCTGCATTTTCATAGGCCTTTCCCAGCTCTGGTGGGCTAATCCAAATTGTAAAACAGATTCACCCATATGATAAACCTCAAAATCAAAACCATTCGATTCTGTTCACATAACAGTGCAAAGTGTCTTCTTTCAGAACATTAACTCCAATCTGATGTTAAATGGCTTAAAGACAATTTGCTGGGGAAAGTTTCTGGTAAATACTAATTTCATATTCCCATTTAGGCATCAATGCATATGCAAATAAGCCAGTGGGGGATGCAAAACAGAGGCAAATGGTGTAAGTCTGACATACTCCAAACATGAACCATATGCGTTTTCCTCTTTGTCTACAGAGGTAATAGGATGTCTTTGTTCGAACACCATCCCTCAGGAGAGAGTTCTCTTCAGTCTGCATCCCATAGGGCTGCCTATGGAACTTGTAATAGGCTTTTTTTCCTGGAAGATCCTCCATCTCTACTGCCCTCTGCCAGATAAGGAATGTGTATGTGGCAGTGTGGCAAGAACCAATCAGCAGAATATCTGTGACAGAGAACAGAATAAGTAAATTATGGAAGGAGGGAGGTAAACCGGAGGAGCCAGAAGGCAAATGAAGCCACAGTTGCTGAATAGAATAGATCTGTTGCATCAAGAAACAAGAATCACGGCACAGGACTATTTTTAAGTCTCCGTAATTTTGGGAGATGGTGCTAATTGCTAGGCAGCTTTATGGAAATGTGAAAATAAAGAAAGAGGATTAGCTATGATTTCTATTGACACTTAACTATAAATGCTTTACACTCTGTCTAGACATTGAACGGTTAAATTGGGTGTGTTAGGGTGTTAGAGAGTCAGAGTCTGGGGCTGGGCAGCGGGTGGATAGTGGGAGAGGGGGGTGGCACTGCTGGAACGGGTGAGTAAAGTGAGCATTCTATTGAGGTCTTAGTTTGGCTAATCTCCCCCATGTGACAGCGCAGCCAGATTTGCTACCATGGAATGCCACAGACTGTTGTGCTGAGGACAAAAAGAGACAGGGGCTTAAGCTACAGGGGGGCAACACTGCGTGGTCCAGGAGAGGAGTGCAGCTATGCCTGAAGAAGGAAAAAAGAAGTTCTCAGGGTTTATTTGCATCAACCCCTTGCTCTCCGAGTCGCAATATCCCTTTAACTCCAGCAGTCACCCACAACACAAATGCACACACATATGGAAGTCACCAAAAGGATGGAACTAGATGTTTTGAGAGGTGTCATGCACACATTTGAGCCCTCCCCCTTCAGTCTCCTGTGCCTGCAGTGGTTCCTGTCTTGCACCACAGTCTGATTAGGACCACATCTGGTCCACAGGCATTGAATCTTCCCATGAAAACCAGAACTCTGGCAGTGACTAACAGCAAAGATCCTGAGGGTGGACCATTGATACAACCCAACAGATTTTTTTGGCTTCCTCTTTTGTGGTTTATATTATCTTAAAGGAGTAAAACCTGCAGCAACTGTTAGTCATTGGAAGATTCGATTGCTATGCTAGTTTGAAGGAACAAAAACAAGTCAGCTATACAGCAATATTCTCTAAAATGTTGTCTTTGTCTGACATTAACCTAGATAGTATGCCTTCATCTTAAGAAATTACTCATCTTTTTAGATGCACCAGTTTAAACCTGACAGATACTTTGTCAATCAAATGTCTTTTTCAGTAACAATTGGAAAAAAGCTTTTAAAACTTGTTTGAACATTTGAGGCTAAAATAAATTTAAAAAAAAAGCTCTCACTCAATGTACAAATAATTAGTACGCCAGTACAGACGAAAACTCAAATAGATTAATCTCTTATTGAAGTAGCAGAATCTCACACAGAAAATTAACGAATGGTGAATACTTAAGACATTACCTTCTGGTTCCCTGGTGTATAAATATGATGTGACACAGGGTGGCATTTATTTTAGGCACTTCCAAAAAAGGGAAAGACAAGAGAACATGGTATTCAATGTCCTATTAAGTCAGTAAATGGTCACAACAGCAGTCAGGACAAATATTAAAATGTTAAGGCTACACAAGGACCCATGTTTATTCAAACCCAAGCTTAGATTAGATGTTCTTGCATCCAATCTACATGCATTTTTTCCCTAATCTCCTATAATATATTCTTTTACCCCTTTCTTTAAATTCTTTAAATTGTATTCATAGTATAGTATTATTATTTCTTGTTTGTCCATCTGTTTACTCAGTTTCATAATTTCTAATGTGTGTGACTCAAGTGGTCCGTCTTTCTGTTTTGAACCTCTGTGAAGAATTTGATGTTACATTTTGCAGAATGAAAAGTTTGTTTCATTTATTATCTTTCCACCACACAGTGAGCAAGGTGGTACAAATATCTAGCTCACTCATGAGACGGCATCTTGATGTAAGCAAGCCCTCATAACAATCATTATCTACATGGGAACAGATGAAAAAATCATGCGTTTTCTGTCTTATCATCAGAAATATAAACATATGGGGATTTCTTTAACTTGAACTGTGTGCATTTGGTCAGATGAAACTAAGCTGGCTTTTCAGTAACTCCCACAGGATCTGTGATGCTGTGGGTTTGTTTTCATTCCAAAGGACTAGAGTGCATGGCATCATCCTCTATACAAAATACCAGAACATTTCAAATGGTGCCAGTGGTTGTGGTATATTTAAGTTCAGGTACAAACTCTTCTTAATAAGTATGAAAATTAAAAGGAAATAAATTTTTTCTAAGGCTTTTCACATATTGTTACCAGAGGGGTAGCAATAACTGTGGGTGCTGTATAAATGAGCTGTGTCACAGATTCAAGTAATCAACCCCAATCCCTAAACCCAAACTGCTCTTGGTAAACCGCTCAAATCCCCCAGAGTCCCAGATCTGCAGTTTGGGCTGAACATGAGAATTGTTGTTTTGTAGGTGTAATGACATGCAGTCATGTCAGTGTCAGCTTCACCCATTCTCCCCGTTTTCCCCCTCCAGTGCTTTAATTAAAGACATAATCAGGATTTGCATAAGAATAACACCCCTGGTTCTTACCATTGGTACCCCATTTGCCATCAGAAACCTAATGAAAATAAAACATCACCTATGAGCCCTCCTCCAGAAATTCACAGCTTAGCTGTACTGATCTACAAGAGAAAGCTTTGACATATAGTTGGTTTAATTCTTTTGTATGATAAGCATCGACCCCCTGAATGCAGCCCAGCCAAATCCTCTTGAGAGAGGCTAAGTGGTAGAGCCAAGTGAAGAGAGAGCAGTAAAGAGAAGAGAGAGATGGGAAAGGATAGGAGAGAAGAGGAGTGGAAAGGAGCTAAGGCAGCTAAACCAGGATCAGGTCAGGCTAGACCTCTCCTCCCTCGACTGCCTCCACCCCAACCACCCAATCTCCCCCCCCCGCCATCTCGGGCCACAATAGGTTGAGCATCTTTTGTGGCATTAACGGTTTGTAGGAGCCAGAGAACAATGTATGAGAAGTGAGGAGCACAGGGTTCCCACACACAGGGCCGACATATCCTAACCCCCCGCCTCCAATCGCTGGTAAAAGACGGCAACCTGCACACAGCTGATCTCCATCTCCTGCTGGGGCTGCTCCCCCTTCAATATAAAACACCACGTTCTCCAACACATGCATGTACAAAGACACTTTCCTACAAAGCAAACACGCTTATGCACACATAAATACACATTACTGGTTTGACACAGATATTTGCTCATGTTTAATGCATGAATAATAATTTATGACACCGGATAAAGTTGTTGATATAGCTGTGCATTCACATGCACATGGACTTGCACACATAGCTGTTTGCCTGTTGAGGCCATAGAGAGGCCTACTGGGGAAACCCTTTTGTTTCAGGATGGGTGAAAGTTTGTCTGGGATCTTGATTAATTTGTACTGTCATATGTGGGAGGAGCCTTTCTCCAGTGGGACAGTGGGTGGGAATGTCACCAAAATGTAGATTCCTTCCTCTCAAATCGATCGACACTGAAATTCATATCCATTATGCAATGTAGGTCGCTGATCAATAAATTATTATGTTGAGTTCTCAGTTTAATCAGAAATTGTTCAAATATACAGAAATCAGTAACTTTCAACTTAAAAATACAAAATATCAAACCAATTTCACTACCATGCCCTTAAAAATATTCATATCCCTTAAGCTTTTTAACATTTTGTCACATGAAAAACAACAAACTTTAATGTTATATCTTAGGTTTGTATGTCATAGACCAGCAAAAACTTCTGCATATATTGTTAAGCAGAAGGAAAATGAAACACTCATATTTTTATTAGCAAATCTAAACCTGAAAGGTGTAAACGTGCATTTGTACTTTACTCTGATACATATAGATACAATCCAGTACAAGCTAATGCCTCCAGAGGTTACCTAAATAATAGAATCCAACTATGTGTAATCTCAGTCTAACTATAGTTCTTCTGTAAAAAATTCAGAAACTTGTTAGAGAACATAAGTGAATAAACATCATAAAGATCAAGGAACACACCAGACAGGTTAGAATCGTGAAGAAGTTTAAATCAGATTAAAGTTATAAAATATTACAGTATTTCAGGTTTTGAGCATGACGCAGAGCACTGTTCAATCCAATCATCTGAAAATGAAACGAGTTTGAAACAACTGCAAGCCTTCTAATACATGGCTATCTGTCCACTGTCTGACAAGGAGAGCATTTACCAGAGAAACAGCCAAGAGACCCTAGGTCACCCTGGAGGAGCTGCAGTAATCCACAGCTCAAGTGGGCCAATCTGTTGATGCAACTATTTGTCATGCCCTCTGCAAATCTTGCTTGTATCATGGATTGTCGAAATAGAGAGCTATTATTGAAATATGATCCGAAAAAGTCCCATTGGCAGTTTACCACAAGCTATGTAGGTAACACAGCAAAAAAGTGAAAGAAGGTGCTCTGGTCAGATAAGATCAAAATTGAAAAACTTTTTCAGCTTACAGACAAAAGACAACAAGTGGCGGAAAACTTCACATTACCCCGAACACTCCCACTTCCTGTTGTGAAACATGGTGGGTGGAGATAAAATATGGCGCAATTGGGAGGAAAACCTGTTAGAAGCTGCAAAAGAATAATGTGAATAATTCACAACTTAGATTTATGGAAGTCACGAAAAATACCAATCCTGATGCAAAGTTTTTCTACCAACTGGATAATTACCCTAAACATGAAGACAGAGCTACAATGGTTTAGATCAAAGAATATTCATGTGTTAAAATGGTTTGTCAATACCTAGACCAAACTCTCAGTAAGACTTTGCAGAAAAGCTTAATTATTGATGTTCAAAGGAGCTTCACAATGATGTGCTACTTTGTGTTGGCCTGTCACATAAATTCAAAAGACAGCATTGAAGTTTACGGTTTAGACATGAAAAGGTATGAAAAAAATCAAGGGGTATTAGGACTTTTGTAATGCACCTTACATTGTAATTTAATGCAATGAGTCAGAGCAATTTGGAAAACCTAAACTTTTTACATGCCATCTCTTTATGAACACCTCTTTGTTATATGTGAAGGCTTAATGAGTGTACCCTTGTTTTTCTAGTAAAATTTGCCATCATGCCATATTGTGGAATAATACCTATTCTGCCCTCCTCTTCTCTCTCCTCTCTTCTTCTCTTCTACCCAGCATTATCTTGTTTTGCAGCGGGTGGCATAGGATTCCCACACTTCACTGCTCTAGTGCTGTCAGGCCTACAAGAAGCCAGATCTGTGTTGATTTTCAGTCACCTGTGCCAGGTGCCCTGTGGCTGTCAGTTGTCCCTGCTCCCTTCCTCTTTTTGCTCTCCTTCTCACTGCCCAGAGCCTGCCACTGTCTCCTGGGGTAGCTGATGCACAGCAAGCAGTGCAGTCCATTTGTCAGCAATTGTCAGCGTTTAGTGAGGCAATGATGTGTGACAAGATGGGGATGAGAAGGGAGGGCAGGAAGTGAAAAAAATCTGGGATGCAGTGGGTAGGTGGAAGGGGTGAAAGAGCTCCCTCCAATGGAATGAAAAACACATCCCACCATGCAGCGCCAGTAATGTAAAGCAACCACAGAGTGCAAATGTTTGCGTGCACATACTGCTTGTTTATTTTCCTTAAAAATAAGAGACTTTTTAAGAATTTCAATGGCTGAGTGTTATTAGCAGGGTGTTGCTGACCCCCACTGAGCTGATGCCTGAGTTCATCTTACTAATTTCCAGCTCTGAGTGAAAACAGAAGAGGCTTTTTTCTACCATCACTTGTCATTGTTTATCATAAATTCAGTTGGGAAAGACTGAGAGAAGTGCCCCAGTAGCAGTGAAGATACCAATGTCCTATAATGGATCTGATTTCCATAGCTAAGATTTTACTAATTGTCTGTTTTTTACTATCAACTGTCTTTGAATGTAATGTACTATAATTAGGGCTGCATTGAACCACATTTAATGAATCTGAATATAACAGTATTGTTGGATTGAATTTGAAATATAGATTTGGATCCTATTTACAGTAAATGAAAAAGGACTGTTGTGTTTGCTCAATTATGGTTGAAGTGCCATCCAAATGAAATGTGTTGTAAGTCAGGCAAAGTAAATAATCTCAACGGAAATTGAATTGAATTGACTTGAATTTCTGTCTCATTGCCCTCCTAAAAAATACCCAACATTGAATGTTTTATGGAATTGTTGGAGTGCAGATTATTTTGGCAAAGAGAAATCTCTCATAAAATATTCCAAATAGTAACTGCATCCGTCTAGGTATATTTTCGGTCTGAAAATATCCTAAAAACGATTTCTGCAACATTTCACACATCTTTCAGAGCACGAACTTGCAAACACATGCTGATTGGTACCACTTTTTAGTCCTAAAGCCAGGATTTAGTTTGGCAGGGAAACTTAGGAGGCTTTGTACCTCCAGCTCATTAAAACTATTTGACATCTATTCCACTCCAAGGTTGACAAAGAAGCTCAGACTCTCAAAAGATGCCCTCTGAAAATGACACCTTGATATTTTCTTCAATTTTGTGCGGCAAAACACAGATGAAAGGTTTCTGATATACATTTCACACAAACAGGCCTCTTCATGTGTTGCCAGGCAAAATTTGTTGACTTGGCCTTGACTCCTGGAGCCTTCAACAATTATGAAAATATGATAGGTGCAGTGCTTTGTGGATGTTTAAGCTCAGGTATTTGGAAGGTTGCTGCTCTGCTTGGTGTTACTGTGTAGTCTGTCTTAATGGATCCTCAGCAGGGGTTGTCCTGATTGGCTAAATGCCTTTCGTTTGCTTTGCTCTTGGGCTGCAGTGCCAGAGAACAAATCCAGGGACACATTTCAGGGATCAGCTCGTGTAAACTGGCCTTTCCCAAGTCCATATGGAAGACATCATTACACAGCGAGCAGTGTGAAGTCTGTCATAGAGGGGCTATTGGATCATATAAGTCCCCGCCTATCCTCCAAAATATCAACACATTCCTCTTCACCTGAGAAGCCTGTTAGAGAAAGTCTATTCAAATCAGTCAACATAATGTGCAGCCTGGAAAACCATTGTTGATCTTATTTACTGAATCTGTTGGCCTCTTTGGATTGGTCTTTGGATAATACAAGAATTGTTGCTAAACCATCAAGACCTCCACTAAAAATGTTTAATCTTCTCTCACACTAGCTTGCATGCATACATACAACATAATTAAGATGCAGTCCAGACCATTTTTTAACAGTAACAATTTTTTTTTTTTGTAGTGTGAGCTGGAACAAAACATTAAAGTAAAGTACATCCAAGTGTCTGTCCATCAATGCATGTTGCCTCATCTCTTATAGACAGTTGGATACTTGAGCCAAATATGTAGTAAGTCAGCCTCTACTGAGCACTAATGGTACTCATACTCATCATGTTTCGCTTATGTGGGATTGGGTCGTGGGGGCAGCAGTCTTAGCAGTGATACCGGAAATTCCCTCTCGCCAGACACATCCTACTACCTACTTATGGTATTGTATATTAAATGGATAGTTTAGTGAAGTAAGGTTTTGTTAAATCCCCTAATGATTTAGCTCCATCATACATCAGAGAGCTGATTGTTCCATATGTTCCTAACAGAGCACTTCGTTCTCAGACTGCAGGTTTACTGGTGGTTCCTAAAGTCTCTAGAAGTAGAATGGGAGGCAGATCCTTTAGTTATCAGGCTCCTCTCCTGTGGAACCGCTCCCATTTTTTTGTCCGTGGGGGCGACACCCTGTTCTTTTGAGGCTAGTTTAAAAAAACTTTCCTTTTGATAAGCTTATATTAGAGTGGCTTAGGTTTTTTCGAGCTATCTCTGTAGTTATGGGGGGCTATAGGCTTAGGCTGCTGGAGGACAAAATGACCACTTTACCCCTTTCGCTACTTTCTCACACACTCTTCATTTTGTATTATTTGCTGTTATTTCAGCTTTTTTTAAACTTTTTTTTCTCTCTCTCTCTTCCTAGAAGCTAACCTGGCCTGACTCCTTGTCTACTGGAAAAACTGTCTGGAGAGGGGCATCGTCCCGGCTTCTGCTGGCAAAAACTTGGTGCTCCCCCCTCTACCGATGATCCACATGGCCCTGTCTTTCAGTGTTTAACCTTTCCTTTTTCTCTCCTAGACATAGCTACTGACGGAGCTTTTACTGTAACTAACTCTATGTGCTCTCCTCAGACTCTAACTTTAAAACTGGCTCAGAGTTTATCTGTTCTTTCTTTCTAGGTGAAACGCTAAGGAGCTACATCCTTAACATTTACCTTTTTCCCTTCCCTAGAAAGTACTCCTGGATCAGTGCTTCTTTGTTCTCTTTGTGTCTCTGCTCTGTTCTCTCTAACCCCCAGTCGGTCGTGGCAGATGGCCGCTCACACTGAGCCTGGTTCTGCTGGAGGTTTCTTCCTGTTAAAGGGATTTTTTTCCTCTCCACTGTCGCTACATGCATGCTCAGTATGAGGGATTCCTGCAAAGTAAAACGCCAGTGACTGTCCACTGTCTCTACATGCCCCATCCGGAGGAGTGAATGCTGCAAGTCACTGACTGGATGCAATCTGCTGGGTTTCCTTAGATAGACAAACTTTTTATCCAATTTGAATAAATAACTGAATCTGACTGCACTGTTCAATGATTTGGATTAATTGTAATGCATGTACCTGACTTTTGTGAAGTGCCTTGAGACGACATGCATTGTGAATTGGCGCTATATAAATAAACTGAAACTGAATTGAATTAAAAGGCTAAACACAGTTTATATCTTATCCACAGTACATTGCATTGCATCTTCATTTAGCATAAATATAGATCACTTGGCTAGTCCAAAAGAGGCTAAGATCTTCGTAGAGCTCTGCTGTATTGAAACAAACCATATCTTAAAAATGTTACAGGGTTGTAAAACATCCTTCCTATGCATTTAACACTGTAGCATACATCAGCATGATCATCAGCTAAGCTAGCCCACCATGGTTCTTTTGGACATTTTGAAAAATTCCAAAACATAAGTCTGCAATCATGTACACTGGCGGTGTGCAACTGCATTTACATTACACAGTAATAACAATCCAATAATCCAATAATAACATTATACAGTCTCGAGTAATACAATTAAAACACCCTCTCTGTGGTAATAAAGATTCACTCACCCAGGGGATGCCAGATGCTTTAAAACTGAATGTGAAACTAACAGCATGACCTGCTTTCTGACTGTTTTATGAATCTTTAGCCCTTAAAGGGTACTGTAAATTTGATTTTACACTATAAATTCCACACCCTTGATCCCGATACACAATTTTCAAGCCAGGACTGCATCAAAAATGAGAAATATACTTCAAGGACATGATCCTTGACAAAATCTATTTCATTTCTCATGCTTAGACCAATCTATTATGCACCGTTCAATCCACCAACATAGCAACACAGGAAACAGTGCAATAAGAGTTTTGGTACATGTTTCCCTCAGGAAGATTAGTGGTTACACAGCACCCCAAAGTTCCATTTCCTGTGTAAATAATCATCTGTTTCTGAGTTCATAAAATAGCACTGATGTTAAATACTATACTTTTGTTGAGATTAATTAAATTCAATTAAATTCAGTTTTATTTATATTGCGCCAATTCACAACACATGTTGTCTCAAGGTACTTCACAAAGTCAGGTACATACAGGGGTTGGACAATGAAACTGAAACACCTGTCATTTTAGTGTGGGAGGTTTCATGGCTAAATTGGACCAGCCTGGTAGCCAGTCTTCATTGATTGCACATTGCACCAGTAAGAGCAGAGTCTGAAGGTTTAATTAGCAGGGTAAGAGCACAGTTTTGCTCAAAATATTGAAATGCACACAACACTATGGGTGACATACCAGAGTTCAAAAGAGGACAAATTGTTGATGCACGTCTTGCTGGCGCATCTGTGACCAAGACAGCAAGTCTTTGTGATGTATCAAGAGCCACGTCATCCAGGGTAATGTCAGCATACCACCAAGAAGGATGAACCACATCCAACAGGATTAACTGTGGACGCAAGAGGAAGCTGTCTGAAAGGGATGTTCGGGTGCTAACCCGGATTGTTTCCAAAAAACATAAAACCACGGCTGCCCAAATCACGGCAGAATTAAATGTGCACCTCAACTCTCCTGTTTCCACCAGAACTGTCCGTCGGGAGCTCCACAAGGTCAATATACACGGCCGGGCTGCTATAGCCAAACCTTTGGTCACTCATGCCAATGCAAACGTCGTTCCATGGTGCAAGGAGCGCAAATCTTGGGCTGTGGACAATGTGAAACATGTATTGTTCTATGATGAGTCCACCTTTACTGTTTTCCCCACATCCGAGAGAGTTACGGAGTGGAGAGGCCCTAACGAAGTGCACCACCCAGACTGTTGCATACCCAGAGTGAAGCATGGGGGGTGGATCAGTGATGGTTTGGGCTGCCATATCATGGCATTCCCTTGTCCCAATACTTGTGCTAGATGGGCGCGTCACTGACAAGGACTACCGAACCATTTTTGAGGACCATGTGCATCCAGTGGTTCAAACATTGTATCCTGAAGGCGGTGCCATGTATCAGGATGACAATGCACCAATACACACAGCAAGACTGGTGAAAGATTGGTTTGATGAACATGAAAGTGAAGTTGAACATCTGCCATGGCCTGCACAGTCACCAGATCTAAATATTATTGAGCCACTTTGGGGTTTTTTGGAGGAGCGAGTCAGGAAACGTTTTCCTCCACCAGTATCACGTAGTGACCTGGCCACTATTCTGCAAGAAGAATGGCTTAAAATCCCTCTGACCACTGTGCAGGACTTGTATATGTCATTCCCAAGACGAACTGAGGCTGTATTGGCCACAAAACGAGGCCCTACATCATACTAATAAATTATTGTGGTCTAAAACCAGGTGTTTCAGTTTCATTGTCCAACCCCTGTACATTACAATTAATCATAATCATTGAGCAGTACAGTCAGATTCAGTTATTTTTTCCAATTTGGATAAAAAGTTTTTCTGTCTAAGGAAACCCAGCAGATTGCATCCAGTCAGTGACTTGCAGCATTCCCTCCTCCCGGATGAGCATGTAGAGACAGTGGACAGTCACTGGCGTTGACTTTGCAGCAATCCCTCACACTGAGCATGCATGTAGCGACAGTGGAGAGGAAAAACTCCCTTTTAACAGGAAGAAACCTCCAGCAGAACCAGGCTCAGTGTGAGCGGCCATCTGCCACGACCGACTGGGGGTTAGAGAGAACAGAGCAGAGACACAAAGAGAACAAAGAAGCACTGATCCAGGAGTACTTTCTATGGGAAGAAAAAGTACATGTTAATGGATGTAGCTCCTTTAGTCATTTCACCTAGAAATGGGGAACAGATAAACTCTGTGCCAGTTTTCAAGTTTAGAGTCTGAGGAGAGCACATATAGTTAGTTACAGTAAAAGCTCAGTCAGTAGCTATGTCTAGGAGAGAGAAAGGGTTAAACACTGAAAGACAGGGCCATGTGGATCATCGGTAGAGGGTGAGCATTAAGTTGCTGCCAGCAGAAGCTTGGAGGATTCCCCTCTCCAGAAAGGTGTTACAGGTAGACACAGAGTCAGGCCAGGTGTAGCTTCTAGGAAGAGAAAAGAGAGAGAACAAAGTTAAAAGCTGAGATAACAGCAAATAATACAAAATTGAAGAGTAGTGTGAGAAAGTAGCGCAGAGGGTGAAAGTGGTCATTATGTTCTCCAGCAGCCTAAGCCTATAGCAGCATAACTACAGAGATAGCTCAGGATAACCTAAGCCACTCTAACTATAAGCTTTATCAAATGAAAGTTTTAAACCTAGCCTTAAAAGTAGACAGTTTGTCCATCTAGAGCCCAGTGATGGCCATTGTTATACTAAAAACCACAACAATTGGGATACCTCTCTCTGTCAGATTGACCATAACCATTGGAAAAGAGAAGGGGTCATACAGGTAGCAGAAATGGAGGGTGTGTTTGCACCTCAACCATAACTGAGCCGGTTTAGGCTAAACCTGACTCCCCCTTACTCCATCCAACAAGGGGAGAAGAAGACAGAGGTAAAATAAGGGAGATAGCTCAGGATAACCTAAGCCACTCTAACTATAAGCTTTATCAAAAAGGAAAGTTTTAAGCCTAGCCTTAATAGTAGACAGTGTGTCCGCCTCACGGACTAAAACTGGGAGCTGGTTCCACAGGAGAGGAGCCTGATAACTAAAGGATCTGCCTCCCATTCTACTTCTAGAGACTCTAGGAACCACCAGTAAACCTGCAGTCTGAGAACGAAGTGCTCTGTTAGGAACATATGGAACAATCAGATCTCTGATGTATGATGGAGCTAGATCATTAAGGGCTTTATATGTGAGGAGGAGAATTTTAAATTCTATTCTGGATTTAACAGGGAGCCAATGAAGGGAAGCTAAAGTAGGGGAAATATGATCTCTCTTTTTAATTTTCATCAGAACTCTTGCTGCAGCATTTTGAATCAGCTGAAGGCTTTTAACTGCATTTTGTGGACATCCTGATAGTAAAGAATTACAATAGTCCAGCCTTGAAGTAACAAATGCATGGACTAGTTTTTCAGTATCAATCCTGGACAAGATATTTCTAATTTTGGCAATGTTCCAGAGATAAAAAAAGGAAATCCTAGAAACCTGTTTAATATTGGATTTAAGTGACATGTCCTGGTCAAAAATAACACCAAGGTTTTTTACTTTATTATCGGAGGTCATTTTAATGCCATCCAGGTTAAGTGATTGACTAAGCAGTTTCTTTTTTAAAAACTCCGGTCCAAAGATGACAACTTCTGCCTTGTCTGAATTTAGAAGCAGAAAATTTAAAGTCATCCAAGTTTTTATGTCTTCAAGACATGCTTGTAGTCTATCTAACTGGTTGAGCTCATCAGGATTTATGGATAAGTAAAGCTGAGTGTCATCAGCGTAACAGTGAAAATTTATTCTTTGCTGCCTGATCATTTTACCTATTGGAAGCATATGTATAGTAAAGTGAACTGGCCCAAGTACTGAACCCTGTGGTACTCCACAATTAACCCTGGAGTTTAAAGATGATTTATCATTTATATGAACAAACTGGAATCTGTCAGACAAATAAGATTTAAACCAGCCTAGCGCTGTTCCCCTGATCCCTACAGCATATTCCAGCCTTTCTAAGAGAATATTATGATCGACTGTATCAAATGCAGCACTGAGATCTAACAGAACCAGTACAGACACAGGTCCATTATCTGAGGCAATAAGAATATCATTAGTGACTTTCAGCAGAGCTGTTTCAGTGCTATGATGAGCTGTGAAACCTGACTGAAACTCTTCAAACAGGTCATTGCTGTGTAAATGCTCATGATTAGCAACTATTTTCTCAAGAATTTTAGATAAGAATGGAAGATTGGATATCGGTCTGTAATTTATTAAGTCATCTCGATCAAGCGAAGGTTTCTTAAGCAAAGGTTTAATTACAGCTACCTTAAAAGCTTGTGGAACATACCCATTTACTAAAGATAAATTAATCATATCTAAAATGGGGCTGGTAATCAGAGGGAACACTTCCTTAAATAATTTGGTTGGGATTGGGTCTAACATACAAGTTGAAGGTTTAGATGAAGCTAATATTTCTGATAACTCAGGAAGCTCCACAGGATCAAAACAGTCCAAACACAGATCAGGTTCTACAGTTACTTCCAATGTTGTCTCACTTGTTGACGATGAAGTAATCATCTTCGGGAGTATTTTCTTCTTAATAGAATCAATTTTATTATGGAAGAATCCCATAAAGTCATGACTGCTAAGAGCTAAGGGAATGGATGGCTCAACAGAGCTATGACTCTGTGAAAGTTTAGCAACTGTACTAAAGAGAAACCTAGGATTATTCTTGTTCTCTTCTATTAAGGATGAGAAACAAGCTGTTCTAGCTTGGTGAAGTGTCTTTTTATACAACAGTAGGCTATTTTTCCAGATTAAGTAGGAATCCTCTAGGTGTGTAGGGCGCCATTTTCGCTCCAATTTTCTAACATTGTGCTTTAAAGTACGCAGCTCTGAATTAAACCAGGGAGCCAGCCTCCTATGAATAATTACCTTCTTTTTCAAGGGAGCTGCATTATCTAATGCACCACGCAATGATGAAGTAACACTATTAACAAGAGAATCAATTTGTGAAGGGGAAGAAACAAAATGATTGCCCTCCACTGTGTTTTTCTGTGATAATGAGGAAGTTAAAAGTGGAACAGATTCTTTAAAGGTTGTTACAGCATTGTCTGATAATGATCTTCTCTAATAAAATTTTCTTTCAGGTGTGGAGTACTCTGTTAAATTAAACTCAAAGGTTATTAAAAAATGGTCAGACAGCACAGGGTTGTGAGAAAATATTGTTACGTCTTTACACTCAATGCCATATGTCAGCACAAGGTCTAGAGAATGAAGACAAACGTGGGTAGGTTTGTTAATGTTTTGAGTAAAGCCAATTGAGTCTAAGATACCATTAAAAGCTATATTTAAGCTATCCCTTTCAGTGTCAACATGAATGTTAAAATCAACCACTATAATAACTTGCAGATTTATAGATGCCCGGTATAGCTGTATACCGGATGCCTCCTGGACGCCTTCCTCGGGAGGTGTTTCAGGCACGTCCCACTGGGAGGAGGCCCAGGGGACGGCCCAGGACACGCTGGAGGGATTATGTCTCTCGGATGGCCTGGGAACGCCTTGGGCTCCCCCCGGAGGAGCTGGAGGAGGTGTCTGGGGAGAGGGACGTCTGGGTGTCTCTGCTGAGTCTGCTGTCCCCGCGACCCGGTTCCGGATAAGCGGAAGACGACGAGTACGAGTACGAGTATAATAACTTTATCTGTATTTAACACTAAATCAGATAAAAGGTCTGAAAACTGATCTACAAATTGAGAGTAAGGGCCTGGTGGACGGTACAAAACAACAAACAGAAGTGGTTTACGAGTATGACGAGTACGAGTACGAGTATAATAACTTTATCTGTATTTAACACTAAATCAGATAAAAGGTCTGAAAACTGATCTTAAAATTGAGAGTAAGGGCCTGGTGGACGGTACAAAACAACAAATAGAAGTGGTTTTAGTGCTTTGCAATTTGGATGAGGAAAACTAAGGATTAAATATTCAAAAGAGTTGTAGCCATTGAATGGTCTGGGACTAGTCAATAAATCGGACTGAAAGATCGTTGCTACTCCTCCTCCTCGCCCAGTATTTCGAGGAATGTGAAAATTTAAATAATTAGTAGGGGTTGACTCATTTATAGTAACATAATCCTCTTGCTGCAGCCAGGTTTCTGTGAGGCAAAATAAATCAATCTGATTGTCACAA
This sequence comes from Crenichthys baileyi, assembly GCA_036173005.1. Lineage (NCBI taxonomy): Eukaryota > Metazoa > Chordata > Actinopteri > Cyprinodontiformes > Goodeidae > Crenichthys > Crenichthys baileyi. Next base: position 405,047 of record JAHHUM010001498.1, read on the forward strand.
ATCAGGTCACTAACTAGCAAAGTCTTTGAAGAGAGAGATCTTATGTTCAATAAGCCACATTTAATTGTTTTATTTTTATTTTTAGTCTGAGTTGTTTTTATTTTTATTAGATTTTCCTGATTTCCTCTTTTTAGATAATTTTTTAATCTATTCAATTTTGGCCGTGGGCGAGACACTATCTTAATAGGGTAATGGGTTAGATTAGAGTTGTTTTAAATCTGCAGATGTCTGCTTTGGACTTGGCCACTCTCAGACTTTTACTTTTAGCATTTCGGACAAAGTAAAATGCATCTATACTAAATGAAACACAAAGAGAGTTATCTACTGTAATTAAAACTTTAACAGAACCACTGAAAACACTTTCCAATTGGTTTCATCTCTAAAATCTGGTGATTCAGTCCCTTGCTTTTCAAAACAGTGAGCAGTAAAAGCCGTATTTCAGTACTATAACTTTTTTAGAGTTTCTGCATTCCCCAAAATTCTTCTTGTGTGCTGGTAACACATCTGTCAGAGTGAACTGTTTGTTGGTATATATAGTAACAGTTTGAAGGCCTGGGCACCATAGCCGTCTTCGGCTGAAGTTTGAACAATATTGGTGTCCATCCACAGTTTCATCTGTTATAACAGATTTTGTGCTCAAAGGCAGTAGCTGGATATTTGGAAAACATTCGACAATGGAAGTTTGGCCTGTCCAAATATCTGTCAAACTTCAGATTAATCAATTGATCACCAAAATCTAAAACATTTTCCTCTCCCTTGTTTCAAAGCCTAGAGGTTAATGAGAAGCCCTGTTATTACTTTGCTGAGGAGCTGCTTTTCTCATCATGGATCACTAGCCTGGAATTAACTTATTAGGCCCTGTCCTGACCATGCAATTAGGCCTTGCAACACAATTAAGTCTCTATATTACGCCTCACTAGACACTAGACAACAACGACCACTGCCAGCATGCCATCACTGCTACCTCTTATCTTGTTGATTGCTGAGTTATGGCTTATAATCAAACGGATGGATATTGTTTCTGTAAATCCTTACTGGTTTATGGTATCAATTAAATATGATGTGTTCAGAAGCTTCTGAAGTATGTTAACAGAGACGCACAACTGCTGAGTTTGTGAATCATCCATGGCTGGCTGTCAGTAACATTTTGGGTCTGGTCGGGTCCAACAGATGTCTGCAAGGGTGGCCCATGAACAATGCTGCCCATCTGGAAGCAGCTCATTTTGGCTCTGGACGATCTGATGGATGAGGAGATCTCTTCAGGATGTCCAGCTGAGCTCGCCAACAGAGACCCAATCAATCACCCCTCTCCTGTCCCCACTGATGGGCACCCATCCAAACAAAAACCTAAAGGTCAAGGGTTCTGTCAAAGCATATTGAGCTCTATACACTTATTTCTTGACCACAGACAAATTAATTTGAGTGCTGTTTTGCTATAGAAACCTCCATTATTCACATGCTTGTTCCATGTGAAAAAGTTCTGGAGAGAGAAAAAGCTTGTACTGGCACAAGAAAACCTATCTTAATGTCAACTGCAGTGATACCAATATATAAAGGAACTGCAGTCTCGAAAGTTGGATTTATAATCAATACATCTCTTCAGTGAAGTGTCATGACAGCTTTGCAATCTATTATCTTGTCAAGATCTTGGAGCAGCCTGTTGGTGAAAAATGCTTCTCCTGTGCTGTGATTGATGGGTTTTCAGACTGATTTTCTATTACTCGGGAGACTCCTCTTCAAGTCAAGAGATCTCTCAAGTTTCAGCCAATAGACCTGGGTTTCTTAAATTATTTTCTTAGACATTTACAGACCCAACTAAAATAAAGAAAGTAAGTACTTGACTGACTGTCACATCCATTTTTTGGGGTATTGATACAGGCCAATGTGAAATAGGGGGCACCTATCATTGTATTTCTAAATGCACTTAAGAATGATTGATAATATAAATGAGACAGTTTTGATAATGGCTAAAACTAATTGCAGAGCAACTTGGCCAATGTGAGATTTATTTTCCTGTAAGTTGGCCCGGCTCGGCACTTGTCAGTCATAATGACAAATAGCAGCGTTTGATGAAGCAGAGGGGTTACATCATCACTTCCCTAATGAGGCAGCTCACAGCAGGAGGGGAAGCAAAGGAGCAAAGCAAGCAGTATTGATGAAAAGATGGGTAATACGGAAGAATGAGACAACCGCTTTATAGTTGCCAAACACCCCTGACTGCCTGGCTGTTTGTCAGTCAATACATTTTGAAATTGCTGTTTAAAACTCTCATCAGCTATACAAATGATGTATATTCCAAAGGGGTGCTTTTGGTTTTCTTTCCAACTTGGGATTACATTAAAATGGTCTTTGAACTCAGCTAATTTCCTAGTACTTTTGTTAAATACCAACTTTTGGAAAGACATACAGACAGTAACGCTTAATTAATGAGGCTAAAAATAATGTTTGTGGAAATATTTCATTTATAGCCAATAGAGTTAGTCCCTTAGAATACACTTTCTAACATTTTGTCCAGGATAAAGGACATTTCCCATTTGCCCGTTTCTCTCTATTTATGGCTGGCTCTGGGTTGCCGTTTGAGTCCAAGGGGGAGATTATCTTGCCTGTCTGCCTTCAGGAGCTCTCAGGGTCCGTGTCTTTGTGCTGCATTGAAGCTGGCTGGGAGTGCGCCCACCGAGAGAGGGGAAATGTGTTTGACATACGCTCAGAGCACACGGTCGGGGAGGCTGGAACAGCAGGATACGATTAATGACCACAGAATCAGATTGTTACAATATGGCTTCCCTTCACCCCCACCTTCTTCACTGAGGGACTGTCATATTTCACAGACTTGCTTGGACTGTGTGTGTGTGTGTGTGTGTGTGTGTGTGTGTGTGTGTGTGTGTGTGTGTGTGTTTGTAGTGTTTGTGTTGTGTTCCTTTAGTTGGGCAGGGGCCCTTTTATCCTCTCTTTTTGTTGTCTTTCTCTCTGTGTCTCTGTTGATGGGGATCATTGATATGCAACATTGCATTCTTTGATCTTACAGGAGAGTCTGTTCTCATGGTTATGGTGTGGTACTTTGGCTGATTAGACACAAGGACACACCTCTTCGGAACCACATTAGCAGAGGGCACAAGGGAAAAAACACTTTAATTTCATACATTTTGCTTGGTTAGAAGGATAGTAAAGGACTTTTAAGTTAAGTTTATTAAAAAGGTTATAACCAAAAGATTTCCCACTGCAGTAGATATCTATATTCACATCATCACTTAGCATAATTCCACATCAGTTGACTGCAAAAGCAGCTAATCTGAGAAGGGCCAAGACTAAAGTAGACTTTCACAGTCTTAAAACCAATCTCAAAACCATCTAAACTTTATGCAAATGCTTTTTAAGTTTGTGGAGAACAACCTTATACCTAATTTTTCACAGATCCAATCAGATTTTTTTTTTTTAATAGTCATTGACCAATTGTAATTCTAGTCCAGTACTTTAAATTACCGTTAATAAAATTAATCAGGAAAACTGTGGAGCGTTAAGTGATATTAAATACACTTTCCAAAATACAATACATGTCATCAGTAATACAATTTGCTCACTACTGACATTCCTGTTGTTGCAATCTCTCCTATTGTTCTTCCCATTCTCCCTTTTCCTGACAGCCACATATATTTTTTCCCAACCAGAGTTTCTACAGGAAACTCTCCTAATACGCAGATCCAACATATGTTGGATTTGGTTATAAAAGCTACTATAACGTTCTGACAATTTATCACCGGAAACGCACATTCTTTCTCAAGATATATCTGAATGGACACATACAGCTACAGTTGTAAATCAACTTATGACTCGTTGCTCCTGTGTCAATGTTTACACTCAGAGCACTTTGCTTAAGTAGTAATGACTCGTTGATATTTGGGCTTGTATCATATTTTAAAGTGGTTCCAGTTGACAAAGTAATATTGGTTTTTACTAAATGGGGATGCCAGGACAGACATCTACTGCAGGTAAGATATTAAAGGCTTATAACCTTTTAATAGAACCTTACCATAGAAATCTTGAAATATCCTGTTAAAATCTTTAATGTTTTTATGTTATAAAGAAAAATCTTTTTTAGTGTTTCATCTTGTGAGTAGTCTTTGCAGCATCCTGTAATTAATATTAATAGTTGATGATGTTGCTGAAAGACTGTTCAGCTAGTTTAAAGTAGTTAAAGTAGCAGAAGTTTTCAGGTTAAGCTTCATGGGAACAGCCTTTGAGAAAAGAATCTGTAGACCAAATGTTACCAGATTGCTGGGGTGGTTAGGGGGCTCCTTCAAGTGATCTTTGGGGTATTAGGGTCAGCGCCTAAAGTGCAAAAGGCCACATGGGGAAGAGATGAGTAGGGCTCGAGAGCAAGGAACTAGAGGAAAACCTTAACAAAGTGTCAAACACCACTCATTGTAACTGTGCTCATGAGCACACGCATAACTTTACCTGTGCTGTGATGTTTGTTGACACGTCTGGGTGAGAATTTTGAAGATTTCAAGCTATCATAAATCAGGAGAGAGCTTGCTTTTTCCCAGGGTTAGGAAGCAAATCGTGCATATTTTCCAATGCCAGCAGGCATCCAAGGAATTTCACTGTAAGTTATAGAAATCGATCAGAAAAAGTTATTCTCCACAGTGTGATCTTACCTTAAAGATAGAGACTCAAGTTTCTCCTTCATCTAGCCCACCTTAACGAGACACTTAACTGGCAGAGATTTCTACACTTTCCCCACTGTCTCTTTTCCCAGATGCTCTTATTCTGACAGAGGCACAACCAAGGAGTTTAGCATTTGTTTTGTTCTTTTTGTGCACTAGTGAAGTAGTTAGGTTATTATGCGTGTTTAACGTGTTGCAGATCTCACATATCCCAGTGTAAGCTCACACACACTTAGCACCCCACCCCCCAAGTGGCTGCCCCTGCTATTTTCTATTTCTATGAATATGAAGAAACGGAAACACGAGCAATAATTTTTTAGAATTGAAAAGAATACGGCCAACAAACATTATTAAAAGTTACTCAGGAACATATGGGGAAGCAGTACTTCTGATATTACTCAACTAAAACTGAAAGCTCCCTTGCACCTTTTTTAAAGTGTTTCCTTCTGACCACAATGAGGTCCAAACATTTTATTGTTCAGGGTTTGTTGGAATATACTAAACTTTCTAAGAGAAAATAATATAGGGCACATAGAACAGCAAGCTAACACCCCAACAAAGATTGTCAGCCTAGTAATAAATGCAGTAAAGAAGTAACATACAATTGTAAAAACTAAACATCAAAGCTTTACTAGATAGATAGATAAACATAATATTTAACATATATATTAAGGAATGTTATCGTAGAATTTATAGAAATACAGAAATTGTTAATGAAAAATGTTATTTTGCATGTGTGTAGATATTGTCTAGTTCTCTGTGAAAAACAGTCACACTGTGTGATTGTAATTAATCGGTTTACTGCTAAGTTGGGCACTGCCCATTTCTCAGGAATCTGAATGGGGCCCTGAACTTTACTTTTACATGTTGGTTCAGGTATTAACTTATTTAGACAAGGGATCAAGCCTTATTGGTTGTCCCATCAATGGAATGGACAAACACAGGGGAGGGATGTTTGAGAAACTGGGCCCTTTAGGCAAAGAAGTGGCCACTGAGCTGCTATTAATAATCAGTCATCGCAAGGACTGGCAACTCAAGAATATATATGGTCCAGAAAAGGCAAACTATAAAACATTCACATCTTGTGTGTAACTTGCCTTATTTTTGTTTTGACATTCAGGCTATCCCATGTACAGCTTTACAGACAATTAATCAAACCTTAAGTCTGTCTTGAAGCGAACAGGAACGGAAAGAAGTGAGGCCAATACTGATGTTACACCTTCAGGCTTTTTCGCTTTTATCATTACTCAGCTATCACCAAAGATTTTCAAAAATATATTTGTTATGAGATTTGTATTCGGGTAGTTTCTTAAGTTATTTAATCCAAAAAATTTAACTCTGTTTGGTTTACATTTAAGGTAAGAAAGTTTAAGTTCAACTATGTTTTCATGTCATGTAAACTGCTCTGTTGCATTGATTCTTTAGGTGCTATTTTCAAGGGCAGATGCATATGTTTATAATCTGAATGGCAATAAAATAGATCTTCAGCTAGTACATACCATGATAACTGGATGAGGACCAGGGCAGATCATTTAGCAACTCCATCGGTAAGTCTTGTTGCACCCAAACAATTTCCATTTGATTTGGACAGAGAAGCTTCTGTCTATCAAATATGAAAAGAATGAATGAATAGAAGGTGATTATCCACCGTGTCAAAGGCACCACAAAGCCTTAAAAGCACAAATCTACTGCAAAAAGGATATGTTCTGTGGAGAATTACCAGGTACAATGAGGGGAATTAGCAAAGACAAACCATTACATCTGTGGTGGGTTTGACAGCCAAAATGTTCTCTTCTGAGTCAAAAAGAAACTGGGATGGAAAATCAAATTATTATTGGAGATTATTTTTCTCTCTGAGCACAATGAATAATAAAGATAAGGATGATAAACCATGTTAAAAAAACAGGTTACAGAAAAGGACACGTAATCCATCATCTTGCTTTTGCTTCTGGGTTTAGTTATGCTCAGTGGAACATTTGTAGATTTTTTTTCTTTAAAATGATGAAGTTTCAGTTGTGGTTTAGTTAGTGGTGTTACCTAATAAAACATAATTTGGAAAAATATATCCAGTGCTAAAGTATTAATACCTTTATTATAACTATTCTATGTAATTAATTGACTGTGTGTTTCAGTGCAAACCTTCCACTGCCAGCCCACACCTACCTTTCTCCCAGACTGAGCTGGAACTCATGAGGCCTCAGACACACTTAATGGGATTATGGTAATATCATTTTGTGACGCTGACCTCGGATCAGTGCCAGGTTTCTTCCACTTTCTTAGACAAAAGGCGCAGAGCTCACCAAGGTTTCCAGCGGGCTGGCCCAGCTTGGCCTCTTGGCACAGGACAGGGTCCCTATCAGGGCTGGTGCAAGATGGATGCTATGTGGCAAAGTTTTGCCTGCTAAATATGCTCGATCTGTGAGCAAAATCCAAAAAAGCGGCAAGACAGGAATACATAAGCATGAAACAAAAGTAAGCTGGGTGTCTATTGTCATGTTTGAGAGTGCATACAATGGTTAATACAACTCAAGACATATAAAATGTGTCCACCATTTACAGCCCATTTCTTCACACAGTAGTTCTTTAGCTGAGAGTAAAGATTCCATGGAGACAGGCTTGTAGTAAGCTTGTCTTTCCAAATGATTTAGCACGAGTTTCCTCTGGTTGTGTCTTGTTGGTTTAAGAAAGAACTTTATGGACTGGATGAGTTGAAAGCAAGTGAGTGTGTTGGTCAGTTCTGAATGTTCTTGTATGCAAGAAAGCACTGTTTACAAATTCAGTAAGAATTGATGGTTAACAAAAATTATAACTGAAAACATATGCTTTTGTTTAAGATACAAATTTATGTTCGTACAATTGGTTTTGCAGTTATAATATTGTTTACGTCATTTACTGTGCTGATTTTTATTTGGTTTAGTTCTTGATGTTCTTGTGTACTTTGTAGTTGTCCGGTCACCATGGATGTTTCACCAGATTTTTTTTTAGCTTTTTCTTTTCTTTTCCTCTCCTTTTTGCCCTCAAAAGACCACCCATAGGGTTTGGAGGGGGCAGACGTCTCTGCAGAATAATAATGGGGTCGTCCTGGGAAAATTGCCCATGGAATGGCTTGCTTTAAAAAAAGGAGAAAAAGAAAGAAAGAAAAAATTGGTCCTGTTTCCGATCCTTCTTGGAAACATTCATCAGGGCAGTCCTGCTGTTTGGTGAGGAGCTAACCCCATAACAGCCCCATTCGATCTGTACACCACCTCGGTCAGTCTGTGCCAAGACTTTCTAAACTAGAGGCTAGAGGGCTGGGACATGTTCTTTAGCAAAATACATTGCTTTTGTTTTGCTTAGAAAATTTACATAGATTAAATAGATCTGTGTTTTATGTGTTTAACCTAATACGTTTCAAAATCAGAAAAGTCAATAGATCCAATTTCCTAAAGTAATCTGGTATAGGGGTAAAACAAATACAACACAATTTTGGTGACTGATCCTCATGATGGGTTTCTGTGTCTGCAGAAACGCAGTGAATCGCTATAACCTCATGCAGAGAAAGCCTAAATAATGATGTTCTACCGTTTGACCAGTGTTCTTTTTGGCAGCCATCTTAGTTTTAGTCTTAGCCTTTTGGATCAAAATGCTTATTAGTTTTAGGCACATTTAATCATTTTTATGTTATAGTTTTAGTCCAGTTTCAGTCGACAAAAACTCAAAAAGGTTGTAGTCTAGCTTTGGTCAGTTTTAGTAAACAAAATTTACAGGTGAATACAGAACAATCAAATCTAGGCGTCATATCTTCAAAAACATATATATACACATTCAAACACATAACAACCACATGACAGGCACCCACCCTTGCTGAAGCCCTCTGGTCATCTTTTAATAAGCAACTGTATTGCTGAGAGTTTGCTTATCCCTGTATTGTAAACGGTATTGTAAGAGCACCACAAAGGACACTTTGCTCGATATAGTAGTTGCCCAGTAATTATACAGTATGTCAGAGGGACCTTGAGGAAAATCTGAACTAGTCTGTAAAGATAAGTCCACCAAGGATTAACTGATCATTCAGAAATTGATTTCACTAAAAACCTGTGGTTTTCACTTGAAATAGGCTGCGCAGTAAGCCCCTCAAACATCTCAGACCTGCAGATGAAATTTTGGGGATGAGCAACCAAACTTAACTTTAAACACATTTTTGTTTTTATCTTTTGATATTAAAAAGTAAAACAATGTTAAATTGCATTTTTCACTGAAATTGAGTAACTAAACAAAAAATTTGATTGGACAGCAACATGTGAACATTTAGGATTAAAGAACTAGCTATTTAAAGGGGTGTCATAATTTTCTACATAACTGTAAGTATATATAAACAACTGTTAATGACTTTTTATTCTTCATTTTGAAAAAAATTGTTTGCCACAAATTAACTTCCATTTAAGAGCTTTTGTCAGGGGCCAGTTATTGCTGCCTCACCCTTAACACCTCGTGGAGACAGCATAATTGTCTGTCACATAACGATATAGTCCAGTAAGAACTCATCAAACTCAAATGCCATTGTTTAGGTTCAAGGTGGACCCCTAACTCCTCCACATGGTGTCACTCAGAGTGTTTCAGGTTTGAAGAGTAAATCCTACTCTGAATTCTTCAGCATCACATCAAACATGAGTAAAATTCCTGCCTTTGCAGGTCTTAAAAAAGATTATTTGGGCTTCTGTCAGTGTTCCCCTTCTCTCCTTTACCCTAGACAGTCACTAGCATAATTGTCTGTCACATAACGATATAGTCCAGTAAAAACTCATCAAACTCAAATGCCATTGTTTAGGTTCAAGGTGGCCCCCTAACTCCTCCACATGGTGTCACTCAGAGTGTTTCAGGTTTGAAGAGTAAATCCTACTCTGAATTCTTCAGCATCACATCAATCATGAGTAAAATTCCTGCCTTTGCAGGTCTTAAAAAAGATTATTTGGGCTTCTGTCAGTGTTCCCCTTCTCTCCTTTACCCTAGACAGTCACTAGCTGCATTTTTCTGCCCTGCTAGAGCCTGAGGCCCCTGCTGCGTGGCTCCAGGTTTGATCCACAGGAGATTCAGTGATGGATGTGCCCCTGGGGGTCTCTGTGGGAGGTGGGCTGTACACACCACGTCTGCTCCTCGCTGTCAGAAGAGGAAGTTGTCCTCCTTTGTAACCAGAGACAGCAGAGTGAGGCCCGATGACACTGAAAACAGGGAGGGAAATTTCTCATACCACCAGCAGTGTTTCCTGAAAGTATTGCACAAGTATGGCTTGGGTCATCACACTTCTACAGTATTTGGTGGCTGAAGAATAATTAAAATAAATTCAATTCATTAATTTATGTAGTACCGAATTATAACTAATAGACAAACAGACAGAATATTTTTAAGTTATAAAGACTTCAACACAGCCTAAATTTTGTTCAACTCAATCCAGTTCATTCCAATTTAATTCAAATGTATAATCACATAAAGATCTAGTAGGAATTGCTCATAAAATCATGTGATTTCTATTTTTAATTGTGTCTTTCATCCTGTTTAGTTGGAGGACATGAACAGAGGACAGGGCACTAACATCTGTCCTGACATCTATTCTAAGATGACATTTAAAATTGAAGTTATTTTTCTCTAATAATACTTAATAATTAAATATTGAATATTAATGTGAACCATTGCTGTCATTTAGCAAAATAAAAACAGATGTTTCCATTATAATGTCAGCTTATCCTGATATACAGTATGTTGATATTCTGATATCTGGGAATCTTGTCAAGTCATCCTGGTGACGTTAGGAGAAGCCAGAATAAAAGAAGAGATTAAACATCAGGAAATAGACATCATCTCCAAATGTACCTCAAATTTCAACACAAGCCTATAGTACCTGATTGTGTTTACATTGTGGCTGATTTATTAAGTTCAGCTCTGTTGCTATATTGCTTAGCCAGTGAGAAATAAACCTAACGCAGCGTCTAGTTTGTTTCTTTAAGTCGTTGTGTATACAGGCAAAGGGAGGGGTGTTGGCATACGTCTTGTCGATGGGCCTGGGTACCAAACGGACCTGTGACCTCATGGTCTGCGAAGCCAGAAGCCTAAACTAAAATGTCTGCAGCTACCTATTAATAAATCAGAAAAAATATAATTATCCAATTCTTTATTTTGCTGCTATTGCAAGATTTCATTAAAAGCATTTTTGTTTATTAAAATTCTAATGTAATGGAGTATCCTTATAGCATTGCTAAGCAAACATTAGAAGATGACAAAGTTTGACTTTACAGGTGTATCTCAAAACATTAGACTATCATATATTTTATTTTTGTGACTCAGTTAAAAATGGAAATTCATGTACAGATTTATAACATGCAATGTGATTTATTCTAAGTGTTTAATATTGTTAATTTTGAGTATTATGAAGTACAGCTAATGAAAGCCCAAAATTGAGTTACTTAGAAAATAGGAACATTGGATAGGAACAATTAAAATGATATTATATTCTAGTCTACACATTAAAATGGAAAACTGGTGACCTGACATTATTACAGTTGACAATCATTTGTACATGAAGGATAAGCTCCAGATGATTATTGCTTAACAATCTGGCGGTTCATATAGTGCTGTATTCTAATGGGAAGTTGCTTGGGAGAAAGAAGTGTGATAGAAAAGGTGTATATGCAACAGAGATGACCACAGTGTAGCATGAATACTCTCATGCTTCCATCTGCTGACTAGCTTTATGAAAATGTTTAATTAAATAAATGTTTTCCATCATTACCTGGCATGTGCACATATAGCCAATACAATCAATGTATGGTTGTATGATCATGAAATCCGTTTGATAGGTCAGAAAACTGAGACAAACCCCATAGAGAACTTGTTTGGTATTGTGAAGAGAATGATGCGAGACACCAAATCAAACAATGCAGACGATGTGAAGACCGCTATTAAAGCCACCTGAATTTCCTTATCACCTTAGCGGAGCCACAGGCTGATCATCTCTATACCAGGCATTGATGCAGTAATTCATGCAAAAGGAGCCCCGAACAAGTATGAATGCATGTACTGTATTGCTCACATTTCTGTGTTAAAAATATTTTCCTTATTGCTTTTGTGTAATATTCAAATTTTCAAAAACTGAATTTTGTGTTTAATTAGGTGTAGGCCACGAACATTTATTCGTTTTATTTATGAGAACCCACCTGCAACAAATAATGTCAAAATAAACAAAAGACAGCTCAAGATGGGAAATATTTTTTCTGACTTTTGCTTTTATTGCAAACGAAAATAATAATAATAATAATAATACAAAAGATAGGCTTTTAAGACAATGCCATGTTTACCTAGGGAAACTGCATTAAGATGACAAAAATGAGAACTAATTATACAGAATATAAAACAAGAACAAAACTCTTTTTTAGAAAAAAAACAACAAACTAAAAGTATTTTGTTGAATCCAGCAAAATTCTTTACAGCTGCTTTTCTCATTCAGTCATTATGTTAGAAAAGAAGTAATTTGAAAACATTCAGTTTTTCTTACAGAGAAGGACCCATCATGTGATTTTCTGAGCATTCTGTACACAAGTAGATCAAGAATTATATGAAAACATTAACAAATGATAAATAAGCATTTTGTACCACATATGACAGCAACCTAAATTCACCTCTGTTAGCTGCTGCTGAGTTTAAAAGATAATTCTCCAATAAAATTAATGCTAAAGAATAAATTAAGAAAAAAAAGAAGGGGAAAATTATGTGGTAGAAGCACACCATGCTCAGACCTGATTTACGCTGGCAAGCGCCAGGTCAAAGGTCACTTCCTGAATCTCATCAAGCAGGGGATCTGACCTGTGCCGTTGTCTATTCGGACTGCGAAGTCTCCCTTCTGTGACTTCAGAGGCACTAATGGTATTGAAGGCAGTACTCAGACAAGAAGCAAGCATCACTTTCACATCTAGCAACATAGTAAGGTCCCCAGAAGAGTTACATGGCCCCTGCTTTTAGCGTTTCAAACACAAGAAGTTTAAGTAGAACATTAGACTCTTCGCTGATGACACGGTGTATCAAGGCCAACAATTCTAACCAATTCCAAACCTTCATTGATTAACACCTGGATCTCACTGAAGTTAGCATATGTACAGTAGAAAATTTCGAAGCGTAATGAAGGCTACGGTGAGATGGCAGTGTCAGTAAACTTCCAGTAAAAAAGTACATTAGAAAGAATAAAAAGGCCACTGAGGGTGTTTTAACCCGGCATCCCTGTTCATTTAAGCAAGCAATGATGATCATGACACTGATTATGCTGAGAATAACAAGAGCAGAACACATACACAGTACATACTATTATATTCATAACCAGTATGTCCTCACAGAGGATTTAACTTTTTAAACATTATATCTAAAAAAATATAATCACAATTCCAACCAATACGAAAGGCACTGCTGTGAGCCAATTTAAAGATGAATTTTCAGAACTATAAAAAAGTCCATATTGTGTTTTTCTACTGGCATTGTGGGAAGGACAATGAAATTAAGGCCATTGGGGTTGGGGTGGGGGGAGAGAAGTCATGGGTGGATGTGTTGCGGCTCCTTAGGGCCTGGACAGTTGTGTGTAAATCGGCTGCTGCTCCCAGTGCTGTGGACTGTGGGTCTGCGGCACAGAGGGCACCCCAGCGCTGTCGGCTATTGGGGTGTACATCGGCCTCTGGCTGGGGCTCATGTAGCTGAAGGTGGAGTACAGGCTGGAGCCTTGGCCAGTTGCATGGCTGTAGTAAGAGTTGGCACTGCTTTGGTGCTCTGAATAGTCATACTGTGCTCTTGTGATGGAGGGGTACGAGGAGGGACTGTAGTGCTGTAGGTTGAATGAGCCATAGGCGATGTGCTGCGGGGATCCCTGTTGGTCGCTGTAGTGGCTCGGGCTAAGCTGCTCTGTCTTGATCTGGGTGGTTCTCTGCTGACCCTGTTGCCCTTGCTCTCCTGCTCCACCCATGGTGGTCAAAGTATGCTGCTGCTGCTTGGACATCCAGGCGTGTGCTCCGACACTGGCTCCCTGACCGACTGAGGAGCTACTGATACCGTAGCTACCTGTGTAGCCAGCTTGCGCTGCACCACCAACCCCAGCATGGCTGTGAGGCGGCAGGTATTGGTCGAACTCATCAACATCAAAGCTGCCAATGTTGGAAATGACATCGCTGCTAAGCTCGCCAATGTCCACAGTTCCAAAGTCAATGTTGAGCTGCCGACTGCTGCCCTCCTGAATGGGGCGGCCCTCACGCTTCAGGTCAGCTTTGCTGGAGGGGAGATCAGTCTTTGGGGTAGTTGGAGGTGTTGGTGGCCCCTGTGACTGACCTAGTTGAGAGAGGCAAAGTTAGTTGCATGGCTCTGAAAAATAAATTATCACTTCCAATACAGCAGATTGCATGTAAATCTACAGAAAGAGGCATGGGTAACCTTACGCCTATACTACTGGCAAAATTCTAAGACGTGTTTGGAGTAAAATGATAAACTCCTGATTGTTGACAGTTTCAACAATCAAAACAAAATGCAACAAAACAATCTTAAAAAGCATTTTTGTTTCCTCATCTCACCTGAATGTTCTCCCGGGGAGTGAACCTCGCCCATGCTGGACGCCGGAGAGTCGGCCTGCTGCAGCGCCTTGAAGATTGCATTTGGAGAGATGTGGGTCTGCTCGCCATCCTCGGATTCGTTTTGGCCGTTCTTGACAGATTTCCTCCGTCTCGGTTGATATTTGTAGTCGGGGTGATCCTTCTTGTGCTGTACTCTCAGGCGTTCGGCTTCTTCAACGAACGGGCGCTTCTCTACCTCATTGAGCAGCCTGAAAATGGCACAAATCCAAATATGAATTGTGCATTTATGTAGATTTCTACTTGTTTATGCATAAGTGCATGAACAAATCCACACCAGGCGGTTAAAATGTGGTCTTAACTTGAATTAGTTTTTGCGCACAGGAAAAAAGCGAACCCCAATTAAATTATATATATATATATATATATATATATATATATATATATATATTATATATATATATATATATATATATGATAAAAATATATAAGAAAAGCATTGGAAAACTACCAACGTGTAAAAACTCACATCAAAGTACAGCTGCAGAGTTTTTCAGAAGCATTCGCATGTATTGTGCGTAAAAGAGCGCTACATAAACAGACCTCAGATTCATAGACAACTCACCTCCAGAGTTTTCCCAGGGTTTTGCTGAGTTCTGCGTTGTGCAAGTGCGGGTACTGATCGGCCAGCTTCCTCCGCGCCGCCTGAGCCCACACCATGAACGCGTTCATGGGTCTCTTGACGTGTGGTTTGCTCTTGCTGGAGCCGTTGACGCGCACCGGCATGGGCACTAGCGTCCAGTCGTAGCCCTTCAGCACCTGGGACACCGCGTCTCTGATGCACACCGGGAACTTCTCTTCCTCGCCCTCCTTCTTGTAGTCCGGACCCATGAGGAGGTGGTTGTCGGAAGGTTGGGTGTTCTCGGTGTCCGAGCCGGACACGGACGGGCACGGCGAGCCCGCTGAATCCTCAGACATGCTGGGGCTCGGAGCGTCAGAGTGACATTTCTCCTGTTCTTCTGTCATCTTCAGGTAAGGGTCGAGGAGATTCATGCGAGAAAATTAACGACTAGCTGCTCGCACTAGAAAAAAGAGGAAAAAGTCCTTCTTTTTTTTTTTAATCCAAGTGTTATGTGCCCAAAGACTGCAGAGACAGTCTGTAAGGGCGCACGGCTTGACCTGCAAACTTGAATCCTTTAAAGTAAAAAAAAGCAAAAAATAAAAAATAAATAAAGGTCTTCACGCTCCTTAGACTTCTTAAAATTTTGCAAACAATAACACAATTGAGAAACAGTGACTTTAAAACGGAGTGAAACACTCTGAATCTCTCTTGAAGGATATCCGAAGCGTCTGCAAACTCAGGAGGCGATTCCGCAATTTATGTTTGAGGGAAGGGAATGATTGGGGAGGGGTGGTGGGCCGTTCAGTGGGCGGGGACATACTCCGACTCAGAAAATGTTGGAGCCAACACCAGTGAAAACCCAGTTTAACTAGGCTTTTTCCCCTTGTGAGCTTCAGTTTCATTTTAATACCTAATCAAAGTTCAACTGTAAAAAATCAGTTTAACGAATAATTTCGAACAAGAATAGTAAGCTTTTAAAACGGTGGTAACATTGGTGGAAGACCTTATACTTCTTCAGTTTAAAATGACCACCAACACTAAAACAGCTTTACCTTTACCAAACATGTAATTTGGATTGAAAAAAGTACATTTTAATTACTTGTTTATTATAGGCTATAATTTATAATAAGTGCAGGTTTAATAACATACTCATGTCATTTTTGCACAGAAAACTTGAATTAATTTAATCAGAAAACAACCTCATACTATAACGCTTAAATTTAACATAACCCGTTGAATAAACTACAAACACGAATGTAGTTTATATATCAAATAAATACATGCTGATTTCTGAAAGATCTTTGTTAGGTTTTTAAATAAATGAGACATCTAGACCCCTAAAATATCCAATTTATGCTTCATATTTCTGGATTTAAAGGACTAATTAAATTAATATTTCTTTATCTTTGATTGTATGCTGACTGATATTTTGTTTAAAAAAAATGCACATAATCTGTTAGTCATCAGACTTTCCCCGGACCAGCAGAGAAAGCAATATGTTGCAAAATGGACCAACAGGGGGAGACAGCAGTCCAGAAACTTGTCATTAAGCACTGCTATATTATCTGGCCTACATTTGAAAGCTTCAAATTGTTTCCTTTTTATGTTTTCTCCAATAAAAAAAAAATACAAGAAACACAGATATATATTAATTTGACATGCATTTATTATATTATTTAGACAAAAAGACAAAACAAAAAAAAAAAAAACAACAAATTTAAATCTATCCAGCTCTAAGTCAAAGTATCTTAATTACACAACAAATTACACAAAATACTATATTTAATGGTAATAATATTCAATAAATGATTTATTATTTATTTATATTTTCCTTTAGTGATGGAAGGCGTCTAAAGAGGTAGAGTAATAGGTGAAAAAAACTCTCCTAAGTCCAATTGTTGTAATTTTTGTTAGGCTTTCCTTTTTTTAATGCAAAAACAATTATTTATAGATTATTTTTTCCATTTTACCATAGAAAATGACTGAGATTAAAATGTTGTTTTTCAAAATTGTCTTTGGCAAGTTATATTATAAAATATATTTTTAGAGACTTATCTTTTGTCTATCATCACCCTAGATTTATTTAACCCTAAATACAATTTTCCTTGAATGGAGTCATTACTTTAGAAATAGTAAAAAAAAAAAAAAAAAAGAAAAACCACTGTTGTGACACTAAAATCTGCTACTCTGGATTTGCTGCAATACTTGTTCTCAGCGTACAAGAGAGACTTTGTTGTGGGAGTTCAGTTCCTTTAATCCGCGTATTGAATTTTAGAAACTGGATCCGATAGTGAGTTACAACTCCGAATAAAGCCAAGAAAATAAAGAAAGATAGTAAACACCAGCAAATTCATGAGTTGTCTTATATATTTCAGGGATATATTACCAGGCAATGACACGAACAAAACATTTGCTCAGGTTTGGTATTCAGGATTAGGTCTGGTTTAATAGAGATGAATAACAAGCGGTAAAGTATCTCGGATTTAGGCTCACTGAGATAAAACTGTGCTAAATCGACTAATTGTAAATATTCAAATTTGTAATTTCTTAAAAATTTGTTTTAACGCAATGTTAAAATGATTTGTGATTTCTTTTAAAAGTTATTATGTAAGGAAGTTGTGAAAGGTTTCTTAAAATTTTTCACTGTTTTACCTTTAAATGTTGATTTTAATTGACCTACCAGGATGGTGCTTGCGTGTTAAACAAATCAAGACTGCAGCAGAGTGTAAATACAACTAAATCACATTCAATGCTATTCTTCTAAAACACTTAAGCAGTTGGAAGGAAACATAGGTTGAAGGGAAAAGCCTTCAGTTTGTTATGCTACGACCACCATCTTTAGTGCATTGTTCTGGGATTTTATGTGAAAGACAAACAAAAAGAAGAACATAATTGTGAAGTGGAAGGGAAATGAGTAATTGTTATCAGCCCTCTCTACTGTGGTAACCCTAAATAAAATGCAGTGCAACCAATAACTTTCAGAAGTTTATCAGTGAAGCAGCCAAGAAGCCAGTGGTGACACTGGAGGATCTGCAGAGATCCACAGTTCAGAAGTGAGAATCTGTTGACTAGGCAGCTATAAATTGTGCACTCCACAAATCTGGATTTTAAGGAAAAGTGCACAGATTGTTGACTTGTTGAAAGTAAGCCATAAGAAGAATGTTACCACAAGCCATGTAGGGGACAAAGCAAACTAGTGAAAGAAGGTGCTTTGCTCAGATTAGACAAAAAATGAACTTGGCCTACATTCAATACGAGTGGTCAAAAACCTACACTGACCGTGTAAACATGGTGGTGGTAGCACCATGCTGTGGCTAGGCTTTTCTTCAGCAGTAACAGAGAAGTTATTCTGGGTTGATGGGAAGATGGATACAAGGCAATCATGGAAGAAAACCTATTAGTAACTGCAAAAGACTTGCTGGGCTGGAGGTTCACCTTTTAGTAGGAACACCACCCTAAACATACAGCCAGAGCTACAATGGAGAGTCAAAGTCCATACCTTAATCCAGTTGATTTTGGTCTCCAATCTTATTTTGAGCCATGTAGCAAAGAAGAATGGTTAAACATGTCACTTTCTTGATGTGTAAAGCTGGTGACATATCCCAAAAGATCACTTTTTGTTTTGTAAAAAAGCTTTGAAGACTAGATTACAATGGTGTGCTACTTTGTGTTGATCTACCTCTTAAAATTCGTATGAAATGCATGGAAGTTTGTGGTTGCGATGTGATAAAATCTAAAAAAGTTTAAGGATAGTTGTTAAAGTTTAAGGAGGACATGTGTTTTGGGAGGTTCAAGAAAAGCTTCTCCTTTGATTTTTGAGCCGACTGGTCTGAACTTGCAAAGGAGGAAACCCTGTGATGACTAGCACTGAGGCATCAGAGGTGTGGTTGGGCATGTTCTCGGCCTCACATCGTTGACTGCAGGAGGTTTGAGTAGGCCGGCAGACTGAATTCCAGTTAAATATGGCCAGGGGAGGAGGGGTGGATGTGAATCTCACAGCTTACACGGAACAACTGGCTGTAGGCGAAGGTCTTGGGAAACTTCTCAGCTTGAGTTCGAGCTGCGGCGTCAAAATTTTGAGGCAAACACTGGGGGTAAACTGCCAAATCATGTCTTTCACCTCGCAGAATCCACTGCAAAAGTTTGAGCAGACCATCACTCTTTTTTTTTACTGGTTTCAATACAGAAGCATATTAGATTGCTTGTTTGAAGTGTGTACAGGAAATCAGAAGCAAACCCAAAAAAACAATTCATAAGTACAGCGTAAACTATATTTTTGATAATGTTTTTAATTCATGTCATGGATATTTTCAGGATTTTTTTTAAAGCGCAGATTATATTCCTAGTATTGCATTTATAGCTACAATGTTGTGATGGTTAGGTGATTTACAGCATGCACATTATTGCCTTAACTTGGTTATTAAAAATATAGGGAAGCTAGCATAGGGGTTTTAGCCACTCACATAGCGCCTGTCTGAGACTTTCCACAACTTGGACCAACTGCCCTAGACATGGCAGAGGACTGCAAAAAGCAGAACTGTCAAAATTCTTCAGGTAAACTGTCTAATTCTTCCTTCCGGATGCTTTCACCCCTCTAATTCTCTAGAATGATGTCTGAAACATAAACCACATTAGTTGCACTGTAAATTATGATACCTTAAAGATGGATGGGTGGCCTCCTGATGTTTGCTTTACCAGATCAGAGCGCTCTGACCACGGACAGCTCTTGACACATGGCATTTTGCAAAAGTTTAAATAAGACTTATCAAGGCCCAGTCACCCTCAGAAGATTTTTCTTCACATTCCCAAACTCTGACTGTCTCACACCTCCCCGACATCCTACAGAGAACTGCAGCGGCACACCTGAAAGGATAGGGGGCTACAGCCCTGTGAAAAAAACAAACAAAACTATTTCAACTGTTTTTGCTTCATTGTCACACCTAAATGTTTTAGATCATCAAACTAATTATAATATCAAACAAAGATAACCTCAGTCAGTCCAAATGCAGATTAGAATTGTTTTTATTTAAGCTAAGAAAGTTTGCTAGACTGGCTATATGTGTTAAGCAATTTCCCTCTAAACTTAGTAACTGGTTGTGCCACACTTAGCGGTGGCAACTGTTATCAAGCCTATAGGATTACTTGCAAAGACTCTTTTATGTTACTGTGGAAGTGTTTTGGCCCATTACGGGGTTTTAGAACCTTAAAGTCCTTCTTAAGGTCCTGCTACAGCGTCCCAATTGGATTTAAGTCTGGACTTTGACTAGGCCACTACACAACATTCATAGAATAGAATAGAATAGAATAGAATAGAATAGAATAGAATAGAATAGAATAGAATAGAATAGAATAGAATAGAATAGAATAGAATAGAATAGAATAGAATTTAGAGAGCAGAATTCCTGTTGAAGCAATCATGTCAAACTATGTCTGAGTCTCAATATGCTATTCTTTTTCTGAAATCCTGTGTTTGTTTTACACTAGATGTGACAGAATGAACACTTGCTTTGTTTTGTCACTCACCTAAATATTTTCCCAAAAGTCTTGGGGTCATCAAGATGATTTTGGGCAAATATGTGGTGTGCCTTTGTGTTATTTTTGGTCATCAGTGGCAAGTGAGTCCTACAGCACTTTAGATGTTGCTCTGGGTTCTTTTGTGACCTCCTGGATGAGAAGCTTCATGTTTTCACCATTTGTGGGTATGGGCTCTCACTGTAATTTGCTTCGAATCCCAAATTTAATTGTTCCCAGTGTGATAGATCTCAGCGATTTTTTCCTCACCATTCTTGAATTTCTTTAGATCAAGGCACATTGTGCTGTTTTTAAAGATCTTTTAGCCTACTTCATTCTGTTAGAAAGGATCTATTTAATTAATTCATGAATCAACGATGG
Organism: Crenichthys baileyi; assembly: GCA_036173005.1. NCBI lineage: Eukaryota > Metazoa > Chordata > Actinopteri > Cyprinodontiformes > Goodeidae > Crenichthys > Crenichthys baileyi. Next base: position 425,794 of record JAHHUM010001498.1, read on the forward strand.
GGGATAATAACTTCATATCCACAGGGCAGGATGTTTGTATAGTTTTTCTATTAATAAATATGAAAATTAATAAAATATTTTGAAAATGCATTTGGTATTTACTCAGGTTATCTTTGTCTGATTTTAAAATTTGTTGAAAGACATTTAAGTGTGACATAAAATCAAAAACAGTCAAAAATTGTAATAGGGAAAATTTTTTATTTTATTTATTAAAGCATGTTATTCAGCTGATCAGACTAGTATGAAAATAGTTTGCTCTGAGAAATATATTGACACTGGCCTTCATCCTTGAGACTAAAAGGTGAAGAGCAATAACAGCAGTACACTTTCTAAGAATGTCCTTCCCTTATTGGCTCCAAGCATATATAACACTAGTATAATCTCTGCCTTATCTGCCTGGGGCTTCTAACAAACTGAAATACTTCAATCACTTGTTTGATAGCATATCTAGAGAGATGAAAACGGGAATAAAAAGGTGCCAATGCTATCTGTTTGGCCCAATATGTTGCCATTATGAAACCAAAAATCACTTTAAAACCCCAAACAATAAATAAATCTTCGGATTTTTTTTATGTATTTGGAAGCATCCCATTTACTGACAATATTTGACATTTTAATATTTCTTATGCTACACATAAAAAGCAGAGCCAAGATTGAACTCTGTTAAGTGACCTCAAGGTACTTTTCTAAATGCCTTCAGGTGAAATGGCATCAGAGTTGGTTTAAATAACAATGAAACAGTATTGAAGCAGAGTGTGATCCCTGTAGGTCAGTGCCCTCTATTTCCAAAACCTGAGCCTAACTTGTAATTAAGTCTGAATGACAATGGCTTATTTTCAAAGCGCTGACAAAATGTTACAACATCACCTGAGTCTTTGCAGAGGCTAATAGTGTGCTTGGACTCTTGACAGGGGTCTTCTCATCTGAGAACAGGTGACAGTTACAAAGCATGAATTAAATAGCATACATCACATGCTTTGTCCATCCTCGCCACAGCAGAGACTCCACGTGACACGTAAAAAGATATAAATTACTCTTTATAATATAATCAAATAAAAAGTTAAAATTAAAAATGTTTGACCATTCCTGCAACATTTTGTTTTCATTAACATGACTGGTTTGGAAAGTCAATATTATCAAGATGTAAGAGTCTTAGTCAAGTAATTAAATGCAACATTGTCATATAGTGAGACATCAAATGTCAGTAACAACTAGCATAATGTTAATTTATCCAAATCATGGTATAGTAAAGCATAGGCTGTATCTTTATATAGATAGGAATCAGAAAAAAGTAACACTGGGATGACCTGCTACTTCCCATTTATGGTATAAGCTTATCATGTCCAGGGAGTTATCCACTCCAGACCACATTCCTTAACCTTCCACAAACCCTTTTTCACACTAAAAAACAATCATAGGAATCATCTTAACTATAGCAGAACTTCAAACATAAACGTGGTTTAAACTAAACAATGATAACTTATACACATTTTTCCAACACCAGTTATCAGGTAAATACATCAGTTTTGCTGATTGTCAGAAGGTATTCATTGAGGACTCAGATTGTCTTCCACAAGGTCTCCTTCCCTGTTCATTTCACTGTAAACACTAAGACACATACAATATCCCAGAGGAGGAGTGACAATCATTTAGTGCATGTTTTATCTAATAGATGATGTCAGGCTTTCGACCACCCTTCTTGGAGGTGAAACAGTACTACATTTCTGCCTCGGATTATCTTTATCCCTGTTGGTAAGTTTGTTTTGTTCTTGCTGTCCAGAAAGTTTGTTTTGTTATTCAGATAACACTTTAACTTAAAAGGAGCCTTTGTTATTAGTTGTAATTCTTTAGCCTGTCATGGATTTTTACACATTAGTCTGAGGCACAGCTCTTAGTCAGTTTGGCTGAAAGTGCGAACTCCTCCCTGGCACCACAACACATAAAATGTCCCATCCGCTGGCTCGGGATGATGTCAGTGTGGCATCTTGGTCAACGAACAGAGATACCTTTCATAAAGAGGCTGTGTGCGCTCAGGTCTGGCCTACGTAATGGAATATCCAGCCGTCCTTCCCTCTAACCTGTTTCAATGATCAGGTGAAAAGGAGACTCTTGTTGTCGCCTACAGTTGGTCTAAAAATAAACTCTAATGTGTTGCCTAAGTTCCCCTTCTTGTTACCGTCACCTGCTGCTGTTTACTTCCTTATTGCTTTATTTCCCACCACAACTGTGATAGCCATTTGATTATCAGTTGTTGTACTGGACACACACTTTGCACCATTTGACTTTTTCTGCCTTCTTTTCTCTTGTTTCATTATCCTCCCAACTTAACCTGCCTCTTTTCAGCAAGGTCCATTTGTTGGAGGGCTGATGAAAAGGTCCATTCTTCCCACATAGTCATGGAGACACAAGAAATACCAAGTTAATGAAAGAGTGATGATATCTAATTGCCTTTCAGAGTTTAGAAACTGCATTAGAGCTACTAGCCAAATCTTTGCAATGGATAAACCACAGATGTACTTCCAGGGTGTGCCACTCTCTGTAGTTAAACGTTTGATACCTGGTTGTTTCAGGAGAAAAAGGAAAATCTTGTGTGGTCAAACATATCCAGTTGTCTTAGCTGCTCTGGATTTCAGCATTAGACTGTGGCAATGGGATTAACGCAGTAAGAAAGGGCCAAATGAACAATGGCATATTTCTAGGGCTTTAAAGTGTCTTATTACAATGGGGAGAACCAAGTATATTCTTGTTAAAGCACAATAATATGAGAAGGTCAAAAACCTATATTTAGAAACTTTGTGCTCTATAAAGAAAATCAAGAATAACATTTTAGTTTTAACAATAATCATTAGAGTTCTATTAATCGTCAAGGGAGTAGTAGCTTTAGTAATGTAGAAGTCTGTCTACTGCAGATACAATAAACTTCTCTTAGTAATATTTTTTATTTCTCTGACTCAACTGTATGAGTGAAAAATACCTAGCTACTCTGCTGATAATACAATCCTTATATTTCATTTTAAAATAAGTCACTATCATAAATGGGCAAAAAATAAATTTCAGTGTTTTTAAGAACATTTGTCATGATAAGGCTTTTTTAGCCATGGAAGTGACAATAATCCCCTTTTACTAAAATGCGTTAGTAGTTTCGCTGTATACTTTATACAATATACATGAGCAAGTAAGACCATTTTGCTTAGCAAATTGTCACAGACAACCAAACATGGAAAAAGAGGGGTATATGTGACATGGATACAAATCATGTAAAATGGAATGGTAGCAAAATGCCATTTGTTGAATGACAAAAATTGTAACAGTTTTAGTGCTTAAACCTAATCAGCCAGTGGCTAAAACTTAAAGGGATAGTTCAGAGGTGATAAGTGGGGTTCTGTGCAGAGGTTAAGTAGTCAGTATCTTACCATAATTATCAACCTTTATGATGTACTTAAAGTACAATAAACATATACTAGATTACATAAATTTAAGATTACAGCTCTATTGAGTCTTTTTAAAAATGTTTTACAATAACCCGTGAATCTTTTTCTGCATTTGGGGTTGGCTGGCACAAATGACCTGTTCAGGGATGCAGCTAGAATTAAGTTAACTAAAAATACAAAAAAGTAACCAAAGTTGAAAACCAAATTAAGTAGTATAAATGACTAATACATTACACTAAAAGAACAAATCACTCAGTGATGTTAATCTTAGGGTAACAGGAATTTTAATCTTTGTCAAGCATAAACCAACAAGTTTTTGCATCAATGTATCTCAAATAATTTCCCACAAACCCATAAAATATTATGCTTGTAGTATTTTTCAATAATATTTGTGGCTTTCTGCAAATACATGCTACAGTCTTTCATTTATTCGTCTTTATATTTTCATTTTTCCTCTCAAACACAAATCACTTGAGTGCAAACTAGGAGAGACTGGATGTGAAACACATACACGCCAAAGATAACAAAGCACTCAGGGCTGCGTGCAACTCACGTCTCTCCTTCCTCCACGTCTTCCTCCAGCTCCCTTTGGGTGCTCCTGTTTTCAGGCTGAGTCAGGCTCAGCAGGAAAGTTCCATCTAATTGGGATGGCCCAGCGGTGGTGGCCCCAAACCTCAGGGAGCCAGACTTGTGCATTCTACTGTTACTCTTTAAGGAAATTGTTCCTCAACATTTCCTGAGATACAATATTTGAGCAGCTTGGTAACTTTTCTTGGTGTGCGAAGGAAAACTGAAATAGATCTGTTAGATTTTCTACAGATTGCTGCAGACTTTAAGAAAGGTTTTTCTTTTTATCTGTCTGAGCTTGCTGTATTTAAACAGCTAACTGTTGTCTTTGGTTCTTGTTTGGGACAAATAGAATCTTGGCAATAAAATAGAATGCCTGTATAAACTCTATGGTGTCACGTATTTCGTCGTTTTTATTTACTAGAGTTTTTGTACTGTATTTTAAAGACGCAAGGTAGCATCATACTTTTTTCCACTAACAATTTTCCACAAAAAATCACAACTGGATAATGAAGTATGGATTTCCACTGCCGGATTTTTACAAAATGCAATGTTTTAAAAAAGCGTGCTACAGAAAAGAACTGCTAATTCTGCCTTTGGGTTGATGATGTTACAGGTGGTCGAAGAATCAAGTTTATCATCTGGTATATGTAAATACTTCACTTTTATTGAACTAGGGATCTTTGACAGATTTCCACATAGATCTGGAAGCGTTCAGATAATATTTTAGTTGCAAGGATTCAACCTCATAACCCTCTCATACTATGCCTTTTGTATGAATTGAGAATGAAGACACAATGCAATATGAAAATAACAAACTTGCATCACATTTGTGTGTATTTTACACTGAAGCACACAGTTGAAACATCAGATTAGCAAGACTTTTTTGGGAAATGTGGAAATAATTTACTACAGGTGCCACAGATTTGGCTCAACTGCAACTCCAACTCCATTGCAGCAATGTATCAGTGCATTACCTAACCTTATGCTGTGATATCTGTGGTGACAAATTTGGCAAATGGTTAACTGACCACTCGCTGGCCTTTGAAATTTCATTTTCAGAGGGTAAGTTGAAACACAAAAACAAAAGCAAAATAAAATACCAGAAGTAATGTAGCATAGCCTGAGGCAGTAAAACACTGTTGGTTAAGGACCCTTGGTCCTAATATACATGCACTATTCAGAACAGGTGCATAGGAATTGACTGGCAGGACTTGATGTTCTAAAAAATGACCTCCACTTCCTCAAGCTGAGACTCATGGAACACATGTTTTTTTATATATATAAATATATTCCAGTATGCATGGCAAAATAAAATAAAAAAACAGTGTGACTGCATCTTTAAGTATTTAAGCCACAGTTTGACTCTGATGACCCCCAGGGTAAGAAACAAGAATTTCCATTAGAACTTTATATTCGTGTTCAAATGCTTCCACTTTAGTGGATTTCCATGCACCTTCATCACTTGTAAAGTGAATAACTGCTGAATTCTACTCAGTGATTTATCAATACACTGTCACTACATACATTCTGTTCTCATAATCTTAAGCCTATTTTAACTACTTCTAAATTTCCAGAGTCTCAGAGCAATTGAATATTTTTCCTTACTTCTTCCTGTGTTGATGATTAAAATGATGCCTGTGGTATAGCTAGTATGACAGATTTATTTGAGGGATAGAATTTCTTATCTTGCCATATATTCTAGCATACTAAAAACACGTTACATGGGTCTAAATGTGGGGAAATGAAGAAGATTTTGCCAAATATTAAGTACCGTTGCATCTTTAAGTAACAGAAAACATCAATTTGGATGCATTTATATATTGGATTCAAAGGTATGGGTTTCACGATGTTCTGCTGCATTTGGGGCAGGGTATTTTACTGTGTTGTGATGTCACTGTCTTACCCTATTCTATTTTTTCATATATAAGCATCTAACCATCTGAGAATTCAATTTTAATGTTGTATGCCCCCAAAAGTTCAGACAACTTTTAGCCAAATTTATCAGATTGTAGGTCATGCTGTCAGTTTCATTGTCTGTTTCAAGTATATGGCATACAAAGATAAGGGAAACTTTATCTATGCAGACTGCATTATAAAGTATGAGATTATGTAATATTATTATTGGGTAATTGCTGTGACATTTATGCTGCAGTTGTGTTGATCATGTACCCGTGGTGTTCATGTGGGAGACATTTATGAAATGTCCAAAAAAATGTGTGGCAGCCGAGCATAGCTGGATGATCAAACTGTGAAAACTACAGTGTTAGATGAGAAGGAAGGTGAAACCAGATCTTTGTTTCTTTGTATTCCATCTTCTTAGGAAACTGATATAAAAGAAAGATATACAATTTAGTGACTTAAGTGCAAGTTTTTCTGAAATCCCTGCAGTATTGTCACATAGAGCTCAATCATTTTACTGCAGAATACACAGAATACAAGTAAACACCTTTTACAGGGTTGCAAATAATAAAAAATGGGAAAATGGAAGGCAGCATGCAAATATAGAAGTAAAAATAAAATAATCACAACTGGACTCTGATAAGCTGCCTTGCGCCTTATGTGATGTCACCAGAGGCATGAAGCTTGTTTTGGAAATTTATATTTTATGTTGATTAAAATTTTTTTTCCAACAGAATATTGCTGATATTTTGATTTAATAACAATTGTCAAAAGTCTATTTAATCTAGGTGACAAATTGTCTGACTCACCAAACAGGCCATCAGGAAGCTGTGACCTTCTTGTCGAACCAACAGTCTGTAATTAAAAATCTAGAGTTACCGGGCACATACACCTCAGTGCACCCCTGTGACTTGTTTGTGTAAACTGTGGCTTCACCTTAGTTTGGGTGAAGTTGCTTACTGAGGCTTAACTTTTTAACAATGGGTATCTATTCACAGGCACATGCAGGTGGCAGAGCTCATGGAGGACAAAAGCCAGGGGATGGGGAACATTTTAAGTAGGACCTTGCTGAGTCCTAGATTTTTGTGAGTAAAACTCAAACCAAGTCTCTTGAGGTACAACATAAAGTCCTGAACAGGAAGTAAAAGTAATACCTCCAAATGTTTCCCACCAGCATAAAGATCACGTGCAGAAGGGAAGAGGTTGCAACAGAAGACGCCTGTAGTCCCACAGAGTGCTAAAATTTACAGCGGAGGTTGGAGGCAAATGATGATGAAAAACTGTCACCTGAAACTGAAGCCCTGAAGTAGCTGTTTATTTAACATAATGTGAGGATTTTCCTCTTAATCTTTTATGCCACACCTTTGATCAGTTTGAGGACAATGTTGTTGACAGCAAAAATGGAGCGCAGAGACTGAAATATTGGTGTGATACGGGAGAGTCTTTGCCCTCGGCAGTGACAGGACATACTGTACACAGGCACGTCCTCAACAGGCGCCAGCTGATGTTTATCTCTTTTAAAAACCGTCTCACTTTTCAAACCTTCCCCCTCTTTGGGGATATGCATAAATTTCTCACTGACAAGTATGATAACAGGGAATTTAATCCTAATCTACAATCTGCTCCAATACATCTGCATCTTCTTTGAGACAAGGACAAATTCAGATGTTTAAATTCTATTAAACAAAATCAACAAAATGATATTCATATTTGCAAATAGTTATCAAGAAAAAAACAACAACAACAACAAATACAATTGTGTAACTAGCTTCTGATCTAACCTGCAATACCATCAGTCAAAATGTATTTGGGTACATACATCCTCAAATCAAGAGAACTGAGAAACACAAAAAGCAGTAGCCAAGAAAAAGTTTATTCAAACTGATGTGGCATCAAAATATTGTTTTTTATTAAATGGATTAGCCCTGAGACATGTTACACTCAATGTCAGTCAATTAATCAATCAATCAATCAATCAATCAATCAATCAATCAATCAGGCAATCTACAGAGCCATTTATAGTTAAAGATATGTTTTAAGTCTTGAATGCTGTAACCCTAAATGGCACAATAATATAAATTTTTCTTAAAAATCAAAAGAATCTTTCTACTGAAGCAAACAATACTGTTATTTATTTTTAATCAATTTAAATATTATTCAAACCCTTGCAAAGTGTGTGGGACTCCAAATGAAAGAGTACGATACTGTGAAACCAGGAACAGATGTGAGTATGCATGGCTGTCTGGTTAGGCAAAGTTACTGTTGAAGATGACGAGTAAGACCTGGAAAGAAACTGAAATGGTAAGTTAAAAAGAAATGCTAAACTAAGCAGATTAATCAGCTGGCTGCTGAGCGACATGTTTTTACAAGCTTATGCTAAATGTGAAAACTAAAGGATCATTTTAATCTTCAGCATGGATTAAGCTGAAATGTTTTTAGGAACATACAGTCCTTTTTTAGGAGGGACTCAATAGACATAGGCCTTCTTAAGTAATATGTTTAAACATTGGTTTTATTAAGTTTATTGCTAAACTTCTCAATTCGCGTGTTGCTTTGTGTCTAAAACTGCATTTTGTGAAGCTTCAGCTACAGTTGTACATCTGTTGCTTATGATTCCCATCTCCGTATTTTGTGTAATGCATGTAATGATGAGAACGGTGGAATATGCACATTATGCTACTGCATGAGGACAGATTGGGTCACTTGTTGCTGGGATTTCACCATTTAATTTTTTCTTTTTTAAAATTTATAAATCACCTAACCCAATTTTGCACCTGAGGAGACAGGAAGCGGCGAGATCAATTGTAAACAATGAACAAAGCAAGCATAGCAGACACCATCAATGTAGCTAGCCACATTTTTTTCAGCTCAAATTGCAGTTCAGAGTTGATACAAACATGCTGACATTAGTGGCATCCATATTTACCTTAGTAAAAATGCGACATCACATCTTTTTCCGTGCATATGAGACACTTTTGGGACGTAGACTGTTCACACTGCGGTATGATGGCAGTCGCTTTAAAATTACAATGTGAACAACCACGCAAAAAAGTTAACTCATGTAAAAATTGAGCATTAGGACATGTAATTTGAACGTAGTCTAAGTTGCAACCCTCATGCCAAAAATGTCTGTGGCAGGCTGGCCTCAAAACTATGTATGCTGCAGTATCAGATATATCGGAAGCTGACACTGTAGCATTATTTACTCAAAGCTGCATATCTTTCTATGGCATTAAACTACAATGCAGATATGCAATGTGATGACAGGGCAATAACATTTGCTTCCAACAATGTTTTTAATTATGATTTTGAAATTAAAACTGATAGAAACAGCACTACTGTAGTCTAATTCATAAAAGCTAACGCACTAAACTAGAGCTAGAAACTGCTTTTGCTTGTTTTGCTTGTCAGCTTCTATTTTATTCGTACAGACACATAAAATGATTGATTTACATAGAAGTAGAAAACTAAATGCTTATTCTGGTTGATTTTATTAGACCAGGTTAGATTCATTTCCAGCAAGCTATTCAAGATAGTGAAATGGGAAAAGAAGCTAGTTTTGTCATCGAACCTGCATCACTGAGCACTTAGATGTAGTTTGTCAGCGACTCTCATTAAACATGCAGAATAAAGAGGCCCTCCACTCTAAGTTTCCGCTGCATCTAAATCTGGGTCAGAGTTCATCTGAGCCTTGCTTTCAGTTGTCCTTTGTTGCTCGCAGACCATACTGTGCAGAGTGGAGAACAGTAGAAAACGTTTTGCTCTGTCAGGCCATTTTTTATTACACAAAATCCAATATTACACAAATATTGTTTTAAATAAATATAAGGATGCTAACATCTAGTATTTTTAAAGTATCTGTCTAATTGTGGATAATATCATTAAATTTATGTGTGGTGCAGAGGTCAGTGTGCAACAACTCTCTCTGCTTTTGTTTATCAATTAAATCACAGCCAAGCCATCAGTTTATCTGATGGGTAGCTAATTTTTTTTATCAAGTATAGATACTGTGTGCCTAATCGGCTGAACATTTGTCCAGAAAACCTGAGTAATGTTGTGATAGGATTTGTTACTAGTATTTTTTCCATTTATTTCTGCCTGAGTGAGGACTTAAATAGTTTTGAAATCAATGCAAACAAAGCTTTATTACAAATAAAATTTTACTCTCTTTCTCAGTGCATCAGCTTGTGACAGATAATTTTGAAGCTTCATCGGACCAGACCAACAACCAGCAAATAGGAAACTCAAATATCTGAACTTTCTTCTGTCAGTGAATCCATCATACTTTGCGTTATCAGGTTGCACTAATAGCACGATAGATAGGTGCTGCTACCGAAGGAAGAAGGCTTCTATTTTCACTATTTGTAAGGTGTTAAAAAAATAAATCAGAGTAAGCAAAGATGTATAAGAACCCATATACAAAACTGTATTTTCTCCTACAGGTAGAGACATTTCTGCACTTCAGTCAGGCTATGAGAGACTGTCAGCAAATAACAGACAGGACAGAGTAAAGCAAATGTGCTCTGTTGGATCGTTTTAAGCTTTCAGCTCTTGCCGAAGAACATGCATGATTTGGAAATGAAAATGTCAGGTAAAGATCTAGATTCAGACACACATTAGGATTGCTGTAATGGTAGCTGTGATACCCCAATTGTAGAAATCGGTGCAGTTTAAAAAGTCAACTCTGTGACCCTTTTTTACACCAATAGCTCTCTGACTCACAGCAACTTGCAACTGCCTCCTCACCCAATATAAACAATTGACTGCTTATGTCAGTAGAAAAATACTTGTAAATATTGTACCTTTAATTTATATTATTGTACTTAAAGAGAATTCTGACTTGGCTAACATTAGTATCAGCAGGTAAAAACAGATGCAAAAATCAGCCACAAAATTCTAATTGGTGCATCTCTTCAGTATATATAAACTGTATGAAGACTAAGGTGCAACAAAAACCTCTCAGGTGTCACTGGACACCAGACAGGAGAGGAATCTCGAACCCTGTTCTAGTCTTTAAAATGAAACGGTATTCATCTCATCCGGGTTGAAAGAAAACTCGCATTCTGTCCAGAATTGTTTAACTTATATTTGTCTATTAAAATGGTAGCAGTTAGCAAGATATTCACCTTACTCACAGGGGGGAAAGGGAACGAGTCGGAATTAGCTGGATTTAATGGAACATTAATCAGCAGTAAAATAACTTAATATTGGGAACAAGTTGTAGGGGGCATTTGGTTTGACATTCAGCTTGACAGTTGATAAAATCTGCTTGATGTTTTTTTAATGTCCACTTGAATGCATGTCATAAAATGTTTGCCCTTTGGATTGTATCATTAAAGCAATATAATTCTCTTATCTGGTGTCTAAGTCTGCAGCAGTACACCTGCACACTCAACAGTCATACTGATTCACTCACACCTTTATGTAATTCACTCTCATGACAGACTTTCAGCATGATGAAATTTACTTTTTGGTAATATGCAATTTTGCAATATTCTAGTGACTTTGCAAAGTTGTTATGCTATGATTTCTTAATGCATGATGCACACACTGAAGATTCTTGGAATGATCAGAGTGAAAGATTTATGGTTCCTGATTTTATAAGACTGGTTTGGGACAGTGAAGGTGGAGACTGAGGGTGGAGGGAGAAACATTAACAGCCACTTGAGACTTCATGGCAGCTGATGAGCTGCTTGAAGAGCTGTGTAATTTCACAGCTGGCTCTGTGTGAGACGGCCAAGTTGTGTTGCAGACTGCCCCAACTGCACAGATAGTGAGTAACTCAAGTGATGCTTCACTCCTGGTATATGGGACAGAGTTGGAATTGACTGGTGGATGTAGTCTACATGTGAAAACCTAAATAAACCTACTTTGGCAAACACAAACACCTGTCACCCGGGTGTTAAACAGACGAAGCCAATTAGATACACGTGGAAATAAGGAAATTTACTTAGAAAGTGTAAACAGAAATCTTCCCTTTTGCACAAGGAATTTTCTTTCTTTATTCCTGTACATTGTACTATGAAACTGATGATGGTGTTATTTTTAGAATGATTTTAAGTAGGTTTACTCTAAAAAAATAATCTATTTGACCAAAGGTTTAAGATAAAGCATTTATTTCCCAACTACTATCAGAGAGACTCTAAAGCTTGATAATTATCCACTTGAATTGCCGATGTAATAAACATCTCTTGGTCATAAATCTGTTGTTTGGGGGGGATATGTAAAAAGCAGTTAATGTTTGGCTGAAGGCAGTGAGAGACATTGTCCTAAATACAGGGGTTGGACAATGAAACTGAAACACCTGGTTTTAGACCACAATAACATATACAAGTCCTGCACAGTGGTCAGAGGGATTTTAAGCCATTCTTCTTGCAGGATAGTGGCCAGGTCACTACGTGATACTGGTGGAGGAAAACGTTTCCTGACTCGCTCCTCCAAAACACCCCAAAGTGGCTCAATAATATTTTAGATCTGGTGGTGACTGTGCAGGCCATGAGAGATGTTCAACTTCACTTTCATGTTCATCAAACCAATCTTTCAACAGTCTCTTGCTGTGTGTATTGGTGCATTGTCATCCTGATACACGGCACCGCCTTCAGGATACAATGTTTGAACCATTGGATGCACATGGTCCTCAAGAATGGTTCGGTAGTCCTTGGCAGTGACGCGCCCATCTAGCACAAGTATTGGGCCAAGGGAATGCCATGATATGGCAGCCCAAACCATCACTGATCCACCCCCTGCTTCACTCTGGGCATGCAACAGTCTGGGTGGTACGCTTCTTTGGGGCTTCTCCACACCGTAACTCTCCCGGATGTGGGGAAAACAGTAAAGGTGGACTCATCAGAGAACAATACATGTTTCACATTGTCCACAGCCCAAGATTTGCGCTCCTTGCACCATTGAAACCGACGTTTGGCATTGGCATGAGTGACCAAAGGTTTGGCTATAGCAGCCCGGCCGTGTATATTGACCCTGTGGAGCTCCCGACGGACAGTTCTGGTGGAAAACAGGAGAGTTGAGGTGCACATTTAATTCTGCCGTGATTTTGGGCAGCCGTGGTTTTATGTTTTTTGGATACAATCCGGGTTAGCACCCGAACATCCCTTTCAGACAGCTTCCTCTTGCATCCACAGTTAATCCTGTTGGATGTGGTTCGTCTTCTTCTTGGTGGTATGCTGACATTACCCTGGATACCGTGGCTCTTGATACATCACAAAGACTTGCTGTCTTGGGTCACACAGATGCGCCAGCAAGACGTGCACCAACAATTTGTCCTCTTTTGAACTCTGGTATGTGTCACCCATAATGTTGTGTGCATTTCAATATTTTGAGCAAAACTGTGCTCTTACCCTGCTAATTGAACCTTCACAGACTGCTCTTACTGGTGCAATGTGCAATCAATGAAGACTGGCTACCAGGCTGGTCCAATTTAGCCATGAAACCTCCCACACTAAAATGACAGGTGTTTCAGTTTCATTGTCTTTCAATGTGTAGGAGTAGCGGCTCTACTTCAAGCTACCCCCGGATGACTGAGCTCCTTACCATATCTCTAAGGTTGAGTGCAGCTACTCTACTGAGGAGGCTCATTTTGACTGCTTGAAACCAGGATCTCGTTCTTTCAGTCATAATCTAAATCTCATGACCATAGTTGTTGGTCAGAACACAGACGTACTGCTTTTTGGCTCAGCTTTTTTTTTCATTACAACAAAGCAGGGCAGCAACTGCATTACTTCAGACAGAGCCCCAATCCATCTGTCCATCTTCCGCTCCATCCTACTGAAGGCAACTGTGGTTCTGCAGGATGAGTTTTCATTTTGCAATCGGAAGGTTGCAGGTTCAGTTCCAGCTTCCTCCTATCACATGTTGATGTGCCCCTGGACAAGACACCTAACCCTAAGTTGCCTACTGATCTGTGTATCAGTGTATGGATGTGTGCAGTTGGGTGACTGTAGCTCTGGTGTAAAGTGTTTTGAGCGGTCAGTACAAGGCCCCATATCAAAATGGAGGAATGATCCTGGTATAAATATATAGGAAAATAAATAACGAAATATAATGGAAAAAAAAAAACTAATACATTTTGAAAACATTTGGAAATAAATAATCATGATCATGGTATGAAACTTCAGTTTTCAACACAGCCTTAATGGGTACGAGAACGTGAAGAAATTTTGTTATTAACTATTTCCAGGGTAAATCGGAACACATTAAATGTAGTGCAAAGCTACAATAGGCACTGAAATCCAGAAAGATACTTTCAAACACAGTGGTTCTCAATTACTCAAAAGAATTTCAACAAATACTAGAAGACATTCACTCCCCCTGAAGGAAACCTGCAGGAAACCAGAAACTAGATACACCACCTAGGGGAAGCGGATGGAGGCAGTGGCCATCCTCTGGAAATAGTCCCCAAAATTACTGTATAATAATTTTTTTTATTTATTTAATCTTTAATAGGTGGTAGCATTTATTTTCTTTTTATGTATGTATAGATGTCTTTTTTAAACATATGTTAATATGCTTTCTATCTTTATTCTTTATATTTCCTGTTTTTTTTTTATATCAGTTACCAAATTACACTGTCTCACCCTTGCCTTATACTGTTAATGCAAACAATATATTATACAAAAGGTCAAAACCAGTATTTTTAAAACACTGGAGGCTCAGATTGTATGTGCAAGTGCTAAAAATGTTTTCACTGACTTTCAGACAAGTATACAGTGTGGAAATTACTTGTAGTCCTAGTAAGGTGTTTCTAATAAGATTAATAAACATACAAACTGTGCAAAGCGAACACCTTTCTTTATATTGGCTATCACAAGGCGGCCATGTTAGATTTAGTGAGAAACCTCCAATTCATTTCGCTTATGACTGCTTATGACATTAAATGGTACCAAAATGGTACTTGTAATAAAAGGTTAAGAATCACTGCTATAAAGCATTAAAACATGTGAGTATTTTATATATACCAATTTGTTCTAACAAATTTACAATACATACAAGCGTGTGTTGTTAATTTAAGGCCATTAAATATTCAGCCCAGCTCTATCATTAAAAGGAACAACATATTTTCTCAGTAGCGTCCAAGAAAAGCCTACTCCAGAGAAAGTGACTGGTCACACCCTATGAGTCCAACATCTCTACACAGGGACCACCTGAACTCCCATGAATTGCTGAGCTGATCAGGCCTTCCTGTTTCCCACTGTGTGAGTGTGCATGGCTCAGTGGAAAGCAAGCAGAGATGTTACATGTTGTGATTTCTTTTGGTCCTGCAGTCAGCCAACTGTGTTGAAACAGATTGGACTTTTGCTGCAAACTGACATGTTGGGGCCTTCTGCGTCTTGGCAAGGGGGCCTACAGAGATGAGGAGGGAAAGGAACTGCTCGGCGAGCCTGCCACATCTCACCATCCACCCGCTCAGCCCTGCGTTCAGGCCAGGGCTCTTAATTGTGTCTCTGGGTGAAGTGGTGTTGGACCAGAAGCAAGGAGGGGGCATACTATGTGTGATGTGAATAAGACCACACACCACAAATCCATGCATTCAAACATATTCACATAAATACTTTAAACCCATGTCTCAAATAAATGCCAATCAAAACTTTAATAAGACTTTATTATTTTTGGATATTTCTGTTCCAAAAAGTATAAAAAACCTTGAGCAGCAATAAGACTTCAATGCATGCACGAGGGTCTCATGTTAAGGATAATGTGTATATAGGCAAAGCCGAATATAAATTCGCCTTAGTTTTTCCTGTTTCTCAGCTTCATCAGATGGTTACCCCATGGAAGTGATGTCACCAGGTCTTCTTCACACCTACTTGTAGTGTTTCAGAACTGGCTCATGCTGACCGCAGGCTGGTCGCCTTCCTGTCAGACCATGATATCCAAACATAGTGAGACAGGGAGTAAACATGGATGCAACCACATCTTAACACAGAGGAATCCCAGGGCACAGAGAGAGAAAGGAGAAGATACGGAGTCATATTGGTCATGACGCTGAATTTAATTTTACATAAAAGAAAACACCAAAGAACATCCTTGCATAATAATTATTTTCTGACTTTTTAAACAGTTTTTGTTCTTTCAGTTTTGATTGACACTTTGTATGAATGGGCCATTATTCTGAACAGCTTTTTTCTGTATAATGGAGATAGCTTGCAGTTGACTTTTACCAACATGCATACCCTCAAAAACGCTGAGTTAAAAAAACAATCTAATTTGGGTTATTTTTGCAAACCCAGTCCTGGGTTGATTCAACACAACATGGTTAGATTTAGGGACAGATTTAGTGTGCTGGGTCACATTTTCAACCCAAAAATGTGTTAAAGTGACTGATATCAATATGTTGAGGCTGCCAGAATGTCACGTTATGCTGGTTTTCGTTGTGCTCACAAATAAGCAGGGAGTACCGGGAGGTAACAGAATAACATCTAAATAAACTGGAGTAAACAATAAGACTAACTAAAGAACATTAACAAAGGGGAAGCAGATTTATAAGGAAAATATAAACTAATTCAAACTACTTAGCAGATAAAATATGTATGTAAGCTTTAATAAACAAATAAATTTTCTAGTGTGAACTAGATCTTTTATCGTAACCCAATGACATTAACATAATTACATAGTATTTTATAGCAATTTCAGCATTTGTCATTTCATCCTGTGAAAGAGAATCAGCCAAGTCTGACCAGGCTGACGTAGCTATAGTTCAAAATGATGGTTGTTAAATAATGCTGAAACTACTTTTCATTCAGTCTCTTCACTAACTCAACAAACTCAACAAACTGGCTCACAATTTCTGTTCTAGCACTATAAATCAAGCATTTGCTTAAAGAAATAACCCAGCAGTTTTGTGTGAGCGGAATGGTCATTGCTATTTGTGTCAGATCATTTTGGCTTACACTCACAATTCTTCTGTCTGCTTCAGGTTTATTAATTGAGGAAGTTTGACCACCTACGTAAATCTACCTTATGCATGTGCATGGAGACGTTTAGCCTTCATGTTTATGTAGCAGTAATTTGTGGACAGGTGGGATGGAGGCCTGGTGTTTTCCTTAACCCTTTCTGTCGTAATTCAGAGCCCGGCTAACTAGACCTTACTTAACCCTTTGACTTTACCCCCAATCAACACAATGATATCAGGCACCATGTAACCTTTACCTTTGTGTATCTGAGGACTGCTTTGTGGTAGAAACCTGTCAAAATATCCCACTCTCATTTATCCTCAGCAACAGCAACAAAATCTCTACAGTAATTTCCAGAAATCTGTCAAAATTGCTTAAGTCTTAAATTATGCATAATTGGTCCCTGCGTTGGGTTACTGGGGGGTGGGGGTAGGTGCCCCAATCATGAGGTTGTAAGCAGAAAGGGCTCGAGTCACTTCCAGCTTGTTAATGATAGCCAAACGGGTGCTTACCAAAACCATGTCTGTTTGCCAGAGGTTACCACGGACGAGTATCACCTCCACGGTTAATTTTTGTAAATGACACTGGCACTTGTGTGGTAAACCGCCTTCAACAACAGAGAATAATTGCACTCAAGGTATAATGTGGACTTGTTTGACCTGTAAGATTCTCTCGTGCAATGGTTTTCTTTCAACCTCAATGAATATGCTATTTCTTCTTTGTACATTCATTGTGTTTCTATTCCAAAGTCTTCCCTAACTCTACCAATTGGGTAATTAGATGACAAGATGTGGTAAATGCTTTTTAGATCAATAATGGTTAAATGTTTAATCAAAGAAGAAGTTAAAAAAAAATTGGTTTGGTCAAACAATAAATATGGTGGAAAATCAGACCATATAAGCCCAAGATAATCCTGATAAAAACAAAACTGTCAAGTGGTCTCTAATACAGCTGAAACACATATATTAGGTTGAAATTATTTCTGAAGACCGCCCAGATAATCCGAAAAAAACAAAACTGCCCCAGTGTCTCATCAGTGAAACCACATTATTGGTTGGAAAATTATTTCTGTTCCATTGGGTGAGCAGTCAGCCAATGCAATCTCCGTATTATCCTTTTAGTACCCAACTCACCTGTAACCTGAACTCACTAAATAGCAATGATAACAGGCTCCTCTGCATGGGGTCACACTGCATTAGTGTAAAACAGACTCTCTCTTTGTGCTTTACCAGCAAAGTTTTGGGTCTGGGATAATCAGTCGGCTGAAAGCGTATACCACTCCAAATCAGCTCCAGCCAGGCCTGCTGAATTTATCTCAAACTTATTAACTTTGCTTCAGGCACAAATTGAAACCAGCTCGGGCGATTGTGCTCCATAGGTGCTGAGTGTGAGCAGTGACAGGGTGCGATTTAAAGGGGGGACCATACACTGCAGATACTCCAGCGTGGCAACTGGGTACAGGGAGAATAAAATGGGTGAAGTGAATCTTTTTCAAAGAAAACCATGTAACTCTGAAAATTCAGGTGATTTGGAGGATTTACAATATTTACATTATTAAGGAGAGGTTGGTTGAAGGGGTAAGGGCATGTTTTTTGTAGATTTTAAAAAATCTTGTTTCTGAGGGGTTTTTTATAGAAATATAAAAAATTTTAAAAATTTTTCTTGAATGAATTTCCATTAAAATACTTTTACAAGCAGAGGATACTGAGGGGAGCTGAACGGGTCGCTGTAGTGTTCCTACACTCTAGTCAGGACTTGTGTCTGACCCGCTTTATGAAAAGGGTACACAACATGGTACAAAACGTCTCACATTTTCTTCAGGAGCTTTTGTAGTACCAATAGACCACTACTCAGCTTTATGCCTCCAAAGGATTAAATTCTGAACTGCTGTCAAGATTATGTACTCTTATTATCATACCTATGTTGATATGATTTAATCTATTTAGTGGTTTAAATTTTTAAACAATTCTTACACACTTATCTGTTAAAAACCCCATGAAAACACTCATTTTGTTGTATGCTAGTTATAAAACAGAATTATTAGATATGATTTGATAAGTATTTGTTTATATCTCTAAAACTGTTCATCATGATAATGTCCTTATATACATTTGTTTTAAAGTCCCATTCTATTTTTTTAGACGTTTGAAAATTTCAAATGGATTTCCATCTCTTCTTCTCCTATTTTGTCCCTACTTCCCACATAAGCTGTTGTTACAGATAAGCTACAAATCAAGCCAAGAGCATAATGGCTGATCTTCATATGGAAGGAACTTATATAGCACCTTTCTAGTCATATTGACCACTCAAAGTGCTTTACACTGGAGCCACATTCACCCAGATGCACTCACTAATGCTCACACATTCATACACCGATACGCAGATCGGTAGGCAATTTGGGGTTGCCCAGGGCCCCAGGGGCACATTGCCAGGAGAAACTGGAATCGAACTCTCAACCCTTAGATTGCAAGATGACCATTCTTCTCACTGAACACCGGTGCCCAAAATGCTGGAGATGATCGAGCGGCAACTAGCCTACCTCTGATTCTTATTATTTTCATCATCTAATATAGAAATGTTTAATATGACCACAGTCCCTATAGAAATAACAAGTTGACAGTTTCAAAGAAAGAGTAACTATGGCATATTGTCTTGCTTAAATTTAATAATATCAGTCACTTCCATCGATAAAAAGTTCAGAGTCATAAAAATCACCTACTTTCAAATGTTCATCAGTTTGAACGTTCTAATTGATGTCAGATAGTTTGTCTGTGTAAATGTGTGTAGCTGTGAGAAAGCATGCTTGCTTGCTCATCCCTCCCCTCTTCTTCAGGCTTTGTTAGGCCAGGTGTGCTCGCTCTTAGCGCCGTGCCCAGGGAGCCGTGAGAACGCAATGGCCGGTCGCTCTCTCCCTCGTCTATCTGATTTATTTCAGCCTCTGTGGCATTTTAGCAAACAAAAGTACTGCTTGGTATTGATCTGGATCTTTTCCGTTTCCCCTCTCTAACTCCCTTTGTTTTGCTCCAGTCCAGGATGGCTGCTTTAAATCAGGCTGCCTTGACATTTGCTTAATGTCTAATTAGCCATGGGTGGGCATGGCCTTTGATTATAGGAAGTGCCTGGGGGTGGGGCTGTGAAGACGGCTGAATTTTGACAAAACAATTCAGACTGATCAATCATTGTCTGACACATTGTTTTGTCCTTAATTTTAGAGTGCTCAGTGCAGGGATTTGTCCCCTTGGTCATTTTATTCTAAATCCAGGTCTGATGATACCTCTCTCCACCTCATGTGCCTGCTTTTCTTGAACCATAGTGCGTATCTAAAGATCAGGTTACATTCAATCTGGGGGATGCTGTTACTTTCTCATCAATCTAGAGAGCAGTGAATTGATTCGGACGGTTTTACCTCAGGTTAGAAGTAAAGTTGTTTGTGACTGATCAGTTTTAAAAATACAACTACCAGAAATAAGTCTAGGTGGTAGAAAAAAATACTTTATTAAAGGTAACTGAAGGTGTTATAATCTATATTACAATCTATTGAAATATGTCAGAATTTATTCAGAGTGATTCACTATTTACCTATCTATTGAACTAATTACACTTAAAAGAAAAAGTGGTCAGTCGTAAATTTCCTCAATATTCATTTTTATTCAAAGAAAAAAAGTCAACGGAAAATTTATTTAATAAATTTTTTTTTTCAATTTAATTTATTAACATTCAAAACAAATGTTGTCTCAAGGCAATTAACAAAAATACACACCAATTTTATTTATATAAAATATAAATATATTCAATTCAATGCAATCACACCGACTCAATTCAAGGTCAATTATATACATTTAAGTTTTAATCTGGATATAAAATGATGCAGTAAAGTTCAGCATATTATTTTAATTGGTAAAAAGTTTGTATATTAGGAAACCGAGCCGAATACATTGAGTTGCTGACTTTGCAGCAATCACTTCTCCTTAATGAGCATGCAGTCACAGTTGACAGTCGATTGCATGGTGTTGTTAACTTTGAAGCAATCCCTCATTTTGAGGATGGATGTGGTCACAGTGGAAAGGAAAACTCCGTGTGAGACTCAGTGTGACACTTAAAATTAAAGTCTCATCATGACATTTAACATCGCTACAGAAAGAAAATTCCAGAGCCATCAGCAGTCTAATCAAAACTGAACTTTGGTATAACATAGCAGAGATGAAAAATATTATTTATATAAAATATATATTAATATATAATATACACTACCGGTCAAACGTTTTAATACACGTTCTCACTTAATGGGTCTCTTTATTTTCATGACTATTTAGATTGTAGATTTATACCGAAGGCAAAACACACTTATATAGTAAACAAAAGGTGTGAAATAACTCTAAATATTTTTATATTTTAGATTTTTCAAAATAGCCCCTCTTTGCTTTGATTACTGCTTTGCTCTCTTGGTATTCTCTCCGTGAGCTTCATGGGGTGGTCACCTAAAATAGTTTTCCAAAGAGTCTTTAAAAGAACTTTACAGAGGTTCATGGAGGGACGGCCAAAGGTTAATATTTCAGTCATCACAGCAAAGGGTAGCTACTTTAAGGAATCTAAAATATAAAACATATTTAAAGTTTTTTACAATCTTTTGTTTGCTACATAATTCCAAACGTGTCCATTCACAGTATTGATGCCTTCAGTGAAAATCCACGTACCATGTAAATAGTCATACACATAAAGAAAACAATAGGTTTTCATTAAAGGTTTTCATTAAATGACAAAGGGGTTCTAAAACTTTTGACCAGTAGTGTATATTATTTATTATTTTATATTATTATATTATTGTATATTATTCTATATTATAATATAGAATAATATATATTATTATATATAATCTATTGAATAAAATATTATTCAATACATTTGAGGAGCAGAGCCCAGTCCTGACCTTAGTTACAATAATGACAACTTTTATAAAAGCAAAATAGTATTAAACAGGAAGGTTGCTTTTTTCGCTCAGCGGAGCAATCTGGGAGCAGTAGAAGATCAAAATCAAATATTGTATGGTAGTTCATATATTTCCAAGGGTTTCTGAGAATTTTGATGCTTAAAACTTCAAGTAGCATGCATTGAAACAATAACTCCCCTTAGGCTTTCAGTGTTCTCCTCTCAATCCAGAAACATTGACCAGATGACCGAAAAGTTGAGTTTATTTAAATCTGGTAAATTCTGCTCTTTCAAGCCATCTTCCTTGCAATGCCCTGCTCCCACCCCTCCTCTGACAAGTCAGAGTGCCTCTGAAGATCACTACAGTATTGTGCTAGGGGGAAACACACTCATCTTAGAGAGAACATGTGAGAATAACATGGTGATGATATCCTTCCGTAGAAAAGATGTGGATTGTAAAGAGAGAAGCAAAAAACTGAATTGCTGAATGAGGCAATAATTTTGAAAAGACTGGAACAAAGAAGCGAGAGTTGTTTTTCAATGTGAAAAAAAAACACAGGTTTGTTAGCAAATGTTTGAAAATTTCACTAGATTAGTATGAACAAATAAGTATAAGTGACCACATTTGACATTAGCAGGCACTCATGAGTACTGCACCTGGTTCACAATGTCATCTGACAAGAGCCCACCTGCAGTCCTCACTGCAGTGGGTACCTTTCATCTATCTTACCATCCTCCTCCGCAAGAGGCCACACTGACAGAGTAATGTCCCCTATTAGAGCCCTCATTAAAACAAGGGTCATGGGTCATACAGCAGACCACAGGACGTCAGGCAGTCATTAAAGCTAATTGTTAGCTTGTGATCACCATACGTTCTTTTGGAAAAAGTCAATGGTTTATAGCTTTTTTGCATTTTTTTTTTTATTATACAGTGTTGTTTAGAGGGGCTGCATGGTGGGGCAGTGGGTAGCGCTGTTGACTTGCAGCGAGAAGGTTCTGGGTTCGATTCCTGGGTTCGATTCCATGTCTTTCTGCATGGAGTTTGCATGTTCTCCCCGTGCATGCGTGGGTTCTCTCCTGCCTGTTAGGTTGATTGGTCTCTCTAAATTGCCCTTAGGTGTGTGAATGAGTGTGTGCTTGGTTGTTTGTGTGTTGCCCTGCGATGGACTGGTGACCTGTCCATGGTGTACCCCGCCTCCTGCCCATAGACTGCTGGAGATAGGCACCAGCTCCCCACGACCCACTATGGATGAAGCGGTATAGAAAATGACTGAGTGAGTGTTGTTTAGAAGTTTATATACACTTGTTATCAACATGAATGTCATTAACTTTGTGTGAATTAATGATAATTATGTCTTTTGGGAGGGCAGAAGCTTCCTTGAACAATTTCAAATAATTTTACAAGAAAAAATTGTGTGCCTGAGTTACGCAGATAAGCTCAAATATAGGCATAAACCATAACTAATATTTGGATAAATTAGTTGGTTTCAGTCGTAGACCAAGCTTTTAAGTGTAGTCCATAAATATTTAGGAACATCCAAGGAACCACCTGCACTCAAGCATTTCATGAACTAAGTTACCACAGCATCACTGTACCCAGTGAAACTGATTTAACATCAACATGGACTGAGACGGTGTTTTCCAAGAAAGTGGCGTGTGCTCCAGTTTTGACAATACCAAGCATGACTGAAATCTGCAGCTACAGTATGGACAAACCATTTGCCTTCAAGAGAAAATCTTTATGGTTAATCAAGCCAAAGACTGAGCTACTTAGGTTACAGTTACATGAACAATGTACGGATGAGCAACGGTGAGAGTTTCAAACGTAACACAATGTCAGCTGTCACATATGGTGGTGCAGCATCATGGTAAGGATCTGTTTGGCTGCCAGTGGCACTGGTTTGTCATTCAAAGTAGGTGGAATAGAAAAAGAAGAAAGTATATATACAAATTCTTTGACCTTACCTCAAATCAGCAGTTAGACAGTAGAAATTTGACACTTATTTTAATCTGTCGACAATTTTTTTGTTGAATCGATTCATAATCCAAAAGCAAAAAGTGGCTCATAGGAGATTTTTTTACAGGATTTATACCAGGTGAAGCTAAAACTATGCCATTTGAGGAGTTCTGATTCCAAAGGTTTTTCATTTATATGCAAAATTAATATCTTTTTTGTACAATATGTATGTCTAATTACTTCTCTGAGTGGATTGTGCCTTTAGCAAATTGCATGTTTTGGAATCTGTATACTCCAGATAACGATTATTGGAATAGTAAATTAGCTGACAATTATTTCAATATTCAATTAATCACGATTAATCTGAATAATTGTTTCAGCCCAAGTTCTAGCAGGACAAAGATCCTAAACACAAACGAAGGTTGATTTAACAATGGTTTAAACTCAAACCTATTAATTCATTGACTATGTTTTAATAGCACTGTTGTCTTGCAGCAAGAAGGTCCCACGTTCAAATCCTGGCCTGGGCTTTTTCTGTATGGAGTTTACATGTTCTACCTATGCATGCATGGGTTCTCTCCAGGTACTCCAACTTTCTCCCACAGTCCAAAACATTACTTTTAGGTTAATTGGTCTCCTGTAGGTGTGTGCATGGTTGATTGTCCTATGTGTCCCTGTGACGGACTGGCAACCTGTCCAGGGTGTACCCCGCCTCTCGTCCAATGACCACCAGCAATAGACATTGGAGATAGACACCTTCCCCTGTGACCTTACAAAGAAAAGCGGGTACAGACGATGGATGGTTTTATGGATTTCGGCCATGAAGAGAGATTAAATATGCTGCTGAAATCATGTCAAGAGCTTTAAAAAGCATGTGATTTATCTGCAACTTACAAAGAATCATTGAACCATACTTTATCTGGGTTGTATGCAAATACATGTATATTTAATTTTGACCCCGTGTGGTCAAAGAAAATCGAAAATAATTTAAAAAGTGTGCACCCAATTATGTTTTTTTAATCCCAAAAAATGAATCATTAACAGTCAAACATAAAAAGTATGTTTATGTTAATGATGGGTGCACTTTCAAAAAGATAAGTTAGAACATACAACATTTCATCAGTCACCTTTGCTAAAAAGTCTAAACACATGAACAAATTTCTGACATCACAGCTGTGCGCTGTAAGATCTTTCAGGGTTCCACATGTATGCTGTCTCTTCCTATGTCACTCTTTAATAGTTGTGTGTTTTGTGGAGTCTTTTTTCTGAAAAGAGAGCTGACCACTTCAGTAGTCCTCTACTGTGTGGCCACCTGAGAAGGAAACTGAATATAAATCCCCAACAATAGGCAGGGTGCTGGGGGAATAGACCAAAATGTCCATTTAACAGGTGCACCTTAGCGACCTCCACACAGTTCCCACACATATCACAGAAACTTGTTGCCTGCCCTAGAGAGTACCCCTGAATTACTATCCAAGATCAAGTAGCGATCAATTAATGGGAGAACAAGGCATTCGCGGGGGGATGTTCAGTGTCCAACCTGCTCTTGCTTGGACTCAGAGAAGTGCCCATTTGCAACTCTATCTGTGTGGCTACTCCACGTCAAAGAGTGTGGGGCTGGGGGGGTCTGAGATATTATCGGGGTTACTGTGAGAACCGGCACTGGCATTTTCACTTGGCTGACCTTTGTTTGCATGAGTGGTGTCTGATTGGTGATGCTCTGATGAGGTCACCTGGCAAAGCAGCAGGGGGTGTCGTGCCTATTGTTTACCTGAGACAGAGGGATGAGATCTGTGGTGGGATTCTGCACTCATTCAGACAGGTGATTTTCCCAAGGTTTTTAATCATTGTAGCCAGAATATTCAATGGAAGGCAAAAATACCTCTTACATAATATCAGGTAGATATTTTCAGCTAACTGGTTAGACATTGTTTGACATTCTTTTGTTATCTCTTAAAAAAAAGTTTGCTTTTGGGTGATGGAAGCGATATACCAGCATTGATCAGTGAAGCTAACCTGACTAATTGCATTCTTTTCCAAGGGCAAACAGACTTAATCCTGGGAAACGATAAAGTCACAAATCACACACACACACAAAAAAAACATTGTTTTGAAGAATATCTCAGTTCAAAAAACATAAAAATTTTTTAAATTTAGCCTGGGTATACTTATGTTACTGTTTTTTGGAAAATTTTTTATGTAAAGGGGGAATCGGATCCATGTTGTATCGTAAACCTTCCCGATATAGAGTTGAAGCAGTTGGCTTTTCAGCAAAAAGGTCCCGAGGGTTTTATTCCCGCCGGGGGCTTTTTGATGGAGGTTGCATGTTTTCCCCCTGCAGCGTGGGTTCCACCGGGTTTTCTCCGGGTTTCCCCCACAGTCCCAAAGACAGCCTGTTAGGTTAATGGCACTCTAAATTGCCCTTAGGTTAGAATGAGTGTGTGCATGGGGTTTTTTGGTTTTTCGATGGACTGGCGACCTGCCAGGGGTACCCCCCCCTTCGCCCATAGTTGGGAGTAGGGACCCGTCCCCTGCGACCCCCTATGGAATAAGTGGAGAAAAATGGGGTGATGTGACTGGTCTCAGGTTTCAGTGGGCCTTTCAGTCAATTTAAAAGACATCCCCTTAAATACCCAAAGTTAGTTAATTTTAAAATTCTTAAATTGCTTCACACTAATTTTAATCTTCTTTCTTTTTACTTTTAGATAATGAGTGAGTCTAAAAAAATACTGCTACTAATATTTCATTTTTAGAAATACATTCTGTGCATTGATTTATAAAGAAATGTATGTAATGCAAACAGAAATAAAAACTGTTGTGATTCATTTTACTGTTCATGAGCACAAGACAATTTTTGGGTATTTCAGGTTAGTTGAAAATCCTGTGAAAGGTTTGAGTCGCTATTTTTGTTCTGAATCTTTTAATTTCAGGTTTCTGTTTTCAGCATCCTCTTCATTATAATCATCGGAGCATAAAGTGATTGACAACTAACCTGCAATTAGTAAGACAAGGCAACCCCCATCTGAGCAGCCTGTGATCACCTGAATGAGTCAAAGCTAGAGATATCCTCTCCAGGTCTTGCTCAGTAATCCCATTTCCACAAAACCTCAAAATAGGTAAAGCTAAAAAAACCATGACATCTACAAAGTTTTGCAGCATCAGCAAACAAAAATATTCTTTCATATTATTTTGGCTTATGCAGCTGTGATGAAAAACAGGTAATTTTGTTTATATAACTACACTTCTTATTCTTTCTGTAGATTTAGGTTCTATTTGATGTTGTATTTTCATTTGGGATATCAAGTCTTGTGAAGGAAGTTTTAAAATTTTACTTCACTTTTTCAAGCTGATCAATTAAATTTTTTAATTTGCAAGTACTGGTCTCAGGTTTTTCAGAAGTATAAATATATGACACAGAGGCCCTGTTCTCATAGCAGCTGTTCAAAATGGGAAAGACAAGAGAACATGCCAGTGAAGTGAAGGAGATGTATGCTGATCTGCATAGCTCAAGAAACGAGGACAACAAGTAAAAAAAAGGCTATTTGCCTAAATTTGCCCATATCTACAGAGCAATAATCAAACAATTTAAAACAACTGGGACTGTGACAAAAAATGCTGGATAAGGACCCAAGTTTATCTTGCCCACCACATTAATTGAAGAGACCTGAGTTAGAGAACTGCAGGAAAGAGTGGGATCTTGGGGTCACCAGGTCTCTATAACAGCCTTTAGACTTAGGCTCCAAAATATATAGCCAAGTTATTGTTATTGAAATATCACTGAATCCAATATCAATATCGCAAAAACATTTGAACTGCAATGAATACTTGTGAAATATAAATTAGGTTCTCTATGTCAGTAATATATTTGGTGATGTTTGTTGAAAGCAGCTAAAGATGTTTTAGGAGGATTTTGCTATGTTCAAGGATAGAAATTAAGAAACTACATTGCAAAAAAGATGCCATTCTGTCAATAAAAAATTTAACTTAATGATTTTTTTGCCTGTAGTTGGATAGACTGCTCACTCTCAGGGATATAAATAAATGTAATCGACCCAAAACAGAAGACATTAACACTGGTTAGTTATGCGTTTTATTTTATTTTTTTTTACTGAAAACCACATCATTACATCAACCAACATTCTTGCATACCATATGTTTTTTCTAATATAGTGCAGCCTTACTTTAGACTCTATCTGAATACCAACTAGCTGTTTGAGAGCGATGTCCTACAATTGCAAACATAAACTAGTAAACTTTGCTAGACTCTACTAAAACTTTAATTTAAACTGTATGTGTTGGAAAGATAAGGCTTGATTTGAGCTTTTAGCCAACAAACAGTCCAGATCGGTCTGGTGGAAAACAATGGGAGAATGTGTGAGAAAGCATGTCATGCTCTTCTTTAGGTACGGTGGAGGAACTGTGATGCTATGACTTGATTGTCTTTCAGAAAACCTTTTTAGAGTGCATGGTATCATAAACTTTCAAAGGCAGGACATTTTAAATAAATATCTGGTGGCATCTGCCCCAAACTGAACCTCGATCATCACTTGGTCCTTCACAAGGATGAAGATAAAATGCTACAAATCTAAACCCAGAAATGAATAAGCAGAAGCAGCAGAAACAATATGAAAACCTGGGAAGATGATCTAAATAAGGACATTCCAAAAGACACAGGACCCTGGGTCATCTAGAGAGATTGTCCAAAGAGCAAAGGTCAAAGATTCCCCTCATGTATGCTTCAACCCTTAAAAAATCTGTTTGATAAAAGGTGGTTGTTCAAAACTGTGCCAATTATTTCCTTGTCAGATAATGCTACTGCAATAAAAGGCAAGGGTATTTTAGGTCTCATTATGTATTATACATATGGAGTTTAGACGAAAATTCAACTTGGAAGATCACCTTATTTCCCGGGGCCCGTCAGACCTCCACTATTTTTCTCTATCCAACCAACCCTTTCTGGCCCGCTTCCTCTTCAGTCAAATAACCCCCCAAGGCTTCATTTTAAAAAACACCTTCATACACAGAATCTCCTGGTCTTCAGCTAATCTTCGACCCTTCTCCACCCCATCTCCACCATGTGGGTTCCAAGCTCCTCCTGACTCCCTTTTCTCCTCAGGTCTCCACTCCACCACCAGTATAAAAAACCGGGGGGAAGATTTCGTAAATTCTTAAATATTAAATAAGAAAATAATATATTTATATAATTATATATATTATATATAAAATTTAATATATAAAAATATAATATATTAATATATATTAATTTTAATATAAAAAAATTTACATATTGAATGGGTGCTTAATCTATATAATGTTAATCTTTATAAAATATGGCTATATATGCCCCCAATACCGGGTGGGGTACTTAGGAGCTGTTTTATGGCAATAAAAACAGAGTCTGTGGTCTCAACAGTCCAGGTTTGATGCAAACGCCTTGTGGAACCTTTTATGCAACCTGGCGTCCAGGAGACTTATACAAATATTTTGTTTTCCACCCTTTTGAGCCTTTTAGTCCTTGCTAAAGGAAAAAGTCTTAGCTCCCCTTTAAAAAAACACACACAGAAAAACTAAAAATCCACAGGGTCAAATGTCCTGAATGGGCCGTTTGCCAGGTATGTTCCATAAGCAGGATGCTGACACGCAGAAGGGCTCTGGCCCTCCCAGTTCTGCAGAAACATATGAAAACAGAAACAAATCCCACCACGAGGGCCGGCATCAGTGGTCCATGAGAATATAAGAGGCTGTTTTAGTCCAGGGACATCGTAGATCTCACAAGAAGATTAGTCTCAGAACTACAGGGCCTTGTGTAAATCTCCTTGTAATTGGCAAGGGAATTTGATTTGACTCCTGCACAGTGAGAGCAGTGCTCATTATTGCTGCCTAACTAATGCATAAACAGAAGTCTCAGCAGGTCCCCACTAAGTGCAACCAGTGATCAGATAGCAGCCTCTTGGTTTGAGAGGCCGCTTTCACAGAACTTAATTGTTCTTCCTTTATGGAGCAACTCTGATAACACTTCACTGCACTGTTATTTTGCTGACCAGTGCATTAAGGTCATCTAGAAACACATTTTAAGGCTAAATGAGTCACAAAAAACATAAATCCCCTTTAATGGCTCAAGGCATTGCTTGTGAGGGATGAAGAGGTCAAAATTTGTTTCAAAACTAGCAAATGGGCACTCAATAAAATAGATAACTCATTGATTTATTGCTACTGTTAGCAATTTTCTTTTTTAAAATCATTCCTAAATCTTTTTTGATTGTTATATGACACCCCCCCAGTGATTTTCTCCCAGTCTCGGTGAAAGAATGTTATCAGCAGGGTGGAGGTGGGGCTTTTGTTTCTCTCAGTCCACCTGTCGTGGGTCAAACTGGTCCCTCGGTGCTCTCAATGTGATTATAAGCACTTTCAAAGAGCGCGGGTGAAGATTGGTTACTAATTTGACAAAATTGGGGCCAGTAAGTAGCATGACACAGCGGGCTCTGACCATGTGGTTAGAAGGCATCATGCTGAGTTTGCCTGTGGGCAGCAGCAGTAAGGGTCACAGGAGAAGATGCTGGTAGTTTCTGAAGACCTCGGCGGAGTCAGCCACCCACCCCTCAGCCCCGTGGGAGTTGAGGGATGAAGGCACCAATAATCCTGGATCCATTAAACTGTGACTGATGCCATTCTTTTGGGGTCTTATGAGTGGATATCTTGCCTACGGCAGTGCGGAGACCAGTGGACTTTTAATGTGGGACAGACAGACCCACAGCAGGCAGTGAGCAATCCAGGATTATGCCCTTCAGACTCTGACCTCACCAAGGAATCCACTTTGCTTCCAGTTTTTTTTCTATTTCAGTAAAAGGGAGATGTCAGCATTTCAAATAACTAATTTATTATGACAGCTTGCAAGGATAGTAAACTAAGAAGCTGGCTAAATATTGACACACCCTGGTCTGAGAAAAATACTTTGTTGCATCTATTCCATTCCCAACTTAGTGCAATGTCAATTTAAAAGGTATATTTAAATATATTTTTATGGTATAAACAGACATGATTTGATTTGGCTGCTGGTTGTGGTGTGTATAGCTCATAAATGAATTGGTAACTTACAGTGGGTAAAGTTTTCCAGCTTTCATAATGGTATATAATCTGTTTCTGTCCTCAGATTTGCCCTCCGATGAGGTATAACAGGATCTGGGAGCTGGCAGACCACTGGACTGAAAGCAAAATAGAGAAAACAATTTCCAAAAAGAAAAGGAAGATTAAAAACTGCTGCTTAAATTCATGTGTTTTTTTTTAAGCTTTTTTAAATTGACTTTATTTCCCTTTTGTGGAGTATGCTATTTCTATATTTGAATTGAAATATTTTGCCCATAATGTAGCAGAATATCATTCTTGTCAGTACTGTGAAATAGCTCATCCTAAGTCACCACCTTCATTACATAACCACAACTGACAATCATCTTACTGTTTATCTGCAGTGCCTTGCAAACTTAGAAATACTTTTTCAAATTTTACTTTTTCAAATTTTGTCACATTACTATAACAAACTTGATGTGAAGTAATGCATAACTATGAAATGAAATGAAAATGAATGTAATTTTTATAAGAAAAACTAAGAAGTCCACCCTGCATTTTTATTCATCTCTCCTTAGTCAATACCTTTGCTACAGTTATAGCTGAAAGCCCAGTTGAAGCTTTAGGTTTATGTTAAGGTGTATGTCCTGTTGGTAAACCTCAAACCTTGTCTCAACTATTTTGCAGTATCTTTAGGATTGACCTTCATTTAGCTTCACCCATCTTCCTAACAACTCCAATCAGCTTTCCTATCCCAGGTTAAGGAGACCATCCCCACAGGATAATGCTGCCAACGCCATGTTTCATTGTACAGATTTACATGTAAGGGTGGTGTGTGCTGTTAGTGTACATCAATGGGCATGTCTTTGTAGGGAGGTAATTGTGCCATACGTTTTCCATTTTCAGGTAAAGGACTGAACAGTGCTATACAAAATGTTCAAAACGTCTGAGTTTCTACTTTAACCTTAACTTCTACATAACATCGTCCCTTTCTGGTGTGTTTCTTAGGCTTTGTGATGCTGTTTGTTTACTAATGTTCTCTAACAAACCACAAAACAGCTTGATTTTATTTTAGATTAAATTTCACACAGGTGGACTCCATTGACTATTTAGGGGATTTCTGAAGGAAATTGGTTGCATTTGATTTTATTTAGGAATATCAGGGAAAAATGTATTTTTAAAACGTCAAAAACCATTGATTGTTTTTCTTCCATTTCACCAAAGTTGTGGTTGTCACATCACACATTGTGGAAGATTTAAAGGGGTATGACTGATTTTGCAAAGAACGGTATCACCAGGCAGTCAATCTCTTTTTATAAAAGAAGTCCCCAACAGTGTTGCCCTATCTGGGTCAGTTGTTAGTCATGTTGTTGGGCCACCTAGTGAGGGGCGATGCTCCAGGCTATTGAAACTTTTACAGAAGTATGTCCCCCTCAGCTCTGAAGCTCTAAACTAGAAAGCACTGACTGATGGGTAAAATATGGATCACATGGCGGTCAACTCCAATCCTTTTTTATGCTACTTCCTGCGATGACACAACATTTTTTAAGAGTTTAACTTGTGATGTGTAAAAGAAACATCTGTTTATATAGTTCTGATTCTTGCAGGAGAGTCTCCGGTAATCTGATCACATCAGGCGTTGACGTCTGCTTTGACCCCAGACCCTGGGAGACAGTGCTATTACTACGGTAACTGATGTGAGGAGAAGTATCTCAGTGAGAACCCAGTCTAAGAAATGAAGCCACTGGTGAAGATAATGCTAATTAACAGTCACACAGTGAAACAAAATGGCTTAATTGTGCAGGAACCATCCTGTGGTGAGACATGAAGACCAGGGGGGGAGGTCACGCTTCCCGTGCAGATTATTGTAATCCTGCACTAATTACTGGGACACATCTTCTTCTCATGTGAAGCAAGACTGATGAGTTTTTTTTTTGTTAGTTTTTTAGTATTATTGCTACCTTTAATGAAAGCTGCACAAGTCTGACTAAAGCTCAAAATATACCATGCAGATCTGAAATTCCTTGTAGTCCATTCCTCATGTTCAGGAAGTAGGTAGATGTGGAACTACATTTTACTGGTTTATGTGACTTTCCTGCGTTTCCCTGCAAACAGATAGTACTATAATGTTGTTTTATTATGTTTCAGTATGCCACAATGGTCTTTGGCTTTTACGCCTTTTCAACACACAGAAAATGTCGCGCCTCCATTCTTCCTCCAAAGCCACATAAAGCCCACTTGGCCGGGTGCAGGTCCTTTCTGGCTTTTGACAGGAAGCTCATGATTTTAAATGTACGATTCATGCATAATGAATGAGCCCGGACAGGATGTGAGGGCAGTGGATCCAGGGAGCACCTGGGCCAAACAAAGATGCCCTTTCTGCCATGGGATTTGTACCCTGGTACCCGCTGTCACCAGCGGCCAGCTCGCAGCCAGCTGCAAAGCATTCAGGCTCGCCGTTCACATTCATCTCGTCAAAGTTGACTCCGAAAAGTGACATTGTCCTCTCGGACATAAAGAGCTCTTTATGGTGTTATTAATGATGGGCTGAAAGCTCTGCACAAATGTTTGGGGGACAAGTTTGTGTCTGTGTCTGAGTTTTGCTTTGTTTTAATCCACACAGTTTTAATTAGGACAAGATGCATCGTGATGGCTTTAGCACATTATCAGATTGTCAGAGTTTCACATCTGTATATTATGCTTTAAATGTCCTCCTTAAATAAACCAAATCTTCACAGCTGTGAAATTACAAAAGTAAAAATAAATACAATTTTATAATGAAAAGCAATGATCAAATGTAATCTTGGACTTGACCCTTGCACATGACATAAGCTTGTCTGGCCTTGTTCTATGCAGACAATGACAATGAGACTGAAAGGAAAAATTAGCATCGTCTGGGTTCATCTAAGGGGATGATAAATGATGAATATATGCAACAAGATAGAAAAATGTGCCCTGGTTGTCACAAACAACTCCACAAAACAACAATTTATTTGTTAGCATGCATGTGTGTATGCGCAGAGCCAGCCGGCTTGGCATAGACTGACCCAGTGGCATTGTTGTAGTGTGTGCAACCTCAAACATGGCAAGATTTATGCTGATGGGGGTGTGTTGGAATCCAATTTCCCTCATCCAGCCCAGCTGCATAGAGAACAAAACCAAAGGCCCAGCTGCGGATATTAGCATGGGCAGCCTCTCTCTTTCCCTCCTTGCCTCCCTCCTTTCCTCACTCTCTGTCTCTCTCTGTCCATGTGCTCCTGTCCCACAAGCAAATCACATGCCCACAGGACTTTTGTGTCTGCCTCTGTTGTTATGTTAATGACTCAGCCCATGAGAGAAAAGAAAAAGAGGAGATGTTAAAAGTTGATTGCAGGGCAAAGCTGAAAGGGAGAAAACTAATAGGAAACAAAGAAAGAACAAAATATAAAAGAATTCTTAATTAATTATTGAGTTCCACTCAGAAAGTCAAGTCTGTGTTACAAAACAAAAGCGCATACACAGCCTTGCATGAAATGCAAACAAGGTTGTCTTGAATTCTGACTGAGCCAAGTGAAAGCATTATTTAGCTGTACACGGTTGCTTGATCTTTTTTGTTTCTGCAGGCTTCCATCGACCTACCTGGCTGTGATCTGTGGACTTGCAGCAAAGATTATATGTGGCACTCACCATATGGCATCAATTAAAAGAGAACAACTTAGGAGCTCACAAATTAATTACATTTTTTTTTATTTTTTGGAGTAAAGTCAACAATGACAGAGTCCAGTTTGCACTCTAAAAACACAGAATGTGTTGCAGGAGCTGAGGTGTTTCCTAGAAGCTTATTAAAACTGCCAAAGAAGCACAAAATAAATGCAATTACTTATTCCTACCTGTTTCACTGAAATAGTGTCTAGCCTTACAAATTATCTTAAAAGTCATGCATAAATGCCCCAGACTCTGAATGGAAATATCTGCACATTTGAGGCTAAGAAGCAATATCTTAGGCAGGTGAGTGTTTTGTAGTGTAAAACTAACACCGAGTGAGTAAACACATTGGTTTTGTGTCTGAATAAGTAAAGAACTAGATTAGGTGCACAAACTTGAACAATAGTTTTCTCAAACATGATAAATAGAATCTACCTATTTTATATGGAGCAAAACAAAAAAAACACACACTTAACTGAACGATCTGAATTTAATTGAAATCTAATTTCTGTAATCTGTAAAACAAGCCTTCAATCTAATACGTTTATTCAAACTTAAATAAAAATAAATATTTGTGTCTTTGCTGTCAAACTGATTCTAAATTAAGTTGAGATTGTTAATTTGAATATAGAAGTGTCGGTATGTAGAGTGACAGTTAGAAAAAAATGGCATAATTGACCATAACTCCAGCCACTTGATGGCTGCAAAGTACTTTCAAAACAGTCCATGGTTTGAGTGAAACATGCATCAACAGATTTTAGTGGAAGAAGATAGGCTGTGTGGTGGTTTGAGGTAAATTCACAAAAATCGTCTACTAAGGATTAACTAAAGATGCACTAATAAACTTTGACTGCCTGATTTCGATTTATCTTCAAGAAAAAAACTGACGGGATTGAAAATATTGTTCCAGTCTCCCTGCCTTGATTAATTATTTAATTCAGGAGCAGAAAGGAATTGCAAAGCAGGGGTTTATTGTTATTTTGAAACAAAGAAAAAAATATTACAGAGTTTACATTTTAAGCTGTGTTTAACATTTTATCGATTAGCATGATAAGTGTGGTTTGCATTACTTACTGTACACAGCAGTCCCTGTGTGTATTCCCTGTGTAATAATAGTGAGAACCTTTGCTGTAAAATGTTCAGCCTTTCAGGTCTCTGGTAAAATCAGCTCACTAAAACGTCCTCAAGACAGGTACATTCTGTGGCAGATAGTTCCTTTTCATACATAAAAATGTTGGGGATAAAATGTTTGAAAGAGGAAAAAAGGAGGGTGAAAGAATGAAATGACCAACACTGGCTGATGTCCATGTTTGTTGTAGCAATCTGAATGGAACGCACACAATTTCCCATAAATAATACAGCCTTTTAAATAGCTTCTAATGCCTAGTGTACTTCCTCTAACTTCAGTTTTAAACATCTCACTAATGCCTCTTTTCAATTGGCTCCATTAAGCCTAGCTCCACTCCACTCGACCCACTTTGTTAGTTGTTCCATTACTGTTTTTTCTGTACCGGTACCTACTTTTTTTGTCCCTGCTCCTAAGCAGGTATGATCAGAACTGATTGGGACTGCATGTGACATGAGCAGACTGCTGTTTACTGATTGGCCATGGGAACAGGAGAAATGACAAGATTTTCTAGGAGGTAGTGCAGGGAAAGGTTAATGAATCTCACCATTGACTACAATAATATTAAGGGCCACAATGGCCGGACCGGGTCGAGTCTAAATATAATTTTACCGTTTACAAATTATAAACCATGCCTGAAGGCTGAAAGAAAAGAAAAAGGACACAGCAGCTTTCTGAATTACATGCAGGTTGCGCGCTGTATTTAATAACATCCTAAATCCGCTGATTACACATAAAATCAGGTGTTCAGATGCACATAAATTTCCCCTAAAACACACAAAACAATACCACCATAAAGCCACGCATGTGGTTTGGAAATTTATTGAAGGTCCTTGAGCAAACCACCGTCTGCAGACAGAGAGCAACAGCCTGTAATCAGACTGTCTGCATTGGGTCAAACGAGAGGAAGACCTCGCTGAGTCCACGTAGTATGACCGCATTAAAGCTAAAACTAAATTTAATGCGGTCAAAGGTCCACAGTCTTGTACTTTAAAGTCCTTGTCCTCATTATTGACATGGCTGAGACAAAAACTTTGTCGTGAAGCCCAAAATTGTAACTTCTCCAGGCAAACTTCGGAGCTTTACCAATCCAGAAAGTGTTGTCTCTCCACTCCGTTTCTCCTGCCACACCCGTGCCAGCTTCACACCAAAACCCGTATGCCTTATTTTAGAAGTTCTGGCTGGGTCCTTACCCAAGGGCGTCTACTCAGCTGGTTCTTAATTCGCTTACGTCCAATGATACACAGGAGAGGAAAGTAAACCTCTTGACGAATAAAACTACAGTGTTGCAGCTTGAAAGGTCTGAATAAACTGAATTTAATGTGTGTGTAGTCTAAGTCAACTTGGGTCCTATAGGTTGGCTTCTGTTGAACCTATGTCCAAATATGTTTCCAAGATGAGCAGGGTGTTGTTTACTCTACTTCTTTGATTTTACATGTAAAACTTTGTAATCGAAAAAGTACCATGTAAATAAAGATGAAGCGAGGTAGAACTAGCATTGTCATTCATCTCTTTCTCCCACATACAACACTTTAACATTATAAACAAATGTTTATCAAAGGCATACCTGGACAAAACAGTAGCCACAAATCCTAGTGTAACAAGTCTAACCTGACTTTTCCCATTACCCCCAGTCCTCCGTTCTGGGCAGTTGTTGACAAACGAAAGATACAAGCGGGTTTAGTTTGTCTCTCTAAAGGTTTGCAGAGCTTTTCGATGTGAACAAGAAAAACATTTTGAAGATTTTGGTTAGATTTTTGTTGTAACATTCCTTCTCATGTAAACAAAATATCTACATATATGTCTTTTTTTGCTGTCTAATCACCCACTGCTGGTTGACGGTTTGGGCATCTCACTTGTGCTTTTGCTCATTTGCTGTATTCCAGGGATCAAACAGATGGCTGCATCAAGGGGCCTTACTGCGGGGTCACCACCAAAAACAATCTTGGCACATGCTGACATCTTGATTCAACAACAGTGATGGGTCTATTTTCTGTTTTCTAACATTGTCTACAATAAATGCATTCAGCGCCCCACCATTTTGATTTACCTTACACCAATATTTGCTAACATTTCTGATCACAATGGGTGAATTTCTGCAAGCAGTAACCTTAAATTAACATATTCTACTTGCCATCTGTACATGCTTTAAAAAGATAACATGTACAGTATGTACAACACACATCTATCATTCTGTAATATTATATTTTAATATGTTTTGAAAAAAAATACTCAAAACCTTTGAAAATAAATATGTTTTGTTTCCCAATGCTTGGTCTTAATGTACAGTAGCCAGACACTACACTTAAGCAACATAATTAGATTAGGCAAGTACACGTGCCACTCACAGACTGTTTATTGACCTTAGAATTGCTGCTAGGTTAGCACTAAATTCATGTTTTAAAAGCATACCTTGGCTAAATTAGATCCATTTTCTAATTCAGAGGTATTTATCTGTTGGCGTCAGCTAAAGACACTTAAGTCTTTTGGGCCAGCATTTGTCAAAATAAATTTTTCTATGCCTGGCTAGTGGAGAGTGACATTTGTGTATTTAATAAACCCTGATTTGTTTACCGGTTGAGCACTTAAGACCATAGACTTGCGACCAGCGACAGCCTTGGACAACAGTCAAACTCATTTCAGGATGCAGTAGTACTCTCTCTCTTTGTGTACATATGTGTTATAAGACAGTCCTGCAACTCTTGCCTAATTCATGCTGATTTTTTACATGGGGTCATTTGGACACTTCATTAATCAAGAGCAACAGCATTAGACATGTTAACTCTTAGGGCTGGTTATATGGTTCAGTGTATCATGTTCACTGTGAATTTTGATATATTCCTGACTTGGACTCTGCTTTTCTTTAGACAGAGTGATCATGGAGAGGATCTGTTTTGAGCAGTACAGAGCATAGATAAATAAACAGTCAATGCAAGCATCCCACTATGAGTGTCCAAGACAGGCAACCGAAACAGGCAAACTTATGTCAAACAACTTGTGCCTTGAGGTGAAGTGGGTTTAAAGGGTGGATGCTCTTAAAAAATGGGAAGGTACAGTTCTGTCAAAAATATTTGTCCCCTTCCTGAGTTCTTCTGTCTTTGCTTTTGGTACACGTCCCAATTTTGGATAATGATATTTTAATCATACAGTGAAAAAAACCTATGCAAACCCTCGGATTGTAACTTGACCCTATGTGAAAAAGTAGTTGCCCTCTAAACCTAATAATTGATCAAGCCACCATTGGCGGCAACAACTACCATCAAGCCTTTGAGACTGACAATGTGTCTTTTATTACTGTGGAGAAATTTTGGACCACCCCTCTGGACAGAAAGAGTGGGCATGTTTAAAACAGGTCACTCTATAAAATTAGACCCCATGTTTACATGAGATTTACCTTTATAAATAAAAGTGAAATAAAAAAAAAATTGCAGGGTTTTCATGCATTAATGACTTGTTTAAAATCCTGTCACAGCATCTCACTCTTGGTTTAAGTCTGGAATTTGACTGGACCTCTTGAGAATTTTTATTTTGCCTTTTTTGAGCCATTCATTGGTGGACCTGCTGGTCTGTTTTAAATCACTGTCCTGCTAGATAAACCAAGTGCTTCAGGGGAAACTGAAAACAGGACATTCTCTTATAAGATTTTCTCCTGGAGAGAAGAATTCATGTTTCCACTAATAATTGCAACTTGTCCAGATCCTGAAGCAGCAAAGTAGCCCCAGAACATTAAACTACCACCACCACTTTTTGGCAGATTTTCTTTTTTCTGAAATGCTGTTAGTTTTGTGTCATATGTAACAGGATGCACATTTTCTAAAATTTCCACTTTTGTTGTGTCTCTTCACAGAATATTTTTTTTAAACGTCTTGGGTTTCATTCTGATGTGAGACAGGCCTTTGTGTTCTTTTTGGTCAGCACTGGTTTTGGCCTTGGAACTCTCCCAGTCTCTTTCTGACTGTTGAATACTGAACACTGACCTCAAATGATGCAACTGAGCTCTGTAGCCCTTTTCTTTTTTTTTTTTTTTTGTTTCCTCCTGGATGAGTGGTCCATGTGGTCTTAGAGAAATTTTGGCAGGAGGTAAAGTTCACCACTGCTCCATATTTCCCCATTTGTGGATAATGGCTCTCACTGTGATTTGCTGGAGTCCCAAAACTTTGTAAATGGCTTTGTAACCCTTTCTAGAATGATGTCTAGTCTTTATTTCTTATCTGTTCTAATAATTCTTTTAGTTTATTTCATTTTGTCACACAGGTTCTGTTTGAGTGATTTCTTGGTTTCACGGATAAGGTAGTAATCAGTGTTTGTCAACTGTCTGCTCAGTTGACAGATAAGAAAAATAAGATAAAAAGAACTGAACAGGAATAATTAAGAGATTTAACTTCAGGATATAGATGAAGTTGTATCCCTGTTACCTCTGACAGAATCAATGAACCAAAATGACAAAACCTAAAAATCTGACTGCATAGTATTTGTAAAAACAAAAGTTGTCATTATTTTCTTTCCTCTGTTTCTGATCTCTCAGGCTGTGTTCTTTATCTGTTCTGCGTTTGGCACCACCCGATGAATGGGTCGTTTAACATCAGCTTTGTCAAATAAATCTAGCGAACATCCGCAGAGAACCCAGACAGAACCTAGAGGACAGGCATGGATGCCAAAATTTATGTCATGCAGGCCTCGTGGTCAAGGCTTTGTGGACAGTAGAGGGAACTGGGACATCCAAATTTACTTTGTCAGTTACTGTTATTCTATAGCACTCACCTGTTTGTGTGAATTAGCCTGTTTAATTAAACTAGAAACATTCCAGTTATTTCTCTACATCTACTTGCTTCTACTTGCAACTTGCAGGTAAATGTGAAAGATGTCAATTAAAAGCTGTTTGGAAAGCCAGTGGGAGGGGCCTGATGTTGAAATGTATTGATTCTGAAAAAAATGCAAAAGCAAAGCTTATTTAAGTTAATATTTAGGGTTTTGTGTTACATTTTAACGAACCAAAGCCACATATAAAATAAAATTATACTTCCCATTATTTAT
Source organism: Crenichthys baileyi (assembly GCA_036173005.1). Lineage (NCBI taxonomy): Eukaryota > Metazoa > Chordata > Actinopteri > Cyprinodontiformes > Goodeidae > Crenichthys > Crenichthys baileyi. The sequence goes on from JAHHUM010001498.1 coordinate 466,390, forward strand.
AGTTTTAATTCATTACGTATTTTTTTCTACAAAAGGTCAGTTTTCTGAAACAACACTTGTAGTATTTGAAGTATGATGCCAGTTCAGTTCGAAAAAGATCAAGCAACACATGTAGCCCTGACCAATAACCTGTTCTTTCACTCAGAAGGATAGACAAACAGGAGGAGATTTACTGCTGTAATCAAAGTCTTGTCCTCAACTGGAAATTGGGCGTGAATTACGTCATCAACCTGTCTTCACATGCATCATTTGATTTAGAACAAATGTAGCGTATTCAGGCAGATTTTAAAAAATGTGACGGCTCCCACTGTACCTCATTGAATTTGTGGGACATAAATAAGTCAAACGTAAACGTTTTGTCACTTTCATCTTTTTAGATCGAGTTCAGTGTTATAAGTTAATCAGACATTGTATACAGGTAGAACGCATAGAGTAAGCATTTATCTGGCCCTTTTGTTTTTTACTGAGCCACAACAGAATTGTAATTATAAAAAATAATTGCTATTTATTTGGTGAAAAAACAAAATCCTAAATCACTAATTTGTACATAGTTACTTGTCAGAGTATTAGATTTTATTGTGGTGGTGTAATTGTAATAATACTGGCATCTACAGCCATTGTATACAGCAATCACAGTGTTCCTAAGTTGAATATGAGCCTCATCAAAAAGAAGGCTGTTTAAAGACCTTCATTCCATTTGAGAGCAAGAAAAGCCAGTTCACTCATCTTGTAGAAAAATAACATGGGGACTTGCAGTCAGCTGATGGATGGTGTGTAATTAGTTTCCACAAACAGTCAGACTTCCAGTTGTATTACAAAAATACCTGAATGATATTACACAGAACATTTCCATAAAACTAGAACACCTTTTTTAAATCCTTGTGAATAATTTCACTTAAAATGAAAAAGTGTTTTTTGTAAGAGACTAAAACATATTTATTTTTCTTTTTTTAATTTTCATGGCTGAAACATTTACCTAATTGTTATTTGATATAAATAAAAGATTTAACATTCTTATAGGTTTACTTTTTTCATTTAAAAAGAAACATGCATTCATGGAAATTAATTTTAGTTAGGCCTGTTAGTAAGGCGCCACAGAAAAAGTACACAACTTCCATACAACCTTGATGCATTAAGCTCTGGCAGTTTGTCATATTCTGACAGCTGTAACAAGACTCTGACACTCTTGGTGATTTGGCTCAGAAATTAAGATCAATTAAACAAAAACCATTAAGTAACTCCAGGTTTACTTTGTCATTTAGATTATTTTATTTTACCTTTAAAATATTTTTGGTAAATATCCATTTGGAATCCTGCTTGGAAAATGGATTTTTATGAGGAAATACACCCAGTGTATACAAACAGAAAAGCAAAGAAGTGATTATATAGAAGAACTGTTGTTATTATCTATTAATTTGTTTTTTTCATTTACAGTAGAGATATTTTAAATGTATCTAAAAATAAATGTAGATAATTTTCTGAGGTAAAACATTTTTTGAAATCTAAACTTTGGGACTGTCTTGCAATTTTATTCCAGAGCATATCTTAAGAAATTATAATTCTTTTATAATATTCAAAATAACTTCCTAACCCACACAGACTTTAGAAGAGAAGTCTTGTGCAGCAAAAGTGTCTGACTGGGCCCTCAACAATAATTCTGGCCTAAAGGGCCTCTTAAAGCCCAGAACCAGTTTGTTTTAAGCAAATGAATCCAAGCATGGAGACAAGGGACAAAAAATGGCTGACTCCTCAAATGTTATCTGGGTGCAAAGGAGTATAGATTACACGAAATAAATAGAAATAATAAAGGAAGAAAACAACAATTTATTTTCTGGCCTGTGCCGTCTTGTGTAAATGAGGCAAGGTTTTGATGTCATGCATTTATCTGTGCTGTTAGCCATTTTATATATACATAAAAATGCTTTGATTAAAATCCTATGTTGACAGTAGTAAAGAGTGAGGTAAAATAAAATGAGATAAATAGATAAAAGGAGAAACACCGTATTTTAAAGTGCAACCAAGCAGGAAATAAAAATATTAACTGCTACTGAAATAACACTTCCAACATTTTTTGATCCCTGGTGTGATTTTGCTCTCTATCCATTAGATGATTGGGCCCGACAACCTTGTCCAGCACGTCTGCACCAACAGTGTGGTAATCAGCAGTGTCTGTGTAAGCCCCAGTATGGATTTCAGACCCGGACGGCTGAGGACTTCTATGGCTCACATGTGTTTCAGGACGTCTCTGCCAGGCCTGTCAGATCCAGTTCCAGGCCATTGCTGCCTAAATGGATCCTGATTGGCTATTTGGACAGGGAAGTGTGTAAAAGGTTGACATGTGAGAGGCTGAATCTCTGTGGGGCCTCTATTGTTCACACTCTAGAAAGAAAATTCATGTAAGTTACAGGAAATCCAATATAGCTCTGGTGACCTTTTCTTCATTTTAAAAGGAACACTCATGAGGGTAATAATTTTTTTTCTAGAATGAAATATTATGACATTTTGATATAATCTATGCTACTGAAGGCCTGGATATCAGCTTGTTTGAAATGTTTTCACCGCTAGGTCTGCTGCATGATTGATGAGTTTTGACACGATGACTACATTTTAACATTCCCTGAATTATGGCTACATACAAACACAGTTCAGTCATAAACCACACACATTCATTGGCTATTTTTGTTAAAGAGTTTAGAATGACACCAACTGCTCTGTAACAACCTGAGATATAAAACATTGACTGGCTGAAGACTGCATGATCTAAGACAACTGCCCCTTCTTTTCACCATCAGCCTACTATAAACCTGGGTATTACCTACAAAGATTAAGTTGCAAAATAATGATGTGATTTTAGACATCATAATTCCATGTTTTATGACAATTGTAGAGAGCCAGTCAGAAATATTGTCCAAGTTTCAACCAAATCAGCTAAAGAAAAAAAAAATCAGTAACCATCCTGGAAACACCTGGAGCATGGGTTTCACTGTCTATAGTAAAGCAAGTTTTACACCACTGAGAGGAAAGAGAGGGTGCTAACCAAAGAAAAAAGAAACTCCTATGCTGACACCTTCCTTCGGTCAACAAAAATGTACATTTATTTATAAAATGTACAGTCGTATGCAGCAAACACAGTGTTTCTAAATTAAATCTGTGCAGCATCAATAGAAGACTGATTGAACACCTTTATTCCATTTAAGAGCAGGAAAACCCAGTACATTTTGTCTTGCAGAAAAATAATATGGTTACCTAAAGTCAAAAACCAAGAGCTGGAGTGTGAAAACGTCATATTTGGAGTTCCAAGGATAGTGGTTTAAAATCACATTAAAACTGTTTTATAAAACGGAGTTTTGACGAAAATTCAATCTGGAAGACTCACCTCCACCACCGGCTCCGTGCTATGACTCCATCATGCGCCAATCAGTGTCAAGTATGCATTCCTCCTCAGCTAATCAGCCTTCAAGGCTTCGCTTTTAAGGACCTCCAACCATGGACCTCCCTGTTCTCCCGCCGAGCTTTGACCCTCCTCCACCCCATCGCCACCATCTGGCTTCCAAGCTCCTTCCAACTCCCTTATTTCCTCGGGCCTCCACTCCTTCACCAGTATCGGATCCCAGGAGTGGAAGACATCTCTAATCCTAATCCTAAATCGTTCATTTAAGCTCATGTCCATTCATAGTATTCATGTCCTTCCTCCCGGGGTCCCGAGCGCCAAAGAAATAAACCATCTGCTATTTAAACCTTCTAATCGGCATCTTTTGTGTTCTTTATTGTGAGTCTTTTACAAGATTGAAAATATATATATATATATTATATATATAATATATATATATAAATATATATTCTAAAAGATTACCCTGACCATAACCCATGCTGAAAATTTGTGGACTATGCTTAAAAGTTTCAATCTAAATGACTTCCAGTCAAATATCCATCCATTTTCTATACAGGGGTCCATACAGGGTCATGGGGGAGCTGGTGCCAATCTCCAGCAGTCTACGGGCAAGAGGTGGGGTACATCCTGGAAAGGTCACCAGTTCATCGCAGGGCAACACAGAGACACACCGGACAAACAACCATGTACACACCCATTCATATCTACCTTTAAAGCGATAACCTAACGGTCATGTTTTTGGACTGCGGGAGGAAGCCGGAGTACATGGAGAGAACCCAGGCCGGAGGTCGAACCCATGATAGTCAAATATTCAACTGGAAATATGCCTGAAACATGTTGATAGCTACAAAATTCATGTTGTCGAAGAGCAACTTGCTAACAGAGGTTTATCAAAAATATTAGTAGGGGTGATTGTATTTCTGAACTTGTATGTAAAAATTATTCTAACTTGTAAAATTCCTGAAATTATTGAAAATGCTGCAGCCAGGAAAAAGAAATGTCTAAATGCATCATTTTAAGTCCCAAATAAAGATGACTTCCTTGCCCATGGTGAGTTTGGATAATCTTCTGACTACAGCTGTGTTAAACCAGTTTATGGTTTTACAAATCTACCATTACAACAGTTACTTGATCTCTTGTTATGTACAAAACAATGCAACTGAACCTGAAGTTACAAAAGGATACTCAGCTAACGAAATGCATTATGTATGTAAATATTGTCTTGTTGCATTCCTTTACCAACTGGTAAAGCATTTTTTTAGCGATTAGACTTTTCTTGTTTATGCAAGTAAGATGGCAGACAATAGAATGATAACATCTTTAATCTGAGTAGCTGGCATTTTCCATTATGTGGTAAGAATTCTGGAAAAACGTTTGGGGTGTGCACATGTGATCAAGTTACATTTTACAGGTTTTGAAAGGGTTTATGCTTCTGTCATCTTAAGTACATGTTTATGTGAAGAATTTATCATTTAAACTGACACCTATCTATGGGGTAAGAGCGCTGTCAAAAACAATGTGTATGTAAAGACGGAAATGTGTGGATATTAGTCAATAGTTGTGCATAAGTAACCAAATAACCATGCTGAGTACTTTTAAAAGAAAATTAATAAATGTGTCTGTCATTTACTTCCTTCTTATGTATGACTTGAGTGAGTTATTTGCATTACAAGAGTCCCAGGTTGGCACATTCTAATAATTTACATGTTTTATCTGGAAATATGGCCAAATCAGTTTTATCTATTTGCATATGTTAATGTATTACAGCTATACAGTTTAGGTTTTCCAGAAGTTGAAAACCCATAGCCAGTTGTTCCAACAGTTTCCCTACAATCCTCTTCATTATGATCGCATTAATGGGGGTTAGCACATCTGAAGCCAATGATCAAATGGAGGCTGACTTTGTGATGTTTTGATCATGTTTAAAGGTTCTTAAAGAAAATTCAATTAACCAATGAGTTATTTTAATTAAAAAAAATTGTCTGCACAGTCACAGGGTTGACGACTGTATAAGCTGGTGCACGTCTAAGGTTTGTTTCTTAAACCAGTTACCCAGCAAAAAATGAGAATGACTAATGGTATGGTACCCCTTTCACACATTGTTACTTACAGTGGCCGTTTTTAAAGAAATGTTTTGTAAAACTACCTGAAACATTCTCCTTATGGAAGCACAAAAAAATGATTTCTTCAATGTTTTTTTGGCATTATGACTGCAATAGATCAAGAAAAGCCCAAGACTGTGGAGTATATACAGGAAAAGCTGCTTATTGTAGTCCACTATTCAGATCTGTAAAAAAATAAAACATAAAATCTAAAGGAACCACAAACTTTTCAGAGTGAAAAGCTTATTTACCATTTTTATTTTAAAATGACAAATTAACCTAAATGCTCGGCTGTAAAGAAGTTGCTATCTAGCTGCAAAAATCAATGAATAAATAAATACCTGCACAGTGTAAAATGTGTTAAGGGTTTCTTGTTGCATCAAAACTTCATGCCAAACTACTACTTACTAAAAGTTTCAGTGCTTTATTCGAATTACTTTATTTTACATTTACAGCCCTGCTTTTTATATTTTCTCTTGAAAAAAATCATATACTGATTTTTCGGTTCACAATCGGTCGCTCAAGTGAAACGAGAATTGCATTTAACAAAATATGTATCCACCAGTCTTTTTCATCTGAATGTTCATACTTGAAGATTCTTTCACAAAGTTTAGTGTTTACAGAAACAATTTTCAAAATAAATCTCACTTAAATTTTTCATAATGTTATACCTGTTATATAGATGTATGGATACATTAATTCAGAAATATAGGTAATAAATATAAGAACTAAAGAAAACATCCTTTAAAATCTACTGCAAAATGTAGTAAAACATATATTAACTACAAGGAATGATTTATGACCCACAAACATTTATTCATTTATTTAATATATTACATAACGTGTACATGATGAGAACATTTTTTCTATGCATTATGGAGGATGTTTGCCTTATCTCAGACATTTAGTTGTTGAAGTCAGAGTGAAAACCATTCTTAAACGAGTTTAAAGCTTGCCATTGCACCATATGCAAAGTAGATTACAGTAGATTACCACCAAAATACCGAGCTCCTGTCTTCCAAGTTTCACCTGAAAGCAGAATGCAGGATGGTAAAAGAAGTCTCCAAAATCCCTAAAATTACATCACAGGACCTACAGCAGCCTTAGTTTGCCTATTACAAAACATCTGATGAAACTAAAAACCATAAAATAAATGTATTGAGTTGCAGATTTGTGAAGGTGTGGCACAATAATACAGCATATTATATGTATATTATCTAAAAGAAACAGTACAAATTTGTGTGTATTTTTCAGTATGTATCTGATATTATATTTTAATAAAGACGTTAATTATCCACATGACATTTTCTATTCTTTCTGAGCCTATTTGAGGGACCTTTCAGACTTCCTGCCACTAACACTGGTCGGATTACACCAAGGGGCGTATGAAGATTGTTATCATCCGGTGATCTGTCTGAGTTAAAGCGACATCTTCTATACACAGGAAATGCATGCAATTCAAATGAACTGAATGGTCATAAAGTCCAGGACGGCCGAGGATAAGTGGTCCTTTCTGTGAATAGAGAAATGAGGGAAAGTGAACAAGTATTGTTCGGTCTACAATCTGTCAACGCGAGACAATGCCTCTTTGATTGGAGCCCCCAGATTTAAGTTCAATGCCAAGGAATCAATAAAAAATGGCATAGGGGCCCCAACTGTCAGAGGTCAAATGAGTAGGAGGGAACATTGGGTGTGAGAAGGGGAAATGGAAGGAGAATTTTTTGTAAAGTCAGACAGAGAGAAATCATACTCTTTGTCTTCTTAAAAATGAGAGAAACAGTTAAGAATTCTGAGGAATGATTAATGGAAGTACTGAAAGAAACGTAACACAAGAATCAGCGCAACAATCTTACATTTTCAGCTTCTAAATAGCATCTTTAAAATGGCCAAATGAAGTGATTTGACTTTAAATTAATGAAATGTCTTTATGAAAAGCCACAGACATGGTTGACCCCCAATGTACTGGATGTCGTCTAAGCCTTTTTCTTTGCAGTTTCAGTCAGAAATGTGTCTACGTTCCTGCCTTCAGCTGGGTGTGTTTAAGAGATCGTTTTTTTTGTTAATGACTAAACTGTGATAATTTGAGGCAACTACAACTACATCAAAACCTATCAGCACATTAATTACTTTATTTATACTTAATAGTCCATAGGAATGTTGCTAAGTTTACCATTTGTGCTTCTTACAGCTCAATATAGGAGATCTACAGGGACGTTGGAGCTTATCTGCTACATCAGGTTGTACCTGATCAGATCCTCATCTAGATTTAGGATCTTACCAATAAATAATAGCCCTTGCCTCTGAAAATAATTAAATTTCTTTCGTCATGTTTGAAGGTTTGTAATTAGCACATTGTTCAGAACTTCTTTTTTTATTCCTGCTGTAATCCAGCTTAAAGAAAGAATAGCTATGCATAAAAACTTGATCCCTACATGAAACTGCGCTTGAGACAAACTCATAATGAATCATGTGTGAATGTCTGGTGGATGTATCATCCAAGTATTTGCTGAAACAGCAGCCTACTGTCTGAGAGAGTTGGCCTCCGCCTCATAAAGAGAAGAGAAATGTCTAAATGGTTTCTTTCTATATGTTTATAATCATCTCTTTGACATTGTAAAATAAATAAACTTACAAAAGTGTAAGATCAATTAATTATCCCAAACACCTGACAAAAAAGCTTTATCCTTGTCTGGCAAAAGGCTGAAATCAAATAAACATTTGGGAGTAATTACATTAAAATCTAGAACAGGCTTTTTCCAATGATTCCAAACAGTCAGCTGTTAACAAAAGATGGTTAGCACTAAACCAATCAAGGTGGCTGCAAGTTTCTGTACATTTAAACACAGTTTTGATTGTCTGAGTGTCTGAGTAATAATGTCACCGTTCAGACATATTGAACCTTGTGTAAAATGCACTGACTAATCTGTTTGACATGGGTGTGATGTGTGACAGGAAGAATTTATGACAGAAAACTGTAGCGCTTTTAACGTCTGCCGACATAAAAACAGAGTAAGAGTTATTTCCTCCTTAAAACTGGGTCCTCAACAGACTGACACAAAGGAAGCCGCAGTATATCCTCAGCACACCCACGGTGTAACCAAACACCAGACTGTCTGCGCTAGCAGTAAGATCAGAAGCTGATTCTACTGATGCTGCTGTGCGTTGTCCTCCACAATCCTGCACATTTTGCCAAATATTTAAAGTCACTCAAAACTAAAAATGGTCTGTATTTATCAAACAGAACATGTATGCACCTCTCTCGTCTCATCAGCAGACCCTGAAATACGTTTGTTCTCTAGATCATATGTGCAGATTCTCACTGGCACTGTCCTCGAAAACGAGGAAATGTGAAACATCTTAAACACAAAGAGACTGCGGTTATTGTCTAAGAGCTGTGTTGTTGCCGAGGGAGGTACGTGCTGTATTTCTGGTAAGGTTATTTTGCAGTGCATTTTGTTGACTTACTGTGGAATGCATGCTGAACTCAGAGAAGTAAGTAATACTACAACTTCTGGATTTTTAACTCCTCATAAAGAACCTTGCAGAAGAATGAGATTTGATCACCCTGACAGACAGGTTAGTTATCTATATCAATAAGATCTGAGAGGCGCCCTGGATGAGAGAAAAGCTTAGCTCAGAAGATGAAACCATAATGCAGAGATCAAAGAAGAACATTCCTGGACAGCCAGACTTGTCTACAGACATGCTCTCAGACCGTCCACCTGCTTGATGAGGGAGCTCATCCACCTGCTTGTCCAAGATTAAACAATTATCCAAGCCAACAGTAAAAAAAAGACAAATTTAACACAAACTGGAGTTCAATTTAAGAAATTTTGCACAAAAAAAACAACAAAATAACACTTTACGTTATATTTTTTCTTATATATGTAAAACAAAGACACGGCTCTCTTTTCCAAATAAATGCATGAAAACATATCATAAGAAACAACTAGCGTTTAACTTGCAATGCTGTAATACGCAAAATATGCTGTATATTATTTTTAAATCTTACCTTGTTTTATTGTGTTTATTTTAAAATGGGGACGGATGGACAGACAGACAGACAGACAGACAGACAGACAGACGATAGATAGATAGATAGATAGATAGATAGATAGATAAATAGATAGATAGATAGATAGATAGATAGATAGATAGATAGATAGATAGATAGATAGATAGATAGATAGATAGATAGATAGATAGATAGATAGATAGATAGATAGATAGATAGATAGATAGTTTAAATAGATAGATAGATAGATAGATAGATAGATAGATAGATAGATAGATAGATAGATAGATAGATAGATAGATAGATAGATAGATAGATAGATAGATACAAGAGGACACAAAAACTCACTTAATCACCAGTGAAAAAAAAGCAGTTTATGACTACACTGTTATGACTACACCACAGGTGCAAAGACTGGCCTATTGACTGACAGCAGTTTCTGTTGGACTATATAGTTAAACAATAAGCACCAGCATATTCAGCCCACAGCAAAGCTAGAAGTTAACCACTGCATTATATTTGCTCACCTGTAAATTAAATATTGACCTTATCTTTTCGTGCAGGTTTTTTTCACATCTGGAGTTTCCTTGTTTTAAGGATACAATTAAAGAGCTATCTATAAAATATTTCCTTAAGATTTAATAATGAGGCATGCCACGACTTTTTAAGTAAAGCCAGGAAAGTCAGTGTTGTGTCTTTAACAAAAAGATTTCTTGTCAATGATTAAATGATAAGTCCCATTAGTTTAAACATTAACAGGTTTTTATACATTGTAATGAGAGAAAAAAAGAGGGAAAAACACAGAGTAACCCAAGAAGACAGATTTACATAATACAATATGGGTGACAAACAAATCATGCACCTGTGTTCACACTGTACACCAGAAAATATCAGAGATTAACTTCTGCTCCTATATACTATTTTATCTCCCTTACTGCTGTGCCAGCCTTTAAAAATTATATTTTGCCCACCAACGGTTCATCATTTACTTGTTTATGCGTCATAAATAGGTCCAAGAAACCCAAAAGCCAGCTCCAAGAAGAAAGTCAACATTTAAAATATTTTGTGAGCAACAACCTGAAGCCCATCTATGTAAATTCCAAAACCTGATTTATCCCTTCAATCAAGTGGAAGCCCTTACAATATTTTATACATGAATTCATTGGGTGTTAATATGACGTCCTGGCCATTGTTTTGATAGCAGTAGCACCGTGGTTATGTTAGTGCTTTGCGGGGTGCGGGGAGTGAAGCGCCTCAATAGCATTTAAAGAGACAGCAACAAAATGAGTTGCTCTCAGTGGCACCTTAGCTACAATAATACGGAATTCAGACCAAAGTATTGCAGTTCCACCCTCTATTGACCACAAATGAATGATTTAGTGTGAACAGGAAGGATTTAAAAGAATAATATATAACATTTTAGGTAGATTTGAATACTGGTACAGTGTGTCCTTATTGGTCTCTGTAAAAAATCAAGACGGGTAGCTTTTAAAACATTGATTTTCTATATATTTAAATGTAGTGGCCCTTAATACATTTCATAGTTATTTGGCAGTGTTTTTTTTTATTCGATTTGGACAGTTGAATTCAAATAACAATATGATTGTCTTTATGTTTCATCATTAGTAACCTGGTAGGACATTTACTTTTTCATAAATATGTAGTCAAACATTTGTGACTGAGAGTTCAGTGTTTATCATTTAGCACCAGCCTTTAAATAACCTAACTTCTCTCATCAGCTTGCGTTTCCTGCTCATCAGATGTTGAGCAGAGATTGTTTATTTAAAACTGGTAAGAAAATGCATGCAATCTGGAAAATCTCCCTGAGGTACCAGAATGAGAAGCGGTGTACATTAACCCATGTGAGAGGTCTTTGAGTTACAATTGTGCCGTCATCAAAACCCTCAATTTTAGGTCTCCTATATTTGGAAAGGCACATACTGTTGTGAAATATTGAATGCTTCATGCTTAATTTAAGAATTAGTGCAAATGGCACTAACCAAAACACCAAGGTCCAGTACAAAATAATTAAGTTACTTTTACAGTTATTAAGTGGCAGCTTAGGGCCAAATGAGTCAGCTATCAGGAATACTTAAACAGAGCTCTTTTCTGTAGTTGCACAATCTTCATTTCTTAAGTCAGGTGCTATATGAACAATACTGCTTTGTGCTTTTCAAAGATCTTCAGCACCATTTGTAGTATGAGATTTTTTCAGAAATTTTGCAAACTGAGATTGAATACTGCTTGTTTATCTCTCTGAATAGGATTTGATCTGTAATTTCATTTGTTTTTTAAGCAGTTGTTAAAAAATGCTGAAATTTAAAAAGAAATTTAATAATTACATTAAAATAGATATGAACCACAAACAATGTTCATCATTTTTACATCAGTGTCATTTTTCTTTGAAATATAACACAAATAATCTCATTTTAAAAAGTGTGCCTTAGTTCATATTGCGTTGATGATTTATCTATAATGTGACTGAGATGTAACTGACATGAAATGTCATGAAAATGGCAGAAAAAGCAATGTACACGGGTATGCCATGAAAAGTAGTACAGTGTTTAAAAAACTAAACATTTTACTTGGGTTAAATAAAGGTTAAACAAAGTAATATAATACAAGGATTTCAATATTCATAAATAGTAATTTACTAGTGGAGTTTATGATGGGTACACAGAATCCGGGACATTTTAGCATTAAACAAATGTTTGGGTTTTTTTGTTTTTTTTTACAGTTTCTGTTCCCAACCATGTTCTAAAATTCACAATATTTTTTGTAAAAACCTAAAATGTGTTTTATTAAGTTTGCTTTGGCCCCTTTAGATTCCTCAAAGTGGAATTAACTTCCTGATTAAGCTAGTTGTGCTAGCATTTTCACTCTCCATAGCTAGTGTTTATGTCTTACCTGCTCCCTTATAAACAAATATTATTTTACAGCTCTCTGCTGCCTCGGCAGCCAGTGGTTTATTATTTTATATCATATTTTATGTGTCTCTGTATTGCTGTGACAGACAGCATCAGAAAAAGATGCTGGGAGCTCCAGTGGGCTGCACAAATGGCATTGATTGTTTATTTTTTTTAAATCGACCGCATCCCGAACCAAGCCTTTGGCCCTGCCCCTCGGCGATAGCTGAGAGGCCCAGGCCACACCTAGGTGAATGGAGTCACATAATCCCTCTTTTAATAGGCAATATCAGTTTAGAAATTCCAGCATCAAGGCCAGAAACCAACAAACTGTGACACAATAATCACAACTATGCAACTTGAACTGTTAAAAATCAATTGGCAGCATGGGGATCTTTGTAGCACAGTACGTATACCTGCCAACAGTATAATTTTTCTATGTATCATGACATCTGAAACGTTTCCATCTTTAATTTGAGCCATATTTGATTAAAATCGGATAAGAAATAAGGCGCTACAACCGATTTTGTGACAGATGCATGCTCATCCCGCATCAGAACAGCATGGTTTGTTTATTCAGTGCTATCTATAATGGCTAATAGGAGATGTCCAAACAAGTAATGTCAATGTGTTTATCACTGCCATGTATTTACTTTCTACATATGCTCTGTTTTAATTCATACCTTAAATTTCAACATCTTTACTATTGAGAATTCAGAAAAAAAGATTTTAAATGTGGAATTACAAACTTTTTTCCGAAATTTTATTAAAAATCCTCCTGCTCAGAGTAAGAAGAAGAAAACCTTATTCAGATAAATATGTGATTAAGGAGTCCACAATATGAAGACAGGTGTTAACCAAATCATTGCAAAGGCAAAAAAGCACTTTGATTTATTCCAAAATTCAACGTTAGCAGGTTTTGAATCTCTATTATTTTTATTCAGGATAAATGCAGATAGTAACAGGGTACATATTAATTGATAAAATGTCACAATACTATAATGTTGATTTGGAAGAAATTTTAAATGGTGAATTAAAGTTAAAAGATTAAGTGATAACTGTTAATAAGTATTTAAAGACTCTAAGATAATTACATGTCCATGTGGTAATTTAGGCCTAAGAAGAAACAGTACAGGTTTGAACTCATTAGCTACAGCGATGCAGGGTTATAGGTGCACTGTGAATTTGAATTTGATGGGGAAAGGTTCATTTCAGTCGTTTGGGACTGGAGACTTAACTCTTCGTTGGGGTGAAAGACTTGAGACTTGACTTGGACTTGCGCCTCAAAGACTTGAGATGTGACTTGGTCTTGGAAAAAATGCTTTCTGAACATCTCTGTTGTGCAAACACAATCCGATCACCTCAGCATGCATGTTGGTCCCAGGTGTGTACAGGGCCATACTGCAACCTGAAGGGTCAAATGAGTTTCACATTCACACACTGAAAAGGAAATGAAATATTTCTGTAAAAATATGTATCTTCTTCCTTGTTATTGTATTCACTTACTGAAAGAAATCAGGAAGCTAAAATACGTTTCTGTCTTGAAACTGTGGCGCCACTGCAAAGTTAAGACACACCCCACTTTAGAGAATTATTAAATTAAAGCAGGGAAGAAAGGGCCAGTCTTTTTGATTGTGTCCTTCTGTAAAGCTTTACTTCTTGGCCTCAGCTTTTCACGTTTTCAAAGCTGAATATCAATTAAACTTTTCCCTTTTTTAGAGCTAATGCTGTTTGCAACAGAGTTTAAAACTGAAGAATATATATGCATATGTTAGCATTTGGTTTGAAAGTCTTACAGTAATGGCTAAATGTATAGACATCGTCCTTTAGCATATTCACAAAATCTTGGCAAATTCATGTCTATAAAACAAGGAGAGCTAAAACAGTTTTTGAAGAATCTTTATAGTTTTTCAATATGGACATCTTTGATTCCAGTGTGCTTGTGTCCAAAACTCTGAACAAAATGCAGCTGTAACTGTTTATTCATTGATAGATCATTTATATTCAAATGGTGTACGATACCTATGTAAAGGAGGCGGCCTTTACAGTATGGCAAACTGTGCACTCTGTTTAACAGATATTCAAATTATTTATGGTTGTAAACTGATGTGTTCAGCATCATAAACATATGTTTCCACACAAACACTCGGGGACTTTTGGAAGATATTTTTTGTTCTACTGAGGATTGTAACCATTTACAGTTGGAAGCAGACACAGACAAATTTGTTGGCACTCCTGTTTAAAAGTTCCTGTAATAAAATAAAATCTGAATCAGCTTCATTTGGGCACACAAACAAGGACTTTGGTTCAAATTGGTTCTCAATGAAGACATTTTAACTATAAAATTAGATACGTTTATATGTTTTCACAAAAGAGAATGAATATGTGCAAATATGCATGGTGTCGATCTGGACACTGACGATTAAGTGTTCATCAGAGAGACGGCCTAGGGAGACGCTTTCTCTGTGGTGGCTAGTGTTTGCAAATAGTGCTCTGTAGTGCCACCCGGAAGGTAAAAGTCTAAGCGGTTTGTGTCCAGGATGTGTGGGGACTGGAGAGATTTCATTTGCCCTTACAATACCGTACCTGCTGATTTTTCCTCCAGTGTGACTATATATGAGGGCCATCTCAGGCCCTATGAAAAGGTGGTTCCTGGGAACTGGAAGTGATCCACTGTAGAAAAAGTGTTGTTGAAGATGGTGAGGGGTGGAGTTGTGAGGAGCGTTCTCTGGAGGCCCACCATCTCCATTGTCTGGAGTGGGTTAAGCTCCAGGTGGTTCTGACATTGGACCAGCCAGTCCACCTCCTGTCTGTATGCATAATCTTCATTGTCCTGGATCAGACCAATAACAGTGGTGTCATCTGCGAACTTCAGCAGTTTCACAGACGGGTCCGCTGAGGTGCAGTCATTTTTTATTTTATTTTATTTTATTTTTTCAGGCATACTATATTGAGAAGCTTGTTGCCTACATGTGCCAGGGCAGATTCTGCTCCACGAAAAGGATATCTCAAGATGAAATCCTAATTGCTTGATTGACTTTATTAAATCAAAACTGGACCAAGCATCAAAGTGGGCAGGTCACATTGATGTAATAGTAACCTGTGTTTGTATGACCTTAAACCATTTGGATTATCTCTGTGTCATATTGTTTCACTAATATTAAATGTAAAAAGTCAAGTCTCAGTAGGAAAACATCTTATTTTGCCATCATAAAACTACCCAGGAATCTTGCTGTTTTTCCAGCCCTCTAAGGCCAGTATTACTTAGAGGAAACTAAGCAACTATGACTATCACTTTTTACACATTCGCCTTGCAAGTTGAGCAAAACTGCAACCTGATATCATCAACCCATGCTCGGCTTATATAACGGCTGCCCACTGCTGACATTTTAAGCCCTCAATCAGAATAATAAATTGGCTATGATGGTTAATTTTAGCCGAAATCCAATCCCTGTCAATAAGTTACAAGGCTTTTGGGGCCTTTTTAGTAAGGCTAAATGTGTCTGGCATTGCCACATTGAAAGGGGCCTTTTTTTGAATTATAGTCCCTACCAAAAAGTTGCATGTTTTCAGAACACTCTCTCACTCCACATACAGGAGAGGCGAAATTAATGCAAAGTTTACCTTGTCCAGCACCTATGTGGACTTGTGAATTTCGTGTCACGCCATTGACAGACTGAAAACTCCTTCACTCCACCTCTGTTTAATTTTACATGTAATTAATTCTTAAACCTTAAAATAACAGCGCTCTGGAAGGTCCGTCTACATGCAATGACCCCTTTCTCTTTTAGGAGCTGAGCATCTTAGCTCGTCTGATTTCACTGTATGGCCCTCAGTCAGTGCATTAGCAGTTACATGGCCATGATTAATGTTAATCACGCTGGATTTACTGTGTGCTTATTTTATGGCACGGCTGGCAGAGCGAAGCTTGGCCCATCTCTGAGTGTTCCTGCTGCAGGCGGTAGATGGTGGACCAGGGGATTTGGATGATGTTAGTCTTGACTGCAGCGCTGGCTTGTCTAGAGGGAGTGAACGGAGCTTGTGTTGGATGTGAACGACTGCACACATTTCCTGTTGCAGAGGGCTAAATGATTTCTTTATCTATCACTTGTGATAACAAGGAATATAAATATTTTGATATGCATCCACATAACAATTTGCAGTTATAATTTGAAATGAGTTCTATTGTGCATATCATATTTAGGTAAAAGCAGCCTGTTGAACCACATGACTGCTGCATAAGCTTTACTTAATTGCAGCAGCTTGGTGCTGACTGGCACAGAGGCCCGTAGGTGTCCAGAGACAGTGCAACACTGCCACCATGTTGATCATGTGTATTACATTTATTTACACCACATTTTCAGAAGTTAGTTAAAACCACATGAGTTTTTAATCATTTTTCAACTATGAGGAAGAAAAGTAAAATTAAATGCGAATCAGCCTCGCAGCACCAGAGATCCAACACTAATTCTGGTTTTGCCTGATGTTTAGTGAAGCAGTAATGAAGCAGTAACTGAAAAAAACATGTCTGTACCGAAACTTAGTCTCTCTGTATTTCTTTTCACCAATTTTTCTCCGCTGTGTGTACTCTCCTCTTTTTGCCCAGCCTTCAGAAAACAGAGAATAACAGAAAAGGCTCAGCTAAAATCCCAGTGTGCATTGTATCCACCTTGTTTACACTGACGGATTCCCTTACCACTTCTTTTAAATGTAGCTCTCCGTGTTATTCTATCAAGCAAGTAAGAAAACAATTACTGAAAATGAGGCCAAGTTGAGAGGAGGCCTGTGTGTAAAATAACAAAGACGTGCGACTGTTTGGATCTGATAAGCCCCCTTTGAGTGTTTTCTCCAATGCCTTTGAAAATAAACAGCCCGAATTGATAGGTGAATGGAGTCTTGGTTTGGGTCCCGACTGCGACCGCAGCCCAGGAGCTTGTTTTAGGGGCTGGACCACGATCCATGAAGGGCCCCTATCGGCAGCTCAGGCGCCAAGTGAGTTAAACGGGTTAGTGTGTGGTCATCTGAACCTGCTGGGACACACACACTCACTGTTTTACACAAGATGACAGCACACATATATAAAAAGTTAAATGATCATGGAGATGAAATAAAAAAGTAAAGAAAGGTAAACCCCCATCATCCCTTCAACCACATTTTTTTCAAGAATTTTTTGAAGAGTGTAAAAATGGTGGAATAAAATGGATAAATAGCATTAAAACACAAAAATATTTGATTTATAAATTTTCCAAACCCTTCACTTTAAACAATATATACTGGGAATGGTTTTTCAAGATTCTCACAAGTCATAGATCAGTACCGGATTCTTATGAAATAATGGTTTTAAATAGATACACCACTGTTTATTGGTAATTACACAAAAATAATAAAAAAATATAAATGGATGACATAATCTAATTGCAACACTTATTTCGATAAGTTCTACTAAAATGATATGATCCTAACACTTAAAATGTTATTTAACAGTCATTGGCTGTCTGTGTACAGGACATGTTTCCACCTGAATGTGTCTTTATCAGTGCTGCACAACATATCACAGCTATATCATCATATCCATATCAATGTGTGCAGTACTGATATAGCAGGAACTGTTTGGATTGCAACGTTTGTTGTCTAATATATTCAAAATGTCACAAATACACATTTTACATTATATCACGATATTTGCCAGTTATGTTATTGTAATAGTTTCTAATATTGTGCAGCTTACTCTGTGTGGAAGCAAGAAAATAGTGTGGGTGTCGTCTATTAGCTGACTGGCAGTGAGCAGCAACAGGTGGGGAAGGGGACAGTCTGTGTTGTTGTTTTAAACGCATGTTTTAAAACTATTGACTTTTAAAAACTTGTCATACTTTAATATTAGTAACTGGGCCATGCCAAATTCTCTGTTGAATCATCAAAAACATTTCAAAACTTAAATGTGAAACAGTTTAATACAAAGTCTTCTTTCTTTGCCCAAACATCTGATCTGATCAGTCACACTACGTGTCTCAGATTGGTGCCAATGAATCATCTAGAGGTAACCAACTTTTTTCTGACCTCATCCTCCGTTTACATGCTTCTAAAAACAGTTTATGCAACTTGTGTGTCAGACTTCCAACCGTGCTTCAATGGTTCAATCCTGCTGAAGCTATTAGAGTCAAAAGCAAATAAAAGTTGACTATTCTAATGGAGCGATTTGTCGTTTTCATAACGTTTAGCAGTAAATACAAACAAGCAGTTGATTGCAAAATCATTAAAAGATAGCATGTATCTTTTCAATCATAGATTATCATCGGGTTTTACTGGTTAGAGGAAAATAAAAAATGCGCCTGAGATTAAGTTTGCTTGACATTATCTGCCCATCAAAGCAGGTGGTGTGAGCAAGACAGAGAGAATGTGGGAATTTTACCTCCAGACAGGTATAGACAGGGCTGTGGCTGTCTGTATATGGGAGTGTAAACTTGTTCACATTTACCGTAGAAAACAAAACAGGCTTTATTTTCTCAACACTCTAAACCTCTCTACCAGCTCTGATTACTTTTTTTTCCAAGCCCTGGTGGATTTTTGATGCAAGTCCCTTCAAAGTTGTAGCATGTGAATATTTTTCGTTCAGTGACAAAGATATTTAAGATGTGAAAAAAGCCCTAAAAATGAATGAATCTTTTATTGCTGTAACATATTCTCAAGCTAAACAATTCAGAAATATTGAACCTTATGTTTGAGTAGGTTTACTTCATATTTTTGTAATCTTTAACAATAAATAAAATAGAAATAAATGTGACAACTATTTTAAATGTAAACTTAAGTTTTCAAATTAGATTGTCTTGGAACTTCTAGTTTGCACAACCTAAACTTTCTTTACATTATAAATGGCACACAGAAGCCTTTTTTCTTAGACACTCCTTAAAATGGGAAAGAGAAGAGAACAGGCCATTCAAATAAGCAGCTTTGTCTTGTCATACCCCAGTAAATGGCTACAAGAAGGAAGCTAGTCACCTAAACTTCACCTAAATCTACAGTTATTGCAAAAAGTTTAGAACAGAGATAAAGAAAGCAGGAAAATGACCTAAGATTAGTTCCTTTCAAACCATGACTTTGTCCTTTAACATCATACAATTTGATCTGCTGAGATCACAGGCACTGTGTGCTTTCAACTCACTGCTGTAATTACACTTGCACCAGCCTTCACCTACGGGGGGGATTTCTCCAGGATTTAGCAATGTGTTGCTATCTAGATGCATTCAGTGCTTTAGCTACAACCACAGTGTTTTACACTTTTCTCAGCATGTTATCTGCATCGCATTCTGCTGATCAACATATTTCTCTGATTAATACTTCATTCATTATTGCCCCTTACAGTTCATTGTGGTTATGGCTAGCTACCATCTGAGGTGGATCAGGGGCGTAAAATAGGTGGAGTGACTTTAACTGCCCTATTCCATGTTGGAACCTTAAAGTTTATAGCGATGTGTAATAAACACATGTGGGTCACAGAACGAAGGGATGATCTGCAAAGGCCTTTTATCACACCACCGCACACAGTCAGGGGAGTGGTAAAGGAGGTCAAATTTCCAAACCTTATTGTCAGAGCTCGGTTGTTGAAAACATTCTCACCAGGGTTGCCAATAATTGTAGAGAGCACTGTCATTATAAACAGCAACAATGGGGATTTTTACTTTTGGTGGTCTATATGAACAATGAAATGAGCCAACTGCAGATATTTGAATAAAGGCCAAAGTTAGATCCCAGGTATGTTTGATTCAGGACAATGCACCAGATAACTTACAGTAAATATACATATTTTATATTATATATTAGAATATTATCTTGAAATTATTTAAAGTAGATACATGTTATGTGTGTTAGAGTGAGTCGTTTTAGTCAAATAACATTAAATAAAAACCCTTGCCTGATTGTAGATTTTGTAACTTTAGTAAGCTAATGGTTTTAGTATAATATTAAGCACCAGTGGACAGGGGGAAATCAATGACAGTCAGTCAGTAACCAGACCTCTATGCTCCTATAGCAACATGGTTTCAAGGAACTTTGCAGCGTTGGCTTGGCTCTGATTGCTTAGTTGAGTTCATGGGCTTAAATAAAGACACTTAATCACAAGTGATCAGTGGAGTGGTTCCCGGACTGTCCAGGACTTCAGCGCCAAGACCTCAGGCAGTTGAGATCTCTGCAGTGGAGAAAAAAAATATCCTCTCCAGATTGCTGCGTGACTCACAAAAACAACTGCCTCCAGAGAAACATGATACCCAAATCAGTTAGGTTTTAACACAACTGCATTAATTCAAAGTTTAAGCCAATAATGTGCCACAGAGTGTTAAAGGGACCAAAATGTGGATTTTTAAAACAATTTAAAATGCAGATATGTTTGTGCAACCATCCAAACAAAAAAAGTGGTTCAGTAAGCTGCACTGAACTGACATTTTATATAATTGGATTAAGGATTACAAACACATGTGTGACAAGGGCAAAGTATCCATTTTCACTTGAACCTAGCATCAGAACATATACTGTATATACTGTGTTATGATCTTGGTCAACATGGTCAACCTTGCTGGAAAAGTCTGATTAGTTCCTTGTCCTCAAGAATTCTTCTGACAGAAGACCAGGACTTTTTTGGACCCAACAAACCCCTCCCTCCCCAGCCACAACCTCATTGTCCACTCTCAGACTCTGCAAGCTACCCACGGATCTTTAAAGATAACTTGTCTGATCACCTTACAGCCAGAGATTTCTACCACTATCGCTAACTCTCTTCTCCCCATCCCAGACGCTAATGAACCTGAAGTAATCTTTTTTTGTTGTAAATAAATATTTTAACTGTTCCTTGAGTGCTGTCTGATTCTGCATGTTGGTCAAAAAACTCCGAGTACTATGACACACTGTGAAAAAACAAGACACATAAAACAGTTTTTTCACTGTCTGACAGTAAATAAAATATTTCCTGTTCCTGTTTTTTAATTTCCTAATCACTTTCTTCAAAGTTAAGCATTTAGAGAAATAAACCCTTTACCCACCAGGGCAACATAAAAATTTGGATTAAAGTTTGCAAAGGCTCAGAGGAAAATACCTTTCTTTTTGTTGAGTGGTCTGATGAAACTACAATTTAAGGGTTTGGCAATACTGATCATGGTTTCATTTGGAGAAAAAAGTGGGGAGCTCACCAGTGTCAGAACACCATCCCAACTGTAAATGGTCGGGAGTGCAGCATCATGTGGCTGTTTTGTCGCAAGAGGGACTGGTGCACTTCTCATAATAAGTGGCATTATTAGGAAATGTAAGAAGCTTGTGGAAGATAATCAAAACATGTGACTCAAGTAAAACAAAAAAAAGGAATTCTAACAAATACTAAAAATATTTATGTAAACGTCTTCATTCTTAAATGTCTTTAGCAAATATATTTAATTTCCAAAATCCTACAACTTGATTTAATGACAGAAATTTCTTAATGACAGACAATAAGAAAAAATTGGCATGTATTTTTACACAGTATCTTCATACAGTATATTTGGTCTCAATGGTAGGTTAACTGTTTAAAAAACTCTTAGGTTGTTTCAAGATTATTAGAACAAAATGATCATTGGCTACATTAGGAGACCACGAATAGCTGCAAAATGGACAGAATTAGAAATGTTTGACAAAGCAGCACAAGTCACAAGAACAAAACACCATAGAAAACTCATGTTAGTTTTGTTTATTTTGATTTAATGGAAAATTCTTTAAATTTCCTGAAATAAAAATTATTTGTTACTCACAAAAATGAGTCAACACATGAAAATTATATGTTAAAACAGAGAAAAGGTCAGCTTAATATGTTAATGTAGTAATTTATGTCAACACGAAGTAGATTTTCCTACAAGTCAAATAAATCTCCAAACACATTTCTGGTGGTCCATTTTTTATTGTTCTGACACATTCTGCATTGCTGTTTTAGAGGGTGGGCAAGGCTGTCTGCCCACACCATATAAAAATGACTGAACAGACCTGGGAAAAAAAAAAACCTGCTGCTGGAAAGCACTTTTCTTTCAGAACAACAACAACAAAAACGTTTTGTCACCTCTTCTGGGGACTAATTGCCTGTTAATACTGATTTAACACCAATGTAGAAATTAACAGGCAAAACCACAAGAGATGTCAGTCAGGTTTTGGTGCTGAATAGTGCAGAAAAACAGTTTGCGTTCAATATGTCTATAATGATAAACAGCTAAGAATGTGCTAAAAATATTTTTTTTTCTGTAAGTGATTGCATGTGCCAGTAAATGTATCCCATTTTAGTCAGAAGCTAAACTTGTTAAGTTAAAACAAGAAGGAAGACATGTCCTGCAATTTAAAGAAGAACTAATTCCATTTAAATGGAATTTTCTGTGTCAACAAACACATGAATCTCTCAGAATGTAAGGTACTGGATGCACATCGGCCAACTGTATATAACACTCAATGTACTGTGTACTGTGTACTGTGTAGCATGTACTGCTAGCTCTGGATGAAAACAGGTCTCCTGAGTGCTGCTCGGGCCGCTCTGACGTCTCCGCTCTAGTCCAAATATTGTCCGTGGAATTATCTGTGACCTTCACTTAAACATCTAGTTTCTCGAGGTTTAAAAATAGAACCAACATCACGTTTATTTTCCAAGTTTTGAGGAGATTATGACGCACATCAGGTTTAGGAATTTTTTTCTGTGAGGATATCCACCTTCCTCTGCGCAGTAGCAAAACTAGTTTTAGGAAGAAAAGACTAAGGCTCATTCACACATTACAGGAAGCTGGCCAAGAGACAAGTATCTCAGTTTTCACTAAGGCGTCTAACAAAGTGGTCCAGCCTGTGGCTGTCTACAGTTTTTACTTTGACTCAGCTACTTGTCTTTGACAAGGTAATTAATGAATGAGACCATTTTTCTGCACCAAAGCGAGGGTCTAAATATCTCAAAAACTTCACTTTACAGGTGACAGTTTATGTGGTTGACCATGACAAAGTAGTACATAATTGAGAAATAGAAGGGAAACACTTCATGGTTTTCATTTTTTTCTTTCACAAATACAAATCTCTATGAATTTCATTTAATACCCCTTAATAAAATACATTTCAACCAACTGCCTTCAGGAGCCACCTAAATATTATATAGTCTGTGTATATCTAAACTCAGTATACATACAAGTCTTCAAAAGTTTGTTAGAGAATATGAGACAATAAAAAGCAATAGAAAGGCAATACAGCGTCAATTCATCTTGGGAATGACATATACAAGTCCTGCACAGTGGTCAGAGGGATTTTAAGCCATTCTTCTTGCAGGATAGTGGCCAGGTCACTACGTGATACTGGTGGAGGAAAACGTTTCCTGACTCGCTCCTCCAAAACACCCCAAAGTGGCTCAATAATATTTAGATCTGGTGACTGTGCAGGCCATGGGAGATGTTCAACTTCACTTTCATGTTCATCAAACCAATCTTTCACCAGTCTTGCTGTGTGTATTGGTGCATTGTCATCCTGATACACGGCACCACCTTCAGGATACAATGTTTGAACCATTGGATGCACATGGTCCTCAAGAATGGTTCGGTAGTCCTCGGCAGTGACGCGCCCATCTAGCACAAGTATTGGGCCAAGGGAAAGCCATGATATGGCAGCACAAACCATCACTGATCCAACACCATGCTTCACTCTGGGCATGCAACAGTCTGGGTGGGACGCTTCTTGGGGCTTCTCCACCCCGTAACTCTCCCGGATGTGGGGAAAAACAGTAAAGGTGGACTCATCAGAGAAAAATACATGTTTCACATTGTCCACAGCCCAAGATTTTCGCTCCTTGCACCATTGAAACCGACGTTTGGCATTGGCATGAGTGACCAAGGTTTGGCTATACCAGCCCGGCCGTCTATATTGACCCTGTGGAGCTCCCAAACGGACAGTTCTGGTGGAAACAGGAGAGTTGAGGTGCACATTTAATTCTGCCGTGATTTGGGCAGCCGTGGTTTTATGTTTTTGGATACAATCCGGGTTAGCACCCGAACGTCCCTTTCAGACAGCTTCCTCTTGCGTCCACAGTTAATCCTGTTGGATGTGGTTCGTCCTTCTTGTTGGTATGCTGACATTACCCTGGATACCGTGGCTCTTGATACATCACAAAGACTTGCTGTCTTGGTCACAGATGCGCCAGCAAGACGTGCACCAACAATTTGTCCTCTTTTGAACTCTGGTATGTCACCCATAATGTTGTGTGCATTTCAATATTTTGAGCAAAACTGTGCTCTTACCCTGCTAATTGAACCTTCACACTCTGCTCTTACTGGTGCAATGTGCAATCAAGGAAGACTGGCTACCAGGCTGGTCCAATTTAGCCATGAAACCTCCCACACTAAAATGACAGGTGTTTCAGTTTCATTGTCCAACCCCTGTATATATATATATTTCTAAACGTTTTATGCGTTTTGGCCTTTTATCCACACATAAACTTTTTTACATAACTAAAAACGAATAATTCTGAAACCTCCGGCCAAAGTGGAGAAAAACTTAAGCCTGCATGTGTCCATGATCAAACAGAATTTTACGCTTCAGCGCCTCACTGTCTGCGACAAATATTGAGGCGCTGACGTCAAATGTGCGACCGTTGTTTATAGACTCGGCCACACAGTGGAGGAAAAATTAATGATGAGCGATTCCCAATCGACACCATTTTGTGTTTTATCAGCTTTATATTCTAAACCTGTGTTTATAAGAAGTTCAACTTCAACTTTTCTGTACACTCAAATGAACCTCCTGGTACCATGTTTTATACCTAACAGGAATTCGGGATTGTTTTGAAGGATTCTGATTGGCTGACATAGGTTTCATTTTTGCAGTACACTGCCCGCTATGCGTCTGGAGTGTTTAACACAACGCTCAGTGGTGTATTTCTGCGGGTTGGTTTGAATGAAAACTTTTCTGAAAAACCTCACGTGTGCACGATATTATTTTTAGAAACGATGTAGGGGAGATATTCGTTTTTTTAAATATCCTGCTACGTGTGTACAAGGCCTAAAAGCATAAACCAGTTTTTTCTTTGTCCAAAGGAACACACAAAAGAGGTCAGGGATAAAGTTGTAAAAATGTTTAAATCAGGGTTAGGTTATAAAACAATATTTCAATCTTTGAAAATCTTTCAGAACAGTATCCAATCTATCATCTGAAAACTGAAGGAGTGATTGCACAATTGCAAACCTACCAAGAAATGGCCATCCACCCGCTCAACAGACTGTGCAAGGTGAGCATTTACCGAGAAGCAACCAAGATGCTCATAATAACTCTAGATGTGCTGCAGAGGTGCACAGATGGAACACATTTTCTCAAAACAAGTATTAGTTGTGCACACAAAAAATCTGGCATATATGGGAGATTGGTAAGCAAAAAGGCATTGTTGAAAGAAACCCATACAAAGTCAACCTTGCAGGTTGCGACAAGCCATTTGGGGGACTAGGCAAACATGTTGAGGGAAGGAGCTCTAAATTGTTTCGTCCTACATGCAAAACATAATGCATGGAGATAAACTAACCCTGGACAAACTATCTCCACAGTAGAGCATGGTGGTGGCAACATCATGCAGTGGGGATGCTTTTACTCAGCAGGGAAGGGGAAGTTGATCAGCGTGTATGAGAAGATGGAAGTAGCTAAACACATGACAGTCCTGGAAGGAAACCTGAGAGGCTGCAAAGACTTAGGTTTCAGCTGGAAGTTCACCTCCCAGCAGGACAACATACAACCAGAGCTACAATGAAATCGTTTAGATCAGTGTTTGCAAATTCTGATCCTTAGGGCCTACAGTCCCTCATGCTTTAGATGTGTTTCTGCTCCAGCACACCTGATTCAAATCAGAATCAGAATCAGAATCAGAATAAGAATCAGAATCAGAATCAGCTTTATTGCCAAGTTTGTACATACAAACAAGGAATTTGACTCCGGTACACTTTGCACTTTGGTTTTTGTTTTTGCACTACAGAATATACATATTTACAATGTACAATATACACATATATAAATAAAAAGGTGCATTTGCAACATCTGTATGCTGTTGTTTTGTATTTTATTGAATGTTCAACAGAGAAACAGTCTGGGGGAAGAAACTGTCTCTGTGGCGGCTGGTTTTTGTGAACAGCGCTCTGTAGCGTCGGCCTGAAGGCAGAACTCTAAACAGTTTATGTGCAGGGTGTGTGGGGTCTGCAGAGAATTTAAGCAGCTCTTTTCCTGACCCTAGACCTGTATAAGTCTTGGATGGAGGGAAGGTCAGCCCTGATGATTCTCTCTGCAGTCCTGATTGTTCGTTGCAGTCTGGACCTGTCCTGTTTTGTGGATGAACCGAACCACACGGAGATGGATGAAGACAGGACAGACTGAATAATGGCAGTGTAGAAGATGACCAGCAGCTCCTGTGGAAGGTTGTACTTCTTGAGTTGCCTCAGGAAGTACAGTCTCTGCTGGGCCTTCTTCCGAACAGTGTCTATGTGTGAAGACCATCTCAGGTCCTCAGAGATGGTGGTTCCTAAGAACCTGAAGTGATCCACAGCCGACACGGTGTTGTTGAGGATGATCCCATTACCTCCTCAGCAGGCCACCAAATGCTTTAAAAGTCTGTTTATCACCTATTCATTTAAGTCAATTGTGTGGCAGCAAGGAAACACCTAAAACAAGTTGGGACAGTGGGTCCTGAGGAACAGGGTTGAGAAACCCTGGTTTAGATCAAACAACTTTTGTGTTTTAAAATGGCCCGGTAAGAAGTTAACTAATCATAGTTCTGCAATAAACATACAAATATATATTACTTTATCCTATCACATCACACAAGTCTATCCAATGGGATACTCGCTCTGTATGCTTATAGATCATGCAGCTGGGATTACGGAAACCAACTCACAGTGTTCACCTGAAAAATGCATAAAAACCTGTGGATAATTATGCCCCACCAAGCTGAGAAGTGTGTTGTGGTCTTAATGCAGTCTGTTCAAATGCATTCAGTGTTTAAAGTACATGCATGTTATTGCACAATCCCTAATATCTTACTACATCCCAAGCTGGATCAGGGACATAATACTAGTGGAGTGACTTCAATCCAACATTCTCTGTCAGTACCTTTTAGCTGACTGTCAGGCATAAAGAACATTTGTAGATCATGGAAGGAAAGAATGAAATCCAAATCCAACTGAGAATCTGTGACGTGACTTGAAAATTTCTCGTTAACAGACACATTACACCCCATGTTACTCAGTTTGAGCAATTTTTCGAAGGAAATTGGGAAACTGTTTCAGACTCCAGATGCATAAAGCTGATGGAAGTCAAGAGATTTGCAGGTGTATTGCAGTGAAAAGTGGTCTGACAAAGTATTGACGTAAATGTGTGACTCAATTTTAAATTAAGAAATTGAAAAAAAAAAAACACAAGTATCATATTCCTTTAACTTCCCAAACATTACTTTGTTAGTGTGGAGGTTTTTGGTAGTAACATAGCAAAATGTGAAGAAATCAAAGAAATAAAACATATGTTTCAAAGCACTGTAAATAATGTCCCAGTAGTTAAAAACATGTAGTGAGTGTGTGCAAAGAACGTGGATTTCTAAAAAAATTTAAAGGGATATTGTTGCACACTGTTTCATGCTAAAAGTTTCTTCTTTTAAACTTACTATGGCTGAGTGGGTGTGTAAATGTCACTTTGAACTGATGGACTGCTTTCTGAGCTGACTTGTCAAATAAAAATTCTCCTTTTCAGCGAAGAGAATAAATGGTCTATGTAATTTGAACTGATATGTTAATACAAATGTATTGCAATTCAATTTTCAACTTGCCGTTTACAAAATCTCGTAGGTGATGGGTGGCATTTTTACAGCCAGCAGCCATGTTAAATATTACATAGGAAAAGGTTGACCTGTTTGAAACAAAGCTCCTTGAAACAAAGGTCCTGTTAGGGCTTCCAAAGTGCAGGTGACCAGCTCATATCCAAGTCATGTGGCTGGCCGGCTGTCAGGCAACAACTTGAGGCCCGGCTGATTGTTAACACCCCACAGTGAGACCTGTTGCCCCAGGCTATTAGTCATCCTGACAAGTGTGGCTTATGTGCCACTCTCTCTGGTCATGACACACTTGTTTCCAGCGTCTCCCCAGCTTCACACTCTGCTTCAGCTCTGATATATGCCTAACATGTAGTGGCAAGAGTGACACAAGGCTGCTGAACCAAAACAAGCACCTATCAATTACTGATGAAAGAACTCTTTTATACCTATTTTTTACAACACCTTTCGAACTAGGCATGGACGGACCCTCTGCTTGTGTGATAGTTAAGGAGAATTACTTTCTGAACAGAGGGGAAATCTGTATATTGGTTTTCTGGAGCTAAATTAAGAAACTGCATGAATATAGAATAGCCAGGTGTGAAGTTACACTTTTTATTCAAGATAATTCTGTAATTCAGACAATTGTTTTCATTTATTATGGACTAAATGTTGGAAAATATTGCTGTTAACTTTGAGTGTGTAGCTTTACAAATATTGCCCTCTAAATAGAATTTATTTTCATATGTTGTCACATTAGATCCACAAACTTAGATGTAGACTAACACAAAGTGGTTCATAAATATGGGGTGAAAGACAAACTATTCTTTCATCATGCCTTCATAAAGCTGTTTGTTCACTGATGTTCTCCGACCAACCTCTGAAGCTTTTACAGAATAGCTGGATTTATACTGAGATTGCATACAGATGGAGTGTATTTACTAAAATATGTGATTTCAGAAGACAACTGGAAGCACCAAACTTGAGAAGGGGTGTCACAGTACACAAGGCACAAAGAATATTTCAGATTTTTATTTGTAATAAAAAATGAAAAGTAACAAAAAATGAAAATGAAAAAGCTGAAAAGTGTCCTTTTTGGTTCACTTCACAGTTTTGAACTACTTTGTGTTGGTTTATCACAAAATATTAATAAAATACATACTGATATATAGTTGTATTGGGACAAGATGTTAACAGATTTCCCAGATAATCAGAGTTGGCCCCTGAGTTTTATAGAGCATTTAGCAGAATTGCATTGGATTAGGAGTTTTACACTGCATGAAATAATAATAATAATAATAATAATAATATTGATCAAATACAAAAACGTGTAACTGTTTCAATGTGACTACATTGTCCCTCTGGTATATCCAGTGATGTAACTGTACAAAGCGTATTTAGACCAGGTGGATTCATGTTTAACGTAGGGAGCGTAGGACATGCTGCTATTAAAAATCAATCAATCTGATTTATGCTGCCATTGATACACATCATTTGCTTATACTAAGTCTTAAAACAGCCACGGGACTATTGTGCTTTGTTCATTGCATGTCACGCTTAAAAGTTGACCCCACTGAGGCCACTTCACGACAGGAAAAAAGTCTTGACTATACCTTATGTCCTTTTTGTTGTTATTATTTCTCCAACAAAGCACACTGGTAATATTAATGTGTCTGTTCTCATTCAAACTTATGGTAGGATTTTGTTTTAAGCTGTAGTTTACATGACTGGATTTCCAGCTATTCTCCAAGTTCCCATTTAAAATATGAAATATAAGCAATGATTTAATATTAAACAAGGCAGGGATTCAACATGATGGTAAAAACATTTGAAACTTCTTCATCCTTTCCTGGATGGGGGGGAGGCCTTACCTCAAGACAAAACAATGATCAGCGCAGCACATTTTTGTGGAGGTTTTTTTAAACTGTGTGTAGTAAATTTACAGCTTGGATGTTCCTTCCTTAAACACGCTGAGGTGTATTCAGTAATTAGAAAAAAGGAACCTGCATGTCGGGTTTTAACAAACTGTTTCCTCTTAAGAGTCTGATTTAACATCTCGTGCTCAGGAACACTTGTAATGTATGGAAGTTATGGGAGAACAGTATAAAGGATGTTTGAAGAGTAGGGAAATTGGAGTTAGTGCTTCAAGAGTCATTACAGACAGATCATGAATGGGCAAAAAAGAAAGAAAACATCCAAAGTATCTTAGGACCAAAGAAAAAAAAAAAACACTGGAATGTTGCAAAGGTAGGGAACTATGATCTTGTTTTCGGAATAAAGTTATTTTAGCATTTAATAAGGAAACCAAGGTCCCAGAGTCCTGAGGAAGTGTGGAGAGTCACAAAATCCAATTTGCTTGAATTCCAGTGTGAAGTTTCCATTGTCAGTAATGATTCTGCTGGTGTTGGTCCACTGTGTTTTTTAAAGTCAGACGTCAGTGCAGTAGTTTACCAGGAAGTGACACAAAACACTGATGCAGTAATTCATTCAAAAGAATCCCTGACCAAATACAATAGCACAATTTTATATTGATTCGAGGATAAAAAATGCTGGATTAAAAATAGTTTTTGTTGGATGTCATATGTAATATTCTTTTTTTTCATTAGCTGTACGCTATAATTATCAAAATGAACAGAAATATAGAATTGTAATTAATGTTTCATGTTTAATGAATTTATACAAAATGGAGTTTTGACGAAAATTCAATCTGGAAGACTCACCTCCACCACCGGCTCCGTACTAGGATTCCATCATGCGTCTCCACTCCAACCAATCAGCGTCAAGTCTGCATTCCTGCTCAGCCAATCACCCTTCAAGGATTCACTTTTAAGGACCTTCAACCATGGATCTCCCTGCTCTCCTGCCGAGCTTCGACCCTCTTCCACCCCATCACCACCATCTGGCTTCCTAGCTCCTTCCAACTCCCTTATTATCGGGCCTTCACTCCATCACCAGTATCGGATCCCAGGGGGGGAAGACATCTCTAATCCTAATCCTAAATCATTCATTCAAGCTCATGTCATTCATAGCATTCATGTCTTCCTCCGGGGTCTGAGTGCCAAAGAAATAAACATCTGCTATTTAACTTCTCTAATCGGCATCTTTGTGTTTTTATTGCGAGTCTTTACAGGATTGAAATGAGATTTAGTATTTGAAGTAAATAACTTAAAAAAAATCTTTGATATTGAAGGTATTTGAGATGCATTTGTATTGACATGTAAAAATAAAATAAATGCATGAGTTGAAAGAAGTAAAAGAAATCAGATCCATTTGTCTACTGTCTGCAAATGAAGCAGTATCTGACAATGACGGTATGCAGAATCCAGTATTTACACCAATATAAATGCTTGCACAAAGACCTTTTTCATTTTTTTTAATTCATGAGGGTTAGGGTTAGGGTCATATTTACATTTATACATTTAGTGTCCAGCCACGTATTATAAAAAAATCCAATTTCTTATATTGAATCTTGTTATTGTCATGATCCAACTGTGTTAGGAGCTTTAGTTTCCTAATTTTCCTGTTTTTTATTCTCTTTTTGCTGTTATTTCTTTTTATTATGTTTATATTCTGCTAGATATCTTCCCTGTGTTCCTCCTTGTTTTCCCCTGTCAATTATTCTGTTCTTCTCTCAGCCTGAGCCACCAGATAATTAAGTAGATCCCGTTCACATGTGTCTCCTCATTTAGTCCATAGCCTGCACCTGTTTTCGTCTGCTATTTAAGCCCGTAGTTTATCTTTGTTTGTTACTGGGTTGCTGTTATTTTTGTTACTACCTGTCCCCATGTCTGGTTCATTGTCTCCTCTGATCCTGGGTCTGTAAGTTTGCCGTCTTGTTCAGTAAAATCCTATTATAGTCATGCTGCTCCCGAATTCTTGTCTGCATGTTGGTCCAGAACCACAACATATGGAGTTTAACGAAAATTCAGAATGAAAGACTCACTCTCGCCGTCTCACCGTCCAATGACTTCCCTCTGCGTCTTCCGGCCTTCCAATCAGCATCCTGTCCGCCTGATTCATCATCCAATCGCCTTCTGACGCCTTGTTTTTAAAGGACCTTCGGCTGTGTTCCTCCTCGCTTGTCAGCTTAGCTCATCCCTCCTCCACCCCACCTCCACCATCTTCCTTCCCATTTACTCCTGGCTTCCTCGATCCCTGGCCGCCAATCCACCACCAGTGTCGGATCAGGGGGAAGACATCTCTAAATACAAGCTTTACAATGTTCATCCTAGCTCATATCATTCTCAACATTCATGTCTTCCTCCCAGGTCCGAGCGCCAAAGATATAATTATGTAATTTCACATCATTAAAACTTTTCTAATTGCCAACCCACTGTTTGTGAATCTTTTCAGATTGAAATGACAGTTGTGTTTTATTCTGAAAGGCTTGACAGTTGAGAACTTTATGACGGCGAGGTTAAGCTAGACATCATTTTCCTTTTACAGTCTTTTTGCTCAGTCTTTGCATGTATGTTCATACACTGATGAAAAGTTGTTATGCATTCCTTTTTATATGAGTTTAATTGAACTTGAATATAGTCCCAAAATACTTACTACGTGGTACTAACCCAGAACATAACCCAAAGATTTAAAGTAATTCAATCAAGGTTTAGAGACATAGAGAGTGGTTGGCTGACGTAAAGGCACTAATTGTGCAAGTAAAATTAACTTATTTGTATCCATAATTTTAACATATTACTGTGTTTTATTTGAAATCTTTTCATATAAGTAAATATTTTAATCCTTTTTACGATTTGTTTTTATTAAAATACATAACCGTAGGTTGTTAAATTTACTCAGGTTAGTAATTTCTTTGTTTAGTTACAGATCCTTTAGAATGAAATAAAATGTTACGATGCTTAAAATGAGCAGCCTCTGCAAATACAGTCACCTGTGTGTGTTCTTCCTTAGCTGCTGGAAGCAGTTATATTCTCAACATAGTAGTGTTCAAGTATTTTATTATCTCTCAAACACATTTTTGCATGTTTTTTAGTTCATATTTTCATAAGTAACTTGTTTCAAAGCAGGTGGTCAAGAATCGTCCTTGTTAAAATGTTGATCTCTGCTGCTAAGAAGTAATAAACAAATCTCTGCAAATACAGAAACACATTTGCAGATGACTTATTGGTCTTTGAATATGCTGGCATTTGCATTTATCCTCATGTTCTCCCTTGTGGACTTTTACCAAAGTGGAAATGTTGCAATTATTCATATTTATGGAAATTATTTGGAAGAGTTAAGCCTAGGGTGCTCGGGCTTCTCAGCAGGTGCCCTGCAAACACAGACGATGATCCTTCCAGCAGCTGCCAAACTAGGACAGAGCTGGGATTCCCATTAAAAGGCCACTGCGAGGTTTCTCAAACAAAAAGGGCAAATATAATATGACCACTGTTGGAAGTGCTATTATCATGGTTTAATTAAAGACATACAGTGCCCGAAAATGGTTAGACTGTAAAATTAACTGTGTTATCGGGAATAATTGTGAAAGGTCTTTGACAGGTTCTGTTTTTAAATTTAAAATGTTCAAAGCAATAAATAACTAAAGAGGAATACTAGAAGAAGTAAAGAGAGAAGGCGAATAGATTAGAAAGAAAGCATACGAGAAACCTGCCAAACTTTAACTAAACATAGCTCAAATCCTTCTAAATGAGTAAGAATTAACATTCAAGACATCTCCTTATCACATTTTCATGTAACATATTTCTGTTGCCCAAACTTTTGCACACTACCTTCATTTTTAAAAGCCTTCTGTGAAGGCATTCACATATCAGCCATTTTTACCTTTTTCCACCTTGGCCAGGACAGCAGGCGCCAATGGATATGCAGGGTTGGTGCCACTGACCAACATGCCAAGAAGTTCTGGGCTCTCTCCTCTCTCAGTCCACCAGCAGGCAGACAGGAAGGGCAAAACCTGGACTCCTACTAATATGGACCAAAGCCATCTCAGTCTATGTAACATGAACGCCTACGGGAAATTGTCTATGAATGATAAATATTTTATTGATTTTAGCATCTGTTATTTCATGATTTTTACTTAACTCCAGTGATTAACTCTTCTTTTAATTTTTAAGATTCTGAAACGATCTTAAACAAATAGATGCTGATGTTGAATAAATGAGGACTAATTTAGGAAATTATTAAACTTGGTTTCTCTTAGCATTTCAGAAGGCTCCAAAATGGTGTGATGGTGTTGGCTTTTTCTTTGGTTTGCTGCTGCTCTGTATTTTGTTTTATTTTTATGTGTATGTTTCCAGCAGGTTTTTTTTTTGCATTGAGCACAATATTCCAGCCATTCTGCTTTAAAACTCTGCAGAGAAAAGGTCCAGTAGACACGTATTGTCAGCTATTAAAGTTTGTGTTTTCTTCTGTTATTTTGGTAATGTGAGAGCAGACCTTCTGAATGCATATATAGACAGAGCAATGGAAAAATATTTCTTATGATAAGGAATGTGTGAATTACTATAAAACAGGCAGTTCAGACTTAAAAAAGACAAGGTAACAGTTTGCACATACTTTTTTTAAAGTAGTTCCAACTTTACAGCAATGAAATTTATATTATGTTAAAAGGTTTGTTAAAAATTCATTTTCTTGAAAAGTTTCTCAGAAACGTCCATGCAAGATATAATTTTCTTATTGATGCGACAGTTTACATTCAACTTAGATTAAATACGACCACTAATTGGAGTTTCTACCTCAGACTGTTTTATTACATTCTCAGCTAGTTTTCCTGTGCCGTCTGCACAAGTTTGAAGTGTATATTTTTGTAATTATTTTAATATTATGTATATTTTTTTCATTTGGAGTTCTGTTCCCTCAATCATAATTCTTGCTCTAGTGGGACCTTCTATAGAATCATGTCTTTGTTAATAATTGCTTCTTAGTAAATAGATTTCATTATTTGAGCACAGTGACTCAAAATGGATTTTATCATAGCTCCAGTTAGAGTTTGGAGGGCCTTACTGAGAAATGGTTTGCAGCGTTACTCCCACAGGATCCTCTTGAGAAGAAAAAAAAGGGCAACAGTGACAAACATCAATAGTAGTTAAGACAGTGACAAACTGTCTTAACTACTTTTAGCAAATTTAACATGCACGTAATGATTAAAACATTTAGTATCCTGTGGAAAAATCTAAAACAATTTTTTACTTTAGTTTTTTTTACATGTGGCCTCTTTAGCATGCAGTTTATTCTGGCTAATTAATCTGTAGTGTTTTAAAACAGAAAAGTGAAAAAAAGTAAAGAAAACACACAATGGAACAGGTAATTACCCCATCATTATCATTTTGAATATTGTAAATTCACATACCTAAATAAAGACGTTTCCTATGCTTGGCTGAAAATCTGTCTCTCCTAATGTACTCATTTACCAGTTTTGATCTACGATAAAGCAGAAGACTTATTGTCATAAACTTGCAATGTCATAATGTAATCTGTGATGTCTCTGTGATAGAGGACTAAGTGAGTAACAGGCAGAAGCTAACTAAAGAGAGAAGCTACTGTTTGCATTTCCAGTTTACATTCTGCATGTTTAATTAGCTTAGCTGAATTTTCATTCTAGTAGTAAAAACATAGTAAAAACATTTCCCTACCTACATTGTTTGATGCAACAGATAGCTTTTAAAGTCTAAAGAATTAATTTATTAACTGTTCCATGGTTATGTCTGAACTGTAAGAAAAATGCACCTTATACTTTAGAACCAACTGTGGAAAGAACTACTGATTATTGATAATATTTTAGTACATGGGCTAAGGAACCCATTTTAAAAAACCTTGCTTTTTACTTGTTTAGTTAGGAACTATATCTTTAGATCTCCACATAAAACAAATAAGTTCAACATATAAAAACTATTTTTTCCCTGTACCCTTTTAAGTTTTAGTCCTTTTCTTAATTTTTATTTAGACTCACCTACCAAGACAGGTTTTTAACTCAGTAATGTGTATTCACACTGCAAACCTTAATGCTGAAAATGCTTTTTATTTCAGGGTTTACTGACTTACCCCTGAATATTTTTTCAGAGTGAGTATTAAACATTATAAATTTGCTCTTCCTTATCAGACTCCTATCAAGTTGTTCACTCTAGTAGGGCAAGGAGTTCTTGATTTATTAGGGTAATCTACTGTATCTATTTTCTTTCTCTGTATATGGGGCAACCGCAGGTAGAAGTCTTGTCTGCGAATAGAAATAGCTTTAGCTTGATCCCCAGATATTCTTGGGGAAAATGCCAAAATCTACTTTGTATCCAATGCCAAGGAAAAGGTAAGGATTGGCTGCATAAATATCGGATTAAATTGGATATATGTTTCGTACTGTTAGTGCATCTCTATTTTGTACATATGCATTGAACTGAACCCCTTTAATAAACCTCACTTTTAAAATTTGTGTAAGCCACAGTGATCACAGCCTGATCCGTTCAGGTCGCTTGTGCTTTGTGTTTTTACATAAACATGACTAATGAAAAGATCAGCGCAACATAATACTACCTGAGGCCTATTAAGTTAATTTCAATTTAACTGTTGCATCTGGGGAATCATTAATTAGCCAATCAATCGCCCCGCTCCTGTGACACAGCGCCGGAGTTGTGGGGTGCAATGGAAACCACAGCTGGGCCATATGTAAATGGGAATTAATTAACAAGCTTACATTTCAGCACCCGTATTTGGAGTGAAAACATTCTCAGCAGTCCGAGCCAGGGCAGGAGAGTCTCCAACACCCTGCTGTGGTCATATCCCATCTCTGTCGGACAGAATAATTTCACCTCATTACCTACGCCATGTATAAATAGAATTCTTTCCACCCACCAGCTCTTTAACAACATGTGCTCTTTTAAACACCCACAATTAACCCCTTGTGACTGCAGCCTTGTGTCTACCCCCATGTAGGCTGGTTGTTCCTAAGCTTGAAGTCCCAGGGGATTGCACCCCACTCGCTGAACCCATACACCCAATTCACAGTCCGCCACACCTCCACCTTGGCTCACGTTTGTTAAACAGTCATATATCTTATGTTGTGTTTTCCCTCCAGCAGGATTTAATGGATGACTGACAGAATTTACAATGTGTCTCGAGCAGCAAGAAACACGTCATGACAATCCATACATGCATTGTGCTTACGGTTTTCTTCTCCTGAACATGGTGTTGGCATCTGGGCCCACCCTCACACAGCATATGCACACAACAGAGATATTGCATGTAAAGGGTAGCAGTTTGGAGTGAGATAGCTCTGACTGAAGTAGAAGAAAAAAGAACCTCACTGGAGCACTCTTATCAAAGGAGTTTCGCAACCTATGGCCCGCCTTGACATCCTGACTCTTCACATGGAAACATAAAAACTTTTCAAGATCAAATAGTTTTTTATATGGAATTATTTAGGGGTTTTCTTTCGGCTACTCACAATTCTAGTACAGTGCCTTGCAAAAGTATCCATACCTATCATACCCATCATTAAACTTTTCTGGCTTAATTACATTATAAATCTCAAGCTTCAATGTCTTCAAATAATATTTAACAGGCTAGACCCGCAAAGCAAAGGGGGTAGATGTATTTTATTTTTTTACAGGTAAAAATGTGAAAAGATTAGCCTGCATTTGTAATGAGCTCGCCTGTGTTAATATTTTATAGGACCAACTTTTGATGAAATTACACCTACAAGTATTTTGTGTGTCTCTACCAGCTTTGGGCATCTTAGTACTGAATGTTTTGCTTCTTTCTTGGCAAAAAAGCATAAACTCAGTCTGACTGTGCAGATAGTGTCTTTGAATATCCAATTTTGAGTCTTGCACACATCTTGTACTATGATGTATGTCTGAACTTTGAGTGAGCCATTTTAATCCCATCCTGCCTAAATCTATTGGCACTTACATATAAAATATTTGTTTTCGCCATTTAACTGATTTTTAAGTTAAAATATGAAACATACAATAGACATAAATTTAGGTAAGCGGTATGCAAAATTTGATTATTGGGCACATCTCTGACCACTAGAGGGCAGCAAAGTGCATCCAATATGATATTTGGTATTTGTTGAATATGCATCAAGAGACATTTGTGGTTTACATATGCCACTGTGGCTCTGCGGTGGCACAATAATGCTTTTATCTACACCATGTTAGCTCTGGCTATATGTTTAGGTTGATCTCCAACTGGAAAAATAACCCCCACCCCAGCATCTGGCTTTTGCAGCCTTTAAAAGTTTTTTTTTTTTTTCCTTATTGACCTCCATCCATCTTTTCATCAACTCTGATCACCTTTCCTGCCCCTTATGAAGAATGGTGCATTCAAAGTGATGCACAGTGTTATTTTAGCCAAATATAGGGTTTTACTTATTGGACCAAAAATAGCACCTTTTACAATCACTGTGTTCCCTCGAAACCGCAAATGGTACTATGCTTTCTTTTAACAATACATTTTCTTGCCATTCTTTTTATAAAGGCTGGATTTATGGAGTGAATAATAAATGTGCTTTAATCAGATTCTCACTCCTAAGTTTTAGATCTCTGCATCTCCTCCAGAGGTACCATGAGTATCTTAGCTGCTTCACTGATTATTGCTGCACTCACCAAGCCAATCAGTTTAGGTGGACAGCAGTTTCAGGTTAGGTTTGCAGTTGTGTCATAGTCTTTTCATTTTAAAATAATAGAATGAACAGTGATCTGTGAGATTAGGTCCTTCACAGAACAGCTGGACTGGTGCTGAAATTAGATTACATATGGGAAACCTCTATTTAGTTATAAGGGTATCTTCTGAATGCAGTTTATTAAACTGGATTTTATTTATAGGTGAACATATGCACATTTTTGAGCTACTCCTACTCGTACTTGTACTCGTACTCATAATCGTACTCGTACTTGTACTCGTTGACTTCCGCTTATCAGGGACAGGGTCGCGGGGGCAGCAGACTGAGCAGAGACACCCAGACGTCCCTCTCCCCAGACACCTCCTCCTGCTCCTCCGGGGGGAGCCCAAGGCGTTCTCAGGCAAGCCGAGAGACATAGTCCCTCCAGCGTGTCCTGGGCCGTCCCCTGGGCCTCCTCCTGGTGGGACGTGCCTGGAACACCTCCCGAAGAAGGCGTCCAGGAGGCATCCGGTATAGATGCCTGAGCCACCTCAACTGGCTCCTCTCGATGTGGAGGAGCAGTGGCTCTACTCCGAGCCCCTCCCGGATGGCCGAGCTCCTCACCCTATCTCTAAAGGAGTGCCCGGCCACCCTACGGAGGAAGCTCATTTCAGCCGCTTGTATCCGGGATCTCATTCTTTCGGACGTGACCCAAAGTTCATGGCCATGGGTGACGGTAGGAACGTAGACCGACCGGTAAATCGAGAGCTTCGCTTTCTGGCTCAGCTCTCTCTTCACCACAACGGACCGGCACAGTGACCCCATTACTGCGGCAGCTGCACTGATCCGTCTGTCAATCTCCCGCTCCATTCTTCCCTCTCTCATGAACAAGACCCCGAGATACTTGAACTTCTCCAATTGAGGCAGGAACTCCCCTCCAACCTGAGGAGGGCAAGCCACCCTTTTCCGGTCGAGAACGATGGCCTTGGAATTGGCTGCTTTTGTTCATTTATCACATAAGCCTCCAATAACTTCCACTGAAGTCTGTAACGTGACAAAATATGGCTTTAGGAGTATAAACACTTTTGCAAGACATTATATTTCCTTACATGACCATTTACCAGAGAAACAAAATGTTTTTTCTTTTTCTGGAAAAAATCTATTTTACAAAATCTACTTAGTTTATTCTAGACTTCCTCCACTGTCTTCTGTTCAAACACCCAGGCCTATTCACATTGTGGTGTTTCTGAGATATTGCTCCAAGCAACAGGCTGGGGAATCACTTGCTTCCTCCCCAGTAGCAAATAATTCAGTCAAGTGCTACCTCAGAAAAGGTAAAGCTCACAATGGATTTCTCAGATATGCGACTTGAAACCGCAGCTTTCCTCACCCATGAGCACCACCTATAATCACTGTGTCAGGCTTTAGCTCGGTGGCGACCTCAGACAAGTTGTTTTTGGACAGGCACCACACCAGAGACGGGAGTCGCACATGCTAAAACGGGCAGCAGAGGAGACTTTTCTCTGGACTGTTACAAATTAAAAACTGCCATCTCTTACTAATACCAACTAGTCTTAATGACAAATTTTTGTCAAAGATGTCACTTTTGTCATTTATTAGTAAATTACTTTGTAATTACTCAACCAAACCAAGAATATGATAATGGGGGACATTGGATGTTTTTTTTATATACCTGAGCTCTCTGCTCTCTGGTCACCAACAGCTGGACAAATTGCAAAGACCTATCAAGTAATTTAATATATGAGCACTGCATTATTAGGGTATGTAAGTCATCCTCTTAATTTCATGTGTTGACCTTTAGTTGGACTTTAGTTTTATGGAGCCAGTCAGCATTATGACATATGATAATGACATTACCATCCCTATTGCCTTAGGACTTTGTTTGTTTGAACTTCAGACCAGACTAAGAGAAAAACAATATGGTGAAAAATTTGGTTCTGCAAGTCCTACTATAAATAAA
This sequence comes from Crenichthys baileyi, assembly GCA_036173005.1. Classification (NCBI taxonomy): domain Eukaryota; kingdom Metazoa; phylum Chordata; class Actinopteri; order Cyprinodontiformes; family Goodeidae; genus Crenichthys; species Crenichthys baileyi. The sequence continues at coordinate 507,136 of JAHHUM010001498.1, forward strand.
GTTCATTGATAACATTGGGTTTTCAACGAGTCACCCCACGCAGAGGTGAGCTAGGATTACATACCTCTCTTTATATTGGAGGTCCCACTCACGCTTAGTCACAAGAACGTTCTGTTGCTGTTGTGCTGTGAGGAAGAAAGGCAGCCCTTGGCCAAATGTGTCCCAATCTTTTTCATGACCAAATTAACCCGTTAAGGGACTTGTGAGTATAAATTGGCTGTGACCCTCACCTGACCTACCAAGAACTGCCCTCTGGGTAGTGCACTGCTGCTACAAAGGTCCTAATAAACCCTGAAAGCAAATCTCTGCAGAAAGGATACACAATTTATCCTCATTTGTGGTGATTTGATCAAGCAAAACTTTGTTTGGAGTTTTTGCTCCTTGGGGTTGAGCTATGGTTGAAATACAAGATAGGCCCTCTTTGGCTAATATAACAGCTCAGTTGTTTTTGGTGCAGTGTTGCAACTAACAAATGTATACAGGTCTATTGCCAAACCTTCAGAGATGATTAGACTACTGATTATGGAGGCTTGTGAGTACATTCCCCCTCAGCAGCTTATTTGGCTCAGTTTTTCCTCTCGTGAGGACAGTTGTGTTCTAACATCAAACCCTAAAAAAAAAAAAAAAGGTTGAGGAAAAAGCTTTGATTGCAGTTTGTCTACTTTGTTTACATGTATTAAAATGTAAATCTCATAAATACTATGACTTTTAACAGTTTAAACACAGTATCCCTGCATTGGGCTGTGAAAAAGCACTGACTTAGCTTGACTGTTTGCAATAGCAATGCTATATGACAACAGCCAAAGAAAAATCTTAATTATAAAAAGTGCTTTGATACTCAGTGAACCTTCTCACATTTTGTTACATTACAACCACAAACTTTAAAAGGATTTTGTTTAGATTTTATGTGAAAAAACGACAAATAGGAATAATTGTGAAGTGAAACCTCTATGACAGGTTGACCTGCATTTGTGTCAATGCATAATTATTTTTTTAATTACTGAAAAAACAGCTTCAAGTCATTTGGGGAGTTTTTCTGTGAGACTCAAATTTATGCCTATTCCTTTTTCTAAAATAGCTTAAGCTCTGTCAGATTTAATAAAGATAATCTATGAACAACAATTTACAAGACTCATGTTTGTTACCCTGCTAGAAGGTGAACCTCTGAATCAGACTCAAGTCTTTTGCATCCTCAGTTTTTTTTTTCTACGATTGACCTAAATTTACCTCCTTATATGTCTCCATACTCTGACAAGCTACACTACTCTGAAAGGCAGTCCTACAGCATGACGGTACCACCCCCATGCTTCATCACATGGTGTGTTCAGGATTATGTGCATCCATTGCATGTAGTCCAAAAAGTTTTGTTTTTGTCTCATTTGACCAGAGCACCTTCATCTGTTTGTTTGCTGTGTCCTCCAAATGGCTTGTGGCAAACTTCAAACAGGACTGTATATGGTTGTCTTTTCTTGTCCTTGTCCATAAAGGCCTGATTGTGGAGTGTGTGACCAATAGTTTTCCATAGTTACCATGGCTACGTCTCTGTTCAATGCTTTCCTTGCATGTCAGTGAAGTGGTAGTTGCAGTTGTGTCTTACTCTTTCCATTTTCAGATGCTGGATTGAACAGTCAGTTGTTCAAAACCTGAGATATTGTTTTGGGGTGTATGTACACACCCTCCATTTCTGCTACCTGTATGACCCATTCTCTTTTCCAATGGTTATAATCAGTCAGACAGAGAGAGGTATCCCAATCCTTGTGGTTTTTAGTATAACAATGACCACAAGTGGGACCCTTTGTGGGGTGCCTTGAAACGACATTGTTGAAAATAAGTGCCGTTTAACTAAATAATCTGAATTGAAACTTTCTGTGTAGTTATGCTGCTATAGGCTTAGGCTGCTGGAGGACATAATGACCACTTTCACCCTCTTCGCTACATTCTCACACTACTCTCCAGTTTTGCATTATTTGCTGTTATTTCAGCTTTTAACTTTGTTCTCTCTCTTTTCTCTTCCTAGAAGCTACACCTGACCTGACTCTGTGTCTACCTGTGACACCTTTCTGGAGAGGGGCATCGTCCGAGCTTCTGCTGGCAACAATTTAATGCTCACCCTCTACCGATGAGCCACATGGCCCTGTCTTTCAGTGTTTAACCCTTTATCTCTCCTAGACATGGCAATTGACTGAGCTTTTACTGTAACTAATTATGTGCTCTCTTCAGACTCTAACCTTGAAAACTGGCTCAGAGTTTATATGTTCTTTCTTTCTAGATGAAACGACTAAAGGAGCTACATCCATTAACATTTACTTTTCCTTCCCATAGAAAGTACTCCTGGATCAGTGCTTCTTTGTTCTCTTTGTGTCTCTGCTCTGTTCTCTCTAACCCCCAGTCGGTCGTGGCAGATGGCCGCTCACACTGAGCCTGGTTCTGCTGGAGGTTTCTTCCTGTTAAAAGGGAGTTTTTCCTCTCCACTGTCGCTACATGCATGCTTAGTATGAGGGACTGCTGCAAAGTCAACGCCAGTGACTGTCCACTGTCTCTACATGCTCATCTGGGAGGAGGGAATGCTGCAAGTCACTGACTGGATGCAATCTGCTGGGTTTCCTTAGACAGAAAAACGTTTTATCCAATTTGAATAAAAAACTAACTCTGACTGCACTGTTCAGTGGTTAGGACTAATTGGAATGTATGTACCTGACTTTTGTGAAGTGCCTTGAGACAACATGTATTGTGAATTGGCGCTATATAAATAAAACTGAATTAAATTGCATTGAATTGTTTTATAACTTATTCTGCTTTAAACTTCTCAGTTTTATCCCTGACCTGTCTGATGTGTCCCTTCGTCTTTGTTAAGATGTTTGTTCTCTAATGTTCTCTAAAAAACTGCTGCGACCTTTACAGAATAACTGATTTTACACTGAGATTTACTGATTAGGTGGCATCTGAATTAATTCATTGCGCTGGATTTTATTATGGTTAGAGCTGAACAAAAAATTAAACCAGACTTTCCAGATTTAAAATTGAAAACTATTATAAAAATATGTATTCCTTTACCTTTACCTTATCTTTAGTGTTAGTCTACCACAACAAATGTCAGTAAATGTTAAAGTGTTAACTCTATTGTTACAATTATAGACAAATTCCTAATTTCTCAGATGATCACCTGCCTAAATCTTTTACCCATCGTATTTGATACACATGCCCTTTTTTTTATCAAAGACATTGTCTAAGATTGGTAATCAAATATTGACATTCTCTAAATTTGTTTACTGATATCCTGTCCTCCATTTTGTTATCCAACATAATCATACTTACAAGTAATTGGTGATTTCTTCAAACAATTCATTCTAATTAACTGTGACAAGCCTTATGAAATAAGAAGACCTGTATGAGTCATATTGGTGCAAGGTAAATGGTAAATATTAACAAGTTAATTACTGGTGAATATGAGGCAAAAAGTTCAATCATGTTGACCACTCTACTGTTCAAAGTTCTAGGTGGATAGACCTATTATTCTGTGGCAATTTGATCAGTTTTAACAGTGCATCCAAATATTCACATTTAGATAACACATATAACTCCTCACTCTGAAAGGTGCTCCCTTATGGCAATTTGCAAAGATAAGCATAAACACAAAAAAGATAATGTGATTGGAGGATAAACAAAGCTCTTCAGGCATTTTGTCTCTCATTGTTTTTTTAATTGATGGCCCTCCTGCTTCTGGAATGTCACTGATTTTGGTTTTGATCAATTTTGTTTTAGCTACAGGGTTATCTGAGGTAGTTTTGAAATGTACCCTATGTATTTACTTAATATTTTGCATAACTTTGCAAAATATGAACAAAACGTCTTATACAGTGGTCTTAAATTTATATGCACTCATCAGAATCCGTTTGATCTGAAAATAGTGTCCTGCTAGGGAGCAAACCGGGGCCACATTTCAACAGTCTGAACCTGACTGTCGCCCCAGATGATAGAATGAAGGTTAGAATGGTCAAGAAAAATCCAGAACCCACCAAGTCCAACACTAGTGTCACAATGTAATAAACTGAGAGGTTGATGAGCAAACAATGCCCCTGCTCCAAAACTAAAACATTCAAGATTAATTGGAGGTTGAGCTATTTGTCCACAATGACGTACTGTACTATAAGATGTAATGTTTGAAGGAGTCAAGTAGAGACCTTTAAACTTGAAAACACTGTTCCAACTGCCATGCATGGTGGTGGTAGCAGGATGCTATGTAGATGTTTTGCTGCCAGTGGTACCAAGGTATTGCAAAAACTGGTTTGAATAATGAAAGATGAATGACTGCTCCCAAATTCACCTGAATGCAACTGCTAGATGGTTGAAATTTGGATACAGTTGGGCTTTCCAGCAGGATATGATGATAGTTACACTCATAAAAAGTTTTGGGATAAACCAAGCTAACATTAATTATCTGGATAATCCTGACTTCAGCCATATTGACAGATTTCGGAATATGTTAATAAAGTGGCTTCGTGCTAGAAACTCAACCAATGCAAACAAACTTTACAACATTTCTTTATCCTGGAAGCTTTTTTAATGGCTACAAAAAATATTTAGTCAAGGTGTAACCTGCTAAGGGACATTTAACCAACTTTTTTTAAATTATTATTTATATATTTAAACCTTTGTGTAAAAGTTTGAACGTGCAGATTTAAGATTTTAGAAAACACAATATTATTTTTTTGCTTTGCAAATTCCTTGAAGGTTTGTGCTATATCATTATACTACATAAAAAACTAATTTCAAATGCATCATTTTAAAGTAATAAAAACATACCGTTAACGGCCACGATGAGGGCATGCAAACATTTAACCGGCAGATTGTACATCATGGCAACTGTAAATTGATCAGAAAGATTTGAACTTTCTAAACAGGACTGCAGAAACTTGAAAATGAATAGAGTGTTTCAAGGTTAAAAAAAACAAATAAACTTCTGGTTTGAAACAGTGGGACAATCAAATTATGGGTTTTGTTTGTTAAAGAGTGGGAATGGATTTAAGATTCAAAGACATTTAAGATTCAGAGCTACTGTTAAAAAGAGATTGTAGAACTGGGTTGACTGTGGATCAGTGAGTAGTTGTCTTGCAGTTGGAAAGTTGTAGGTGCGATTCCTGCTTCCTCCTGTAACAAGTCGATTTCACGCTACCTGCATATTGGTGTAAGAATATGTCTGTGTGTGTGAGTGTGAATCGGTGAAAGTCGCTCTAGTGTTGGGTGCACTGAGTGGTTAGTATGTCTAGAAAGAGAAGAGATTTTCAACATGAGAGTCATATTGCACCAGAATCTGAAAACGATCAATAATGTGTGGACAGATCTTTGGAGCACATTGTAGATTTCCATCAGTCTGCCTTCTGTTCTAAACTGGTAGTTTAGTTAAGACAAAGTAAATTGTGATTTAATCTGTTTTGCAATTAGGTAGCAGATTATATAAATCACATTTCACAAATAAGCTGTTGTTAACATCGCATTTAATGCTGCCGCTTTTTTTCTGGGAAATATTCACCACATGAATATGAATGAAAGGTCATTGTGGGTATTACATGAGGTAATACTTTGGCTGTAGTTTCTCAAACACCAGACAAAAAAAAAAGCCATATTTTTCTTTTCTGGTTCCACAGCCTTATATCCTGTCAGACTAACACTGCCTCTTGGTTTTCATGTCAGACGTTTGCTAGGAAAGGACATTAGCTTAATGTCTCCGCTCAAAAAGATGTGGTTGATTTAGAATGTTTTAGGGTAACATGTAACAAACAGCCTTTAGCCTAACTTCGGTTAAATAAAATGATACGGTTTCTGTGGCAGTGACAGTTTCACATTATGTATACTTCATATGTGTCATTGTGGGAGTTTACCTGAACCGATGGCAATTAATGGTGATGTGTCACTGTATCCGGGAGGGTTCTAGTTTATATATTTTGACTTGTGATTATGGCCTACACAATCACAACATTTTTCAATTCTCTCCCAACCGTAGCACGCATTCATGTTGACTTTGTGGTTTTCCCAAATTGGACTCTGGCTCCAGGTGGCTGAGCTTCCAGTGCAACCTTTAGGCTTATCTGTTTCTTGTGAAGCCAAACAATAAGGTCTTTCACTTTCTCAACTTTTGCTTTACTTTTTCGGGAGAAAAACCATCGCTGAAAAGCCTTATTGTAGGACTAAAACCTGAATTGTAAAATTAGCAAACAGTAATGCTGAATTTATCACAAGAAGCTGAGATTTCAAACTAAAATTAAATTAAATTAAAAAAGGGCTTTTTTTATTTGTAAACATTTTTAATAAGTAAATCATTCAAGTTTTATTTATAGACAGCTTTACATACCCAGAGTGACAAATGTGCTGTACAGGTCCATAAAATGAAACAACATAAATTAGGCAATAAAATACAATGTCCACAGTAAAACGTATAGAATAAGTGCAGTTAAAACAATAAAAACATCAGAAAATAGAACTATTAATAAAACCAGCTTGATACTGCTGAACTGGAATAAAATGCCAAGTTAAAAAGATGAGTCTTTAAAAAGATTTTAACTCATTCAAGGTACTGGCCATCCTTACAATGTGTGGAAGATCATTCCAAAGTTTGGGAGCTGCAACGGAGAATGCTTTGTCTCATCAACCCAGTAAGGTGAAGCCTGACCGTTTAAACATTTAAAAACCAAAAGTAAAATCATAAAAACAATCCTAAAACATACAGGCAGCCAGTGCAGGGCAGACAATATGAGAGTAATGTGTTTACGTTTTTTTTCTTTCACTGGCCAGTAGATGGGCAGCAGAGTTTTGGACCAGTGTTTTGGACCGGATGCAGGCTGCAAGATGAGAGTTGTCCATCCCAATACAGAGAGAGTTGCAGTTGTCCAGTAGTCTAGAAGCAACAAAAGAGTGAATCACCCTTTTAAGAGCAACACAACACACATTGGCCCACAGAATAGATTTATATCTGGTTAGTGTATATATCCATGTAATAAAGATGGCTTAAATAACTTTTATTTTTGATCAGTGTTCATTTTTGCTGCACATTTCAATTTAGTTTTAGTCACATTTAATTGGTTATTACTTTTTAGTTTTACTATAGTCTAGTTTTGGTCGACCCAAGTTCCAGTAAATTTAATCAACAAAAATATGTAATCATTGGGAGGAATGCCTGTAGGTGAAAAGTTCATCCTGGAACAGAATGTCATTGGTGATAAATTAGATTTTTTACAATGTTTATTATTTGAAACAACTTCATTTTAATTAGCTTTTTTTAAATTATGCTTTAAAAACCAAAACTTCTACATTTGAGTGTACTGTATAAAACATCCTCCCTTTCACATATTAATTGTTCATTAATATCTGAAAACTTTGGCTAACAATCTGAAACTCCAAGTCAGCATTGACGTTCATTTCCAAGACTAAAATTATCAGATTTTTAAAGTCCATTGGGACTGTTTGACCTGAACAAGGAATTAAATATATAAATTTTTTTTTTCTACATGCACCACGTTGCTGCTGAATAAACAAATGCAAAAACGTTTTAATGAAAAATGCTTAGTAATATTAGGGATTTAAACTGAAATAGTATTTACCTTTGTAAATAACAATCAAACCTGTCAGAAACTGGAAGTGTGACATTCTAATGCACAAAATTGTAATTTCCTATTTTATTTTTTGACAATCAGTGGCATTTGGTTTCCTGCTCTCTAGAGAGGTTCAAACAGTGTTGAGATGCTGTCTCTTTCTATGCATTCTGTTACTGAAAAGACAGAGAGCGGGGAAATCTAAACACCATCTATATTTACTCAAATATTTCAACTTTGAATTAGGTTATTGGGGGAAAAAACACATTGCTACATCACAAAGTCTCGTTGACTTATTTTCCAACTAGTGCAACATTTTTACACGATTAAAATTTTTATTAATTGGATTAAATATTGCTAGAATTACCTACCCAATTAAACATTTTCAATTAATAAAATGAGAAATGATTTAAGATGATGTTCTCTGTTGCTTCTCTGATGAAAGAGACAGCAGCACTTTATCAGTGAGACAATTTGTAAAACATGTAAGAGAAAAGTCTTAAACCAGGGCATGTAGAGACTTTAAGGCTCCCCAAATTAATTAAGGTAGTGATAAAACAAAAGCTAAATCAACACAATCCTGCTGATAGACACATTGCATCTCCTGTTTTTTAGTAATCACACCAGTTAACATCTATATTACAAATTGACTATTAAATTTCATAACAGGAGCAGAAAAAACCATTTTGACAGTTTACCAGCCAACTAGGTTAAAACAAGCCAGCCTTATAGGGCTCTTAAACATGGGAAACAATGACTACTGCAGCCACTGAGATTCCCTCCTTGTTGACACTGTAATAATATTCACCCTGTGTCAGCACAGCAGTGAGAAAACAAATTAGGACTATGATTAATGAACACCCTCAACTACTCCCAGACAGACCATGGAGATGGGACTCCCAGTAAGGGCTGTCCTCCTGCCCTCAGAGCTGACGTAAAGCTCTCTACCATCAACACCGACACTCCCGAGACTCTCATCAATGCAACGCTGACAACTGTTGGTTTGATTCTCCCTCTCAGCACTTTATGTGATTCTGTTTCCAGGGTCTAGTTTTCAAAAAACACTATAGAAATGGATATATATATATATATATATATATATGTATATAAAAATTATTTTTTTAATAGAGGATGCTATTAATGTACAGTAACTTCCCCTTCAGGTTGTTTTCTTTTGTTTTAAACTCGGAGGCATCTTTGCCTCAACACGGGAACATGCCAACATATAAATAATCGCTGTCCATTTTAAAACACCCTCATCCAGGATCCACACGTTCCAACTAGCATCATTTATTTGGTTTACATCCCAGGTGGTGATGATCATTCAGCACTCAACCTGAATGCAATCAAACTGGGTTTGTGTTTATGCCAGCTGAAACAAATCTTTGTCTGCTCTCTGGCTCACTGTTTCTTGGTCTCTATGGTAATACTGTACAATAAGAGCAAACGGCGAGAGAAACCTGGCTGGCAAGAACGTGTCTGTTCTGTGCTGACAGCAACGGTGGAGTTGATGGACATTGTGTGTCAGCACTGAGGGTGCCCTCAGAGAGTAATGCCGGTGGCCTTTACAAGGATGTCTTTCTGCAAATCCCTCGCTGTGCAAATATACAAAAACTGCCTTTTTGGCTGGCAAACAGGTTGTCCATCAGTGCTTGAGGTCCCAAGGTGACAGTTTGGGTAATTGCTTGCCCTAAAAAGCTCCATTTGATATCAAAGGACCACCTTTCTTTTTCGATCAACTCAACGATTCTTGTTTGTTAATTTATCTCTCTACAGTGAGCAGCATCCGTGACAGGAAGTCAGAGGCATTTCTGTTGCCCAGGAGAAAAAAAACGTGTCCACACACCTGACAGTCACCAAACTCTTCATTCAGAAATGGTAAATGGTAAATGGCCTGGAATTGTATAGCACTTTATCATGTTCCCAGAGACTCCAAAGCGCTTTACACTACAATTAGTCATCCACCCATTCATACACACATTCACACACTGACAGTGGTGAGCTTCATTGTAGCCACAGCTGCCCTGGGGCAGACTGAGAGAAGTGAGGCTGCCATACAATTGGCGCCACCAGGCCCTCTGACCACCATCAGCAGGCAAGGTGGCTGAAGTGTCTTGCTGAAGGACACTTGCCCAAAGACACTGAGACAGACGGAGCAGGGATTTGAACCGGCAACCCACCGGTTACCATCGCTACAGTCAAAATTTGTAACCAAAGACGAAATATTCTGTAAAAATGTAAACAGCAAAATTACTTTCATTGTGAGCTTTAGATCTGAAGACTTAAATTAGACAAGCTAAAGTGTGAAGCTTTAGAGGGTGAAGTATTTTATACAATAAAAAGTAATTGCTCACATTCATCATCCTGGTTATTAATGGAAATATTTTCCCTCCTGAAGGCAAGCTGTAAAATAATATAAGCATTTACCCATAACCTTGCACTT